>OY740814.1:27521782-27861782 GCA_963514005.1 Raja brachyura
CACCGACCAGCGACCCCCACACATTTACACTACCCTACACACAACTGGGGACAATTTACAATTATACCAAGCCAATTAACCTACAAACCTGTACGTCTTTGGAGAGTGGGAGTAAAGGAAAACTTGCGTGTATACAATGCCTTGCACTTGCTCAGAATGTTCCAAAGCCCTTTGCAGATAGTTACAAACGTTTGATGTACAGCTACACTCATTGTGCTGCAGATATAGGAGTAAAAATGCATCAGCTGTCACAGGTTGTATAAGGGGACAACTAAAATATTGTACTCAGCTTCTGAGATCCAGTCAGACTCACTTCAGCAAATGCATTTCTCTCCCGGTTTGTTTTCCAGTAATGCTGTTTGAGAGGTATATATTATCTGAAACAATGCACTTCGTCGAAACCAGGCCGCTGGATCTTTTTCATTCATGTTCCATCCATCTGAGAAAGTTTACTGCCTCAGGAGTGATGTTGAATCTCTGAGGTATGCTTGGCTTTGTACAATAGCAGGGACAGCATTTACCAATCGAGCTTTGCAAGAAATTCCACAAAAATACGCACACGCACATGCACACGTACACGCACATATATATATACATGTACATGTACATACATATATATGTGTGTGTACATGTACACATATATATACACGTACACACATGTATATATATATATTTACACACATACACACACACGCACAGATATATATATATATATGTGTACACACACATATATATATGTACACACATATATTTATATATATGTACACACACACACACACACACATATATGTATGTATACACACACACGCACATATATTTATATATATGTACACACACACACACACATATATGTATGTATACACACACACACGCACATATATTTGTGAAAGTAAATCCAAAGGGTTTCTACAGCTATATTAATAGCAAAAGGATAACAAGGGATAAAATTGGTCCATTGGAGAGACCGAGTGGACAGCTATCTGCAGAGCCAAAAGAGATGGGGGAGATATTGAACAATTTATTTTCTTCGGTATTCACCAAGGAGAAGGATATTGAATTATGTGAGGTAAGGGAAACTAGTAGAGTAGCTATGGATACTATGAGTTTCAAAGTAAAAGAAGTACTGGCACTTTTGAAAATTATAAAAGTGGATAAGTCTCCAGGTCCTGACAGGATATTCCCTAGGACATTGAGGGAAGTTAGTGTAGAAATAGCCGGGGCTATGACAGAAATATTTCAAATGTCATTAGAAACGGGAATAGTCCCCGAGGATTGGCGTACTGCGCATGTTGTTCCATTGTTTAAAAAGGGTTCTAAAAGTAAACCTAGCAATTATAGACCGGTTAGTTTGACTTCAGTGGTGGGCAAATTAATGGAAAAGATACTTAGAGATAATATATATAAGTATCTGGATAAAGAGGGTCTAATTAGGAACAGTCAACATGGATTTATGCCTGGAAGGTCATGTTTGACTAATCTTCTTGAATTTTTTGAAGAGGTTACTAGGGAAATTGACGAGGGTAAAGCAGTGGATGTGGTCTATATGGACTTCAGTAAGGCCTTTGACAAGGTTCCTCATGGAAGGTTGGTTAAGAAGGTTCAACTGTTGGGTATAAATGCAGGAATAGCAAGATGGATTCAACAGTGGCTGAATGGGAGAAGCCAGAGAGTAATGGTGGATGGCTGTTTGTCGGGTTGGAGGCAGGTGACTAGTGGGGTGTCTCAGGGATCTGTGTTGGGTCCTTTGTTGTTTGTCATGTACATCAATGATCTGGATGAAGGGGTGGTAAATTGGATTAGTAAGTATGCAGATGATCCCAAGATAGGGGGTGTTGTGGATAATGAAGAGGATTTCCAAAGTCTACAGAGTGATTTAGGCCAGTTGGAAAAATGGGCTGAAAGATGGCAGATGGAGTTTAATGCTGATAAATGTGAGGTGCAGGACAAATCAAAATACGACGTACATGGTAAACGGTAGGGAATTGAAGAATACAGTTGAACAGAGGGATCTGGGAATAACCGTGCATAGTTCCTTGAAGGTGGAATCTCATATAGATAGGGTGGTAAAGAAAGCTTTTGGTATGCTAGCCTTTATAAATCAGAGCATTGAGTATAGAAGCTGGGATGTAATGTTAAAATTGTACAAGGCTTTGGTGAGACCAAATCTGGAGTATGGTGTACAATTTTGGTCGCCGAATTATAGGAAGGATGTCAACAAAATAGAGAGGGTACAGAGGAGATTTACTAGAATGTTGCCTGGGTTTCAACAGCTAAGTTACAGAGATAGGTTAAATAAGTTAGGTCTTTATTCTCTGGAGCGCAGAAGGTTAAGGGGGGACTTGATAGTGGTCTTTAAAATGATGAGAGGGATAGACAGAGTTGATGTGGACAAGCTTTTCCCTTTGAGAATAGGGAAGATTCAAACACGAGGACATGACTTTAGAATTAAGGGACAGAGGTTTAGGGGTAACATGAGGGGGAACTTCTTTACTCAGAGAGTGGTAGCGGTGTGGAATGAGCTTCCAGTGGAAGTGGTGGCGGCAGGTTTGTTGGTATCATTTAAAAATAAATTGGATAGGCATATGGATGAGAAGGGTATGGAGGGTTATGGTATGAGTGCAGGCAGGTGGGACTAAGGGAAAAAAGTTGTTCCTCACGGACTTGAAGGGCCGAGATGGCCTGTTTCCGTGCTGTAATTGTTATATGGTTATATGGTTATATTTATATATATGTACACACACACACACACACACACACACACACACACACACACACACACACACACACACACACACACACACACACACACACACACACACACACACATATATATGGGAAATAAACGATTTTTTCTTCAGTTTTGCTTCTGATGCAAAAGTGTAGTTTAGTTTAGTTTAGAGATACAGCAGGGGAACAGGCCCTTCGGCCCACCGAGACCACGCCGGCCAGCGATCACCTGTCCACTGGTTCCATCCAACACAGAGGCCAATTGAACGACAAAACAAACGTGGGAGAAAATGAGAGCACCTGAAGGAAACCCGAGCAGTCACAGGGAGAACATGCAAACTCCACACAGACAGCACCAGTAGTCAGGATGGATCCCAGGTCGCTGGTGCCGTAAGGCAGCAACTCTACAGTTGTGCCACAACGCCACCCAGAATAGTCCTGCTTCACGAATGAGTAAACGGATTGATTAAAGTTTCCAAATGAACTATCTTTTCGGCAAAAGCCACTGGAAAACACCACGCATAGGAATAAAATCACTTATCATCTGGGATTGGGACATTATTATTCATAGAAACAAACAGCTGGAAAGCAATTTCTGAGAGCATTTACATTGAGCATGTGAGTTTTCTTTAATCCTGAACAAATATCCCGATCCAATGACGTATCTGCACCGAATGAGAAAACCAGGATCGTGTAAACGGCTTTCTTATTTGGTTTGACTTCAACTCCAATGGGACGGCATCTCTGATCTACAGTCTGGGTTGCTGCGAGCTGTCGATGGGCAGCATGGAGTACAAGTAGACAAAGATATAGACGGCAATGTGTTTCATTTATCCCACAGACTTATTGTGAGTAGAACTAGTTACAGAAAAACAAAGCTTTTGAATTGTGATTCGTGGAGCATCTGCTTATTGGACCGAGAGAACGTGATTGGAACATGACCAGTCTTTCTGAGACGCTGAAATTAGAAAGAGCAGGAAAAAGTCAGGTGTGTAACCAATCAGGAGAGGAATAGATTGGGTGGAACAATGGAGTCCCTTTCCCAGAGTAGGGGAATCAGGAACCAGAGGGCATAGGTTTAAAGTAAAGGAGGAAAGATTTTATAGGAATCTGAGAGGTAACTTTATCAAGCAAAGGTTGGTGAGGGTATAGAACGAGCTGGCAGAGGAGGTGGTTGAGGCAGGGACTATCGCAACATTTAAGAAGTAATTAGACAGGTACAGAAATAGGACATGTACAGAGGACATGTAAGATTGTTAAGGGCTTGGACAAGATTGTTAAGGGCTTGGACACACTAGAGGCAGGAAACATGTTCCCGATGTTGTGGGAGTCCAGAACCAGGGGCCACAGTTTAAGAATAAGGAGTAAGCCATTTAGAACAGAGATGAGGAAACACTTTTTCTCACAGAGAGTGGTGAGTCTGTGGAATTCTCTGCCTCAGAGGGCGGTGGAGGCAGGTTCTCTGGATGCTTTCAAGAGAGGCTAGATAGGGCTCTTAAAAATAGCAGAGTCAGGGGATATGGAGAGAAGGCAGGAATATGGTACTGATTGGGGACGATCAACCATGATCACATTGAATGGTGGTGCTGGTTCGAAGGTCCAAATGGCCTACTCCTGCACCTATTGTCTATTGTCCATTGTCTATTGTCTATTGGCTATGGGTCAAACATAAGCAAGTGGGACTAGTGTAGATGGGACATGTTGGTCGGAGTGGGCACATTGGGCTGAAAGGCCTGTTTCCACGCTCCATGACTGTATCTATTTACAATGGATTGGTCAATAAACGCGAATGTTCTTCTGTTTGTTGTATGTGGGGTGAGGGGGTGGGGAATGCTTTGGAAGAAGCACTTTGTCCAAAGCCAGTATTGGTAGTGGCTCTACGGAAGTGTGAAGCTTAGCCTCAGCTGCGCTGGGCCATTGAGATGGTTGTGTTTAGGCACTTTGGTCAGTTGGTAAGAGGGCATAGAGCTGAACTGCACAAACCAGGAAGACCCAAAGTGCTAGCATAACTCAGCGGGTCAGGCTGCATCTCTGGAGAAAAGGAATTGGTGAAGTTTCAGATCGAGATCCTTCCTCGGACCCATCTTTGATTCCCGGCTAAAGATATTCAAGACGTTGGACACTGAGACCAATGCACTGTTGGACATCTCCAAAATGATGGAAGAGCTCTATTTATGGGGCAATCCAAAACCACGAGAGATGACACTGCTGTAGACTTCAGGAGGAACCTCTACTCACAGAGAACGGTTTTGATAAAGATTTCTTGAGCACAAAGAAAGTCTGGTTCATAAGGTTTATTTATTGTCACATACACCAATTGGTGTAGTGAAATTCACTGGCCAGGTCAGTCACACAATTTTAAAAAGCAACCGACTCAGAAAACACATTTTAACATAAACATCCACCACAGTGACTCCTACACATTCCTCACTGTGATGGAAGGCGAAAATCAAGCCCTTTCTTTGTTGTTCTTCCTTGGTCGTGGGCCTCGAGCCCCGTTGACGGGACGGTCTTGACTCCCGTAGCCGGTGGCGTTCGGGCCCTCCGTGTCGAGGCGTTCAGCTCCCGCATCTGGGGGATGTCAGCTCCCCCGCGCCGGCGATCGAACCTCGCGTCGGGGCTGGTCGAACCTTCTGCGGCGTTGGAGCTCCCGACTAGCTTCTCCCGAGACTGTGAGCCCTTGATGGTAAGTCCGCAGGCCGCGGTGGGAGCGAACCCAGGCGAGGGATCCGCTCCGATGTTAAGTCCGCGCCCCGCGGTGCGGCTCACAATAGTCCGAGGAGGCTCCCAGCTCCTGCGATGGTCGGCCGCAGAGCCCGGAGAATGTGATCCGAAACTTGATCACATCTCCGGGAAGGTAGGAACCTGAAAAGAAAAGTCACATACAACAAACAGAAGAACATTAAAACAAACTTTAAACAGACACTAAAAATAACAAAAAGGATGAAAAAAACAAACAGGCTGCCGGCAGGGCTGCCATCTCCCTCCTCCGGCGCCCCCGTAAATCCATGAGAGTGAATGGAACAAAAGTTGATTGATTGAAAGACATATATGTATATCATGTATCTGTACACTGTGGACGGCTCGATTGTAATCATGCATTGTCTTTCCACTGACTGGTTAGCGCGCAACAAACGCTTTACACAGTACCTCGTTACACGTGACAATAAACTCTGTGTAGCATGGAAGCAGGCCCTGAGTCAATCGAGCTGATGCTGACCATCGATCACCCATTCACACCACTTCTACCTGATCCCACGTCTCATCCATTCCCTACACGCCTGGCTCGGGCAATCTACAAAGGCCAATGAACCTGCAAACCTGCACATCTTCACGGTCCACACAGCCAGCAGCTGAGGTCAGGATTGAATGTGGACTTCTGGTATTGTGAGGCAGCAGTTCTACCAACTGCACCACTGTGCCAACCTTGGTACTGCTGATAGGTGAGCCATGCCCATGTGGAGTGCAGGACCAGCATAGACCATCAGAGAGTGGGCATGTCTCCATCCAATAGCTTTGAAGGATATGAAGCCCTGACTTTGTAGTTGACAGAATACAACGCAAGTCTAAAACCAGCCCCAGCTGCTGATTCTATTTACGAACTGTTAACCCCATTTATAAAGCGCACTAGCATAGAGTCACATTGTCATTTAGTGTGGAAACAGGCCCTTCGGCCCAAGATGCCCACACTGACCAACATGTCCCATCTATGCTGGTTCCAACTTCTTGTGTTTGGCGCAAACCTTTCCTTGCCATCTTACCTGACTAAATGTTTCTGAAGAAGGGTCTTGACCCGAAACGTCGCCTATCTCCTTCGCTCCTTAGATGCTGCTGCACCCGCTGAGTTTCTCCAGCTTTTTGTGTAACCCAAAATGTTTCTGCAACAAGGCGATCGTAGTTTCATGATAGACACAAAAAGCTAGAGTAACTCAGCGGGTCAGACAGCATCTCTGGAGAAAAGGAATAGATGACATTTCGGGCCGAGACCCTTCTTTGGACATAGTAGTTCCTTGTTACGTGTCATGTGTACCGAGGTATAATGAAACGCTTTTCAGTCCATGGAAAGACTATACATGATTACAATCGAGCCATCCACAGTGTGCAGATACATGATAAAGGGAATAATGATAATATTGGTACCTGCCTCAACTACCTCCTCCGGCAGTTCGTTCCATGCAGCCATTTCCCTCTGTGTACAAAAGTTGCCTCCCAGGTTCCCAGTTACCCCTGAGGTCCCTAGTTACACCCTCCGGATCCTAGTTATCCCTCAGGTTCCGAAGTGCACAACAGCTATTCTTTTACAGGACCGGCAGCATCTCTGGAGAGAAGGTATGGGTGATGTTTCAGGTCGAGACCCCTCTTCAGACCCCACCCGGCAGTCTGGACCCAAAACGTCAGGCATTCCTTCTCACCAGAGATGCTGCCCGTCCCGCTGAGTTTTGTGTCTTGTCTTCGGTGTAAACCTTCCAACTCTCTAATGCTACGGTTTGAGTCGGGATCAGACTTGTGAGGCTGGACGTGATGAAAACACACTGATACAGAATATGTTCACTCCTGCTTTTAATGCACGACTTTGAAAAGAAACTACACTCAAGAGCAGATGAATTTTAAATGAAAGCATAATCCTGTTGCAGGCACATTAAGGCTGGAGATAGAATGCGGTGATCACCACATCCTGACTCCTGCTTTCAACTATACATAATGATAGCTTTCCCAGAGCCAGAGAATAGCTAATGATTCTGCCAGCACCTGTGTCCTCCTGCATACACTCACTCTATGATGGTAATAAAAGCAGAAAACGGTGGAAACACTTGAGAGAAAAGGTCGCTTCCGACGAAGCATGGACATTACCGCCATTTCTCTCTCTGCAAATGCTGTCCGACAGGCCGATATTTCCTGCTAGTAGAAACGTAGAAAATAGGTGCAGGAAGAGGCCATTCGGTCCATCGAACTAGCACTGCCATTCATTGTGATCATGGCTGATCGTCCCCAATCAATAACCCGTGCCTGCCTTCTCCCCACATCCCTTGATTCCACTAGGCCCCTAGAGCTCTAATAGAAACATAGAAACATGTTATTTAGTGTTTTCCAGCTTCAAGCAATTCCTTTGAATTCAGTCTGAAGAAGGGTCACTGTGACTCGTCACATGTGATGACAAAGCATTTATTCATTTATTCATTTATTAATTTATTCATTCTCAGCCCGAGGCCTCACCTGCTGCTTCTCTCCAGAGATGCCGTCTGACCCGCTGAGTTACTCCAGCATTTTGAGTCTAATTCCTTTGGCAATATTAGTCAAAGTAATTAGAAATTATGACACTGGAACAAACTATTGTCTGCAGTCTCTCCACAATTGAGCTGCCCTCAGCATTACTGGTACTGCCTGCTATGTTCCTGTACACCTCTTTCCTTTAGATACTGTTCAGGCCCACTGTTCCATGTTAACTTGCCCTCTAATACATTTCTTGTCTTCAGTTGCTGCTTCCAAAGGTAGAGTCACAGAGTCATGGAGTGATACAGTGTGGAAACAGGCCCATTGGCCCAACTTATCCACAGAGGCCAACAATGTCCCAGCTACACTAGTCCCACCTGCCCAAGTTTGGTCCATATCCCTCCAACCTGTCCTATCCATGTGCCTGTCCAACTGTTTCTTAAATGTTGGGATAGTCCCTGCCTCAACTATCTCCTTTGGCAGCTTGTTCCATATACCCACCACCGTTTGTGTGAAGGTTAGTTTAGTTTAGTTTAGTTCAAAGATACAGCATGGAAAACGGCCATTCAGCCCACTGGGTTTGCACCGACCAGCGATCCCCGCACACTAACACTGTCCTACACACACTAGTGACAATTAACAAATTTATCAAGCCAATTAACCTACAAACCTGTACGTCATTGGAGTTTGGGAGGAAACCGAACCACCCAGAGAAAACCCACGCAGTTCAGGGGGAGAACTGTCCTTATTGTGAATTGTAAATTGTCCCTAAAGTGTGTTAGGATAGTGTTAAGGGGACCTAATCCATGAGTTCTGGTGAGTTTGCCCTCGACTCATATTCGCAGCATGGTCGACACGAGGTCCTAGGAGGTCTTTGTTATGCCCTTGTCCCACTTAGGAAACCTCTGGAGACTTTGCGCCCCACCCAAGGTTTCCGTGCGGTTCCGCGTGGTTCCCGGAGGTTTTCGTCAGTCTCTCTAATGGTCGAAAGTGGTTTCCGCTTCTTCTATGTTCCGGCGGTTATTTCAAAAAATTCAAAACCGGCCGCGACTAAAAATAGGTTGCCGTTTTAAAAATCGGTCATTTTTTAGTCGAAGCCGGTTGCGATGCTAGTTGAAGGTGGTTGTCGGAGGTTGCAGGTAGTGGAAGGTAAGACCTTTTTTTCACCCAGTTTTATTCTACCAGGGAGGTCTTACCTTCCACTACCATGGTTACCGTCAGAGCTGTAAAAATGCATCAAATTGCACAATTAACAGCCATATCCAAGAGCAGGACAATAAGAGACATCAAATCCTCTGAGCCTCAGCCTAATTCTTACTCTTCCAATCATTCTTTGAACCAATTTACGTCCCGTCCACTAATTCCAGACTGCTTACGTTTCTGCAAGACTATTCCAAGAATATCACATCTGATTTATTTGCCGAATGTGTTATCTTCTCACAAAGTTTCCTGGTATTTACAGAGCACAATCTTCCCTTCTGAAATCCACACTGTCTGTCTCTCATTATGCTTTGCTATATTGGATATTTAGTAAATACAACTTTAATTAAAGATTCACAAATTTTTCCAACCGCAGCTGTTAAACTAACTGGCGTGTAATTACAGCTTGGGATGCTTTCGTTTCTCTTGTTGAAATTTGATTTCACATTAATCACCCTGCAATCTACTGTAACACGCTTATTCTCAATGAGACCCTGTTGAATTTCAATCCGAACCCTGTTATTCCTTCCCATCTTTCCCCGAGATCCCTGCATGTTTCTGATCACCACTTTCTGACTCCTGCTTTCTGCTGTACATTGATGGTAGCTTCATTGGAGCTCGAAAATAGCCTAGGTTTTCCCCAGCCAGAGGTAGTACATAGAAACATAGAAAATAGGTGCAGGACGAGGCCATTTGGACCATCAAGCCAGCACCACCATTCAATATGATCATGGCTGATTATCCACAATCAGTAACCCGTGCCTGCCTTCTCCCCATACACCTTTTGATTCCACTAGCCCCTAGAGCTCGATCTAACTTTCTTTTAAATCCATCCAGTGAATTGGCCTCCACTCCCTTCTGTGGCAGAGAAGTTTTTTCTCATCTTCGATTTAAATGGTCTCCCCTTTATTCTTAGACTGTGGCCCCTGGTTCTGGACTCGACCAACATTGGGAACATTTTTCCTGCATCTAGCTTGTCCAGACCTTTTATAATTTTATATATTTCCATAAGATCCCCTCTCATCCTTCTAAACTCCCATTTGAATACAAGCCCAGTCTTCCCAATCTCTCCTCAAACGACAGTCCCCCCATCCTGGGGATTAACCTCGTGAACCTACGCTGCACTGCCTTAACAGCAAGGATGTCCTTCCTCAAATTAGGAGACCAAAACAGCATTCAATACTCCAGATGTGGTCTCACCAGGGCCCTGAACAACTGCAGAAGGACCTCTTTACTCCTACACTCAAATCCTCTCGTTATGAAGGCCAACATGCCATCAGCTGTCTTCACTGCCTGCTGTACCTGCATGTTTACCTTCAGTGACTGGTGTACAAGGACACCCATGTCTCGTTGCACTTCCCTTTTTCCTAATCTGACACCATTGAGATAATAATCTGCCTCCTTGTTCTTGCCACCAAAATGGATAATCTCACATTTATCTGCATATACTGCATCTGCCGCGCATCTGCCCACTCACTCAACCTGTCCAAGTCATCCTGCAACCTCCTAGCACCCTCTTCACAGTTCACACTGCCACCCAGCTTTGTGTCATCTGCAAATTTGCTAGTGTTACTTTTAATTCCATCGTTTAAATCATTACTATATATTGTAAACAGTTGTGGCCCCAGCACCGAGCCTTGCGGCACTCCACTCGCCACTGCCTGCCATTCTGACAGGGACCCGTTTATTCCTACTCTTTGTTTCCTGTCTGCCAACCAATTTTCTATCCATTTCATTACCCTACCCCCAATACCATGTGCTCTAATTTTGCCCATTAATCTCCTGTGCGGGACCTTATCAAAGGCTTTCTGAAAGTCCAGATACACTACATCCGCTGGCTCTCCTTCATCCATTTTACTTGTCACATCCTCAAAAAATTCCAGAAGATTAGTCAAGCAGGATTTCCCCTTCATAAAGTTATGCTGACTTCGACCAATCCTTTTACTGCTACCTAAATGCGCCATTACTACCTCTTCAATAATTGACTCCAGCATCTTTGCCACCACCGATGTCAAGCCAATTCCCCATTTTCTCTCTTGCTCCTTTATTAAAGTGGGATAACATTAGCTCCCCTCCAATCCAGAGGAACTAATCCTGAATCTATAGAACTTTGTAAAATGATCACCAATGCATCCACGATTTCTAGAGCCACCTCCTTGAGTACCCTGGGATACAGACCACCAGGCCCTGGGGATTTATCAGCCTTCAAACCCATCAGTCTACCCAATACTATTTCTCAACTAATGCAAATTTATTTCAATCCCACTGTCTCCCTAGATCCTCTGTCCTCTAGTATATCTGGGAGATTGTTTGTGTCTTCCTTAGTGAAGACAGAACCAAAGCACCTATTCAACTCTTCTGCCATTTCCTTGTTCCCCATAATAATTTCACTTGTTTTTGCCTTCAAGGGACCTACATTTGTCTCTACTAATCTTTTTCTCTTAACATATCTAAAAAAGCTTTTACTATCCTTCTTTATATTCTTGGCCAGCTTCCCCTCGTACTTCGTGTTTTCACCCCGTATTGCCCTTTTTGGTACATTCTGTTGTCCTTTGAAAGTTTCACAATCCTCTGGCTTCCGGCTACTCTTTGCTATGTGATACAAGTTTTCTTTTAGTTTTATTCTATCCCAAACTTCCCTTGTCAGCCACAGTTGCCTCTTACTCCCCTTAGAATCCTTCTTCCTCTTTGGAATGAAATTATCCTGCATCTTCTGGATTATGCCCAGAAATTCCTGCCATTGCTGTTCCACTGTCATTCCCGTTAGGGTCCCTTTCCAGTCAACTTTGGCCAGTTCCTCCCTCATACCTCCTTAGACCCCTTTGCTCAACTGTAATACTGACACTTCTAAGTACTCACAGTCTAAGGATAAGGGGGAATTCCTTTAGGACCGAAATGAGGAAAACATTCTTTACACAGAGCGTGGTGAGTCTCTGGAATTCTCTGCCACAGAAGGTAGTTGAGGCCAGTTCATTGGCTATATTTAAGAGGGCGTTAGATGTGGCACTTGTGGCTAAAGGGATCAGGGGGTATGGAGAGAAGGCAGGTACGGGATACTGAGTTGGATGATCAGCCATGATCACATTGAATGGCGGTGCAGGCTCGAAGGGCCGAATGGCCTACTCCTGCACCTATTTTCTCTGTTTCTATGTTTCTATGTTTCTGATTTTACCTTCTCCCTCGCAAATTGCAGATTAAAACATACCATATTATGATCACTACCACCTTGCGGTCCCTTTATCTTAAGTGCCCTTATTAAATCTAGTTCATTGGACAACACTAAATCCAGAATTGCCATCTCTCTGGTAGGGTCCAGTACAAGCTGCTCTAAGAATCCATCTTGTAGGCACTCTGCAATCTCCCTTTCTTGGGGTTCAGAACCAACCCGATTTTCTCAGTCTACCTGCATATTGAAATGTCCCATAACCACAGTGGCATTACTTTTGTTACATGCCAATTTTAACTCCTGCTGCAACTTGCACCCTATATCCAGGCTACTGTTTGGGGGCCTGTGGATGACTCCCATTAGTGTCTTAAATTTACAATTCCTCAATTCTACCACAGCGAATCTACATCGTGAGGTCATCCAGTTGCCTCTCTGGTGCCTCAATACACGGTCTTCAGGAGCTGAACATGAACACACATTCCACAGTTGTAGCAGCCAGAGACACCAGCAGTGTCACTGACCTCCCACATCCTGCAAGCATCACACTGAAGCAGCTTACCTGTCATTTCTTCACTGCGTCCCACCCTCTCCAACTTTTGGTGTAGTCTCCTCACCTCAGACTCCTCGCCGAAGACTCTCGTGCCAAAGACTTGCACTTTTCGCACAAGGCACTTCCCTCGACAAGGCCGCTCCCCGACAAGCCACACCCCTTCTCAGCCAATCCCCACACTCCTTCACCTGCCGATCCTCTGCCGACTTTGAAGGTATGTTTAGTTTATTGTCATGTGTACCAAAAAACATAGAAACATAGGAAATAGGCACAGGAGTAGGCCATTCGGCCCTTCAAGCCAGCACTGCCATTCAACCGGAAATGTCTTAAACTGTGACCCCAGGTTCTGGACTCCCCCAACATCGGGAACATTTTTCCTGCATCTAGCCTGTCCAATCCATTAAGAATTTTAAATGTTTCTATAAGATCCCCTCTCATGCTTCCAGTGAATATAAGCCCAGTCAACCCGTTCTTTCATCATATGTCAGTCCCGCCATCCTGGGAATTAACCTGGTGAACCTACTCTGCACTCCCTCAATACCAATAATGTCCTTCCTCAAATTAGGAGACCAAAATTGCACACAAAACTCCAGGTGCATTCTCACCAGGGCCCTGTACAACAGCAGTAAGATCTCCTTTCTCCTAAACTCAAATCCTCTTGCAATGAAGTCCAACATGCCGTTGGCTTTCTTCACTGCCTGCTGTACCTGCATGCTTACTTTCAGTGACTGATGTACAAGCATGCCCAGGTCTCGTTGCATCTCTCCTTTTCCTAATTTGACACCATTCAGATAATATTCTGGCTACCTGCTCTTGCACCAAAGTGGATAACCTGACATGTATCCACATTGCACTGCATTTGCCATGCATCTGCCCACTCACCCAACCTATCCGTCACCCTGCAGCCTCATAGCATCCTCATCGCAGCTCACACAGCCACACATCCGCAAACTTGAGATGTCACATTTAATTCCCTCGTCTAAATCGTTAATTTATATTGTAATTAAATGGGGTCCCAGCACCAAGCCTTGCTAGTCACTGCTTGCCATTCTGAAAAGGATCCATTAATTCCTACTCTTTGCTTCCTGTCTGCCAACCAGTTCTCTATCCATGTCAATACCCTACCCCCAATGCCATGTGCTCTCATTTTGCACACTAATCTGTTGTGTGGGGCCTAGTCAAAGGCTTTCTGATAGTCCAGATACACCACATCCACTGGCTCTCCCGTATCCATTCGAGGTACAGTGAAAAGCTTTTGTAGTGCTATTCAGTCAGCAGGAAGGCCATACATGATTACAGTCGAGCCATTTACAGCGTATAGATACGTAATAAGGGAATAATGTTTAGTGCAAGGTAAAGCCAGAACAATTAAGGATAGTTCTAGGTCACCAATGAGGTAGGTAGTAGTAAAGGCAGCCAAAATTACAACATTTAAAATACACTTACACAGGTACATAGATAAGAATGGTCTGCAGCGATATGCATCAGGCCCGGACAAATGAAACTACCTCAGTTCAGCAACTTGGCCGGCATGGGCAAGTTGGGTTGAAGGGCCTGATTCCATGCTGTACCTAATTTATGACTATCATTCCTGTTTAGCTTTTTTTAGAGATTCAGCACAGAAACAGGCCCTTCGGCCCACCAAGTACGTGCCGACCAGCGATCCTTGCACCCTTACACAATCCTACACACACTAAGGACAAACTAACCAAGTCAAATAGCCTACACGCCTGGACTGTGGGAGGTAACCGGGGATCCCACAGAATGCCACGGGGAGAACGTACAAACTCCATATTGACAAGCACCCAAAGTCAGGATCGAACCTGGGTCAGTATGGGAATGGGAAGGGAAGCATTTGACAACCAGGAGATCCCGTACGCCAATACGGACTGAGCGAAGGTGTTCAGTGAAACGATCACCCAGTCTTGTCTCCTCGGTACCCCGCAGCTCCGCTCTTGCTCCCCCTCACCCCAGTCACAACAGGGACTACTAGTTCCACTATTCACATCCTTGTATCCCAGTCAAAGAACATCTTTCCCAGCCAACAGTGGGCCATTACGGACTGCACCCTTTCTGAGGTAGTTCACCCTGTTTTGTTCTGACCTTCCCTATCTTTCAGTCTGAAGAAGGGTTCCGACCCGAAATGTTACCTGTTCATTTTTCCCAGTGATGCTACCTGACCCACTGAGTCGCTCCAGCATTTTGTGTCTATCTTCGGTATAAACTAACATCTGCAGTTCCTTCTGACACATTTGAGCAGGTAAATGGATAGGAAAGGTTCAGAGGGATATGGGCCAGGCATGGACATGTTGGGCCGAAGGGACAATATCCCACTGAAAGATTCTCTCAGTTTACTCAACATTCATAAGATGGATAATTGCCTTTGAGCCACATAAGCTGGGAGCTAGCTGAGTTAAGGGACAATGGTTCCACTCTAAGATATCTCCAATAGCAAGTGGGGCCTCAAGATTAGTGGACTCCATGGCCTTTACATTGGTAATGGGAGATAACCAGAGACCGAGATGAAGAGAAATAATGACCTAAACGATGCGGACTAGTGATCAGTCCCACATGGGGAATGAAGTGCAGATGCAACAATTCCACACTCCTCCACAGTTGATTCACTTGAATCCAGTAATTAGGATGCTACTCAAGTGGGTGAAATGTAAAAAGGAGGTGATATTGCAGCAGTATTGGCCCAGCTGCAATGTGAGGAAGGTGGATGAAGTAGGGTGGCCCAGACTGGACTATTGATGTGGTGCCCTCATCGGCGGAGAGCAGACAGGATGGGAGGGAGATGGGCCTTGGACAAAACAGTAAGTTCCAGAGGAACTCAGTGGGTCGAGCAGCATCTGTGAGGGGAATGGTCAGGTAACCTTTCAAGTCAGGGCTCTTCTTCAGACACATGTGTCTTGGAAACGGGATTGGGACAGCACAGTGGCACAGCAGTTGCCACCTTACAGTGCTAGTGAACCGGGTTCGATCCTGACTACGGGTGCTGTCTGTACGGAGCTTGCACGTTCTTCCCGTGACTGCGTTTTCCCCGGGTGAACTCCAATGATGTACACATTTGTAGGTTCATTTGGCTTTGATAAATATTGTGAATTGGCACTTGTGTGAACGATAGTGCTAACGGGATCGCTGGTTGGCGCCGACCTCTAAAATAAACAAAAACAAATCTCCTTAGCAAACCCAGGAACCAGGCCTTGCGAGGATAAGACATGAGTTTGTGATTTAGGGGAAAAACGGAGGTCACAAATATAACTGAGAACCAATTACATCACAGTTTACATGGAACACCAGAGCACAAGAATAGGCCCTTTGGCCCACAATGTCAGTGCCTAACAAGATGCCAAGACCAACTTCTATCCGTCTGTACATGATCCATATCCCTCCATTCCCTGCACATCCATAGGCAGTGAGTTGGAGTTAGGGTTTAGTTTCAGGCAGCACGGTTGCAGTTGTAGAGTTGCTGCCTTGCAGTGACAGAGACCCGGGTTTGACCCTGGCTCCTGCTGCTGCCTGTGTAGAATTTGTACATTCTCTCTGTAACCTGCGTGGGTTTTCTCTGGGTGCTCCGGTTTCCTCCCACATTCCAAAGACGTGCAGGTTTGTTGGTTAATTGGCCCTCTGTATAGCAATGTTACAAAATTTTGAGATTTAAAAAATCAAGTCTGCAATTTATCCCCTTATCAGATAAAGCATAAAAAGAAGTTTAATTTGACACCTAATTTACTTTCATATCTTCAGTATTAAGAAAGTTATGGCCATTTTCATGCTCGGAAATTAGAATCTTGCTCCCCATTGCCTTTCAATTGACTTAACTCAAAAGCTGTGATCTGGAAAAGTTAAAAGCCCATAACTTTCTTAAAAATTAAGAGAACTCAATGAAATTTTCAGTTATTATAGATTGAAGCATTCTGAAACAAATATTAAACAATCTTACTTGGATTACCTGAAATTAAAGCATATAATTAGTTAGTTATCTAATTGTAGCTAATTACAAAATTCAATGAGTAGATCTAAGCATCTATCCATTTCTTAAGAAAAGATAAACTTTTTTTTAATTGCCTAAGTGTCCAAATAACATTCACACAATAATCCACAATATAACATAATTTTTAAATCTCATTTTCATGAATTTCTGGGCCAAATGGAAGGAATTTAGTGTTTGATTCCTGTAAATTAATGGCCATTCAAATCAACTAGCGAGTGGGTTTTAGTGGAATGCGGTGGATTGGAACGTTGCGGTTAGCGGTGAAGTCGGGAGGAAAAATACTGTTTGTTCATACATTTTTTTGGACCCCATTTCGCAACATAAAAATATTATTAAAGCCTCCCGAAAAACCAACTTTTAATATAAAAATAAACTATTTACCTTTTTTTCTCCCCTACGGAAAATCCTTCCGGTTGTCTGCGGTCACGGCTTTTGAAGGTGATTTTTAAATTACTCTAGTTAATAAATAATTTAGGGTAATTTAAAAATACCTTCATTGATGAAATGTCGGAGCGATTTTTCTTCCGCAACTAAATCGCCCGACATTGATCGATTTTCCCTGCCTGTTGAAAAACGGCACTTTAAGCCCGCCCCCCTCTGAAAGGCGCCAAAGTCGCGCACACGGGGAGCGGCAGAACTGCAGCGCCACTAAAGGTAAGTTTTGTAACATACCTACTCTGTAAATTACCCTTGTGTGTCGGTAGTGGATGTAAAAGTGGGATAATATGGAACTAGTGTGAACGGGTGATGGATGATTGGCATGGACTCGGTGGGCTGAAGGGCCTGTAACCCTGCTGTATTTCTAAACTAAATTAAATTGAATTGAATTAAATACTTCATTATCACATGTGACAAATCACGGTGAAATTCTTTGCTTGCATTCCCAAGGTATACAAATAGTCGCCCATAAAGGCCACTTCAAGATTTACAAGGTACCCCTACATGCCAGGTCTCCCTTTATTCACCCCCTGCTCCCCCTCCCTCATTGTGCTCCCCCCACGCCAGGTCCTCTGCTGTTCCTTCCCCCGGCAGCGAGCGGCATCCACACTCCACGCGACACTCCTCGGCCATCCTCTTCCATCCGGTCGGTGCCAGCATCGAACGTCGCACCCGCCTCTCCACTATCGCCGCCGAGTCATCTACGGACGCCTCCAAGGGGCTGACCCAGGCCCCAGCCGCAGGCTCCGCAGACCCAGGGGCCGTTGGCCGCGGGCTCCATTGACATGCGGGGCTCCAGCTCCGACCTGCGAGGCTCTGGCCCTCAGCTTCTCAGCGTCAAAAAACTAAACAGTGGGCAAAGAGCACGATCCAAATCACAAGCCAGGCGACCACGACATACACACGGTGGGAAGTGTCCGATTTATGTGCAGATTAGGCAGAGGGGGAAGAAGGTACAGAAACATTTCAGGTAGAGGCCCTTTGTCAGGCTGATCAAAATTTTCATCAGAATCCTATTCAATCTGCCCTGCAGCCTCGTCCATTGAAGAGCTGGATGTGACTGAACTATTAAATCGGTCACCGGCATAATATAATGTCCCTGAGCAGATGTGATGGGGGCACGTGACTGTCAGCTGAAGTGGCCGTGGAATTTCGATCGCTCTCTCCCACGTGTCCTCCCCTTTGTCGGCTGATTCACGGCAGTGTCCTGAGACTGGGTACCGTCTCGTGGTCCTCATTTGTATCAGGACACTGCCGCAGGGGGCCACGCTCCTTATCGGCCACTGCAGACTGCCACACATCATCTTTTTAGTTTTATTTGACAAACAGATTACTGAGAGGGGAGTTTTAAATGAAATCCTCGGATAGCAGGTGAAATTCAAATGACATTCAGCCCGGTGGCGGCTCTCCGAGATTGACGAGGCTTAACAGGTTGCACATCTTATCGCAGGGTTGATTAAACCATTTGGAAACCCAGAGCATCGTGTTATTCTGATTAGTGGCCCTTTGTATTGTACCTGATGTGGAAACAAAAGTGGCTGCGTTTTAAACCATTTTGTAGCTTCAGCGTTAGATCAGCAAAACTCCCGAGAAACTGGCTGTTCAAACGACCACAAAAGGCTTTTACAGCAGGAATTATAACCAGGGCAAAGACAGGAGGTCACTGGGTGATAAGGGTCAAAGGAGGCTTTGCCTGAGTTGGGTCAAACGGCACGGTGGCGCAGCGGTAGTGTTTCTGCCTCACAGCGCTAAAGACCAGGGTTCAATCCCAACTACTGGTGCTGTCTTTATGGAGCTTGTACGTTCTCCCTGTGACTGCGTGGGTTTTCTCTGGGTGCACTGGTTTCCTCCCACTCTCCAAACACGTACAGGATTGTAGATTAATTGGCTCAGTATAAGGGTAAATTGTCCCTAGTGTGTGTAAGATAGCGTTGGTGTGCGGGGATCGCTGGTCGGTGCGGACTCGGTGGGCTGAAGGGCCTGTTTCCACGCTGTATCCCAAAACGAAACCAATCTAGACGTGGCCTCCACAGCCATCTGTAGAAATGAATTCCACATATTCACCACCCTCTGACTAAAGAAATCCCTTATCATCTCCTTTCTAAAGGTATGTCCTTTTATTCTGAGGCAATGGCTCGGTAGCCATCATGGCCACACCGCTGTTCCACCCTAACGTGTGTCACAGTCATGATCACGATGATTTTTAGATGTGGAAACCTGAGGCCTCTCAGCGCACCAAGGCCACGCCGACCAGCGACCCTCGCACATTAATACTCTCCTGTATAAACCTGTACGTCTTTAGAGAGTGGGAGGAAACCGAAGATCTCGGAGAAAACCGACACAGGTCACAGGGAGAACGTAGGAACTCCGCTCAGACAGCACCCGTAGTCGGGATCAAACCCAGGTCTCCTGTACTGCAAGCGCTGTAAGGCTGCGCCACCATGCTGCCCTTGAAGGTCAACTCTTATGCAGGGTCGTGGCGTATAAGAGTTGACCTGCTTTTGTGCCTGGAACATCTATCCTGCTACCACAGAGGCAGAACGGCAACCTAGCCAAGCACAACGGGTGCCAAGGATACACACAATGAATGTACACATGGCTTTCATCATCTGCTTAATGGCCCTGTCCCACGGTGCGAGTTCATTCCCAGAGCTCTACCGAGTTTTTAAAAAATCAAACTCGTGGTAAACACGGAGAATGAACGTAGCGGGTATGTCGGAGCCCGGAGACGAATCTTAGCGGCTCGTAACGCTAACGGCAGTAAGCTCAGGACATCCAGTGGCACTGTTGCTAGCTGGCTTGGCCCACGGTCTGGCCGTCTTTTTTATTTTGTTATGTTTAGGGTGTGTCTTTGTTTTTTTCAGTATCTTATGTGGGGGGAAGTGGGTAGGGTAAGGGGGAAACTGTCCTTCAGTCACTTCCTGGCGAGGACGCGGCTATTATCCGAGTCGCATCCTTGCCCCCCCCCCACGCGGCCTACCAGCTGGATTGGCGCGGCCTTTCCTGCTGGGACCGGACCAGAACTTCAGCAGCGGCGGCGAGGCGCTGTCTTTTACATCGCGTAGTCCTGGGACCCTTTGCCGGGGGTCACCGGCGCGAATCTCCGCCCAGCGCGGCCTGCGGACATCAGGAGCCGTGGAAAGTGGCCAATGAGAGGTTCCCGGCGAGAGGGCCTGAACATCGGCCTCCCATAGCTGCAACTACGGGGGGCTCGGGAGGCCCCGACCATGGGTGGACATTGGGGAACATCGGCGAGGAGGTTGACTGGACTTTGGTTCCTTCCCTCACAAATAAATTAAATCAAATCAAAATCAAATTGAAGACTTGTGAAGATTATTCAACTTGTTGAGAAATGTCCACAATAGCCACGAGTACCGACGAGCGACCATTACCGTAAATCTCCGAGTTCAAATCAGGGCAAACTCGGGCGAACTCTGGGAATGAACTCGTACCGTGGTACAGGGCCATGACTCTCACAGACACATTCACTGCAACAGCCATTTTATAGACCCACAGAACACTATCCAGCATTCCATGGAGCTGTAGCATTGAGCGGCAAACAGAAAAAGTACCTTTTAAATTGTTAACAGCTTAAATTTCAGAGTTGTTATACTCCAGAATAATTTACTCAACAATTTCTGTTCCATCAACGTTTCAAAGCCTCAGTGTTTAATCCCATGGAACCAGCTTCAGCTCATTAATATCTGACAGGGATTCAAAGCACATAAAATTATATTAATCCAAAAATCATTCGGGCATAAAATTAGGATTTTAAGGGAAATCTAATTTAAACCTCACATTTCAAGGATCTGTGATCTGTATTATTTTAATCTTTCAACCTCTGAGGATTCACGGGATTAAAAAAACATAAGGAATCGTCAAGAGCTAGAAAGAGACATCTTAGAGTCTTCCATAACAAAGCTTAATATGTGTGTAGGAAGGAACTGCAGATGCTGGTTTAAACCGAAGACAGACACAAAATGCTGGAGTAACTCAGCGGGACAGGCAGCATCTCTGGGGAGAAGGGTGACATTTCAGGTCGAGACCCTTCTTCAGACTGAGAGTTAGGGGAGAGAGATATGGAAGGGCACAAAGTGGGATTAAGGTGTGAAAAGGACAGATCAAAGCAGATGATGATCAAGGAAATGTTGAATGGCTGAGGGGAAGGGAGGCATACAGTCTTTTAAATTGGGATCAGGAGAGATTAATCAGGAGGGCAGTGAAACTAGTCGGAGAACTAGGGTGGGGGAGGGATGGAGAGAGAAGGAAAGCAAGGGCTACTTGAAGTTAGAGAAATCAATATTCATGCCGCTGGGGTGCGAGCTGCCCAAGCGAAATATGAGGTGCTGTTCCTCCAATTTGCATTTGGTCTCACTCTGACAGTGGAGGAGGCCCAGGACAGAAAGGTCAGTGTGGGAATGGGAGGGGGAGTTAAAGTGTTTGGCAGCCAGGAGATTGTGTAGGCCCAAGCGGACTGAGCGTGGTCTAACTTTAGTGTTAAAGAAGGAACTGCAGATGCTGGAGAATCGAGGGTTACACAAAAAGCTGGAGAAACTCAGCGGGTGCAGCAGCATCTAAGGAGTGAAGGAGATAGGCTATCTCCTTCACTCCGTGGTCTAACTTTAGGTTTATTATTGTCATCTGTGCCAATGTTAGAGTGAAAAGCTCTACCCCATAACATAAGATATTACTAGACATAAATATAGAGAAACAGGCCCTTCGGCCCACTGAGTCCTTCCAACCAGTGATCCCCATATCGCACACATTAGAGACAATATACAATTCTTACCGAAGCCAATTAACCAACAAACCTGTACGTCTTTGGAGCGTGGGAGGAACCCAGAGCTCCCTGAGAAAACCCACGCAGGTCACGGGGAGAAGATACAAACTCCGTACAGACAGCACCCGTAGTCAGGATCGAACCCGGGTCTCTGGCGCTGTGCGGCAGCAACTCTACCGCGCTGCCCTTAATTCCACTTTATTTCCTCCCAATTCCTCTGAAATGTAACCACAGTGGTGCAGCTGGTAGAACTGCTGCCTCACGGTGCCTGAGAGCTGTGTTTGATCCTGACCTCGGAGCGGTGTCTGTGTGGAGTTTGCATGTCCCCTCAGTGATCGCGTGGGTTTTCTCTGGGTGCACTGATTTCCTCCCACACTGCAAAGACGTGTGGGCTTGTAGGTTAATTGGTCTCTGTAAATTACCCCAAGTATACAGGGGGTAGATTCAAAAGTGAAATAACACAGAACTAGTGTGAACGGATGATTGATGGATGGTGTGGACCCGGTGGGCTGAAGGTCCAGTATCCATGTTGCATCGTCCAATCAATCAATCAATCAGACTCAAGGCTAACTTGTTTTATTCAAGATCCACTGTTCAAATCGCCTCGTTATCGCCTCCTCCAAAGCCAACAATGGATCATTGTGGGCTCCACCTTTCCTTGATCATTGGTGCTGGCTTTGCTTCGTTCTTTTCATACTTTTCATTAATTTGGTTTTATTTTACATTTTCCTTCCTCTCGTTTCCCTCTCCCCTGACTCTCAGCCTGAAGAAGGGTCTCGACATGAAACGTCACCCATTCCTTCTCTCCAGAGATGCTCCCTGTCCCGCTGAGTTACTCCAGCATTTTGTGTCTATCTTCGATTTAAACCAGCATCTGCTGTTCTTTCCTTCACATTGGAAAAGGCAGGTTCAAATGATAAAAGCCTTTCCAGTATTTAAATTGCCTGCAAAATTATTTATCCCTGAATCAACATCGCTGGAATATCATGATTGCATTAATGTGCTTGGAATTTACCAACACGACAACATTGATTTTGCTTCTGAGAGTATTTCCTGGCCTGTAAAGATGATGAGGCCACTGTGTTTGTGAAATGCCTGGAAATGAAAGTGGAGGATTGCTTTTCCAAAGGCCTCTCTCTCCACCGTGAGGAGACATTACAAGCTTCTCCCTTCACCCGCGGAGGGAATCGGAGAGTGGCCCCGCCGAGATTCTCCAGCCACATGGACTGTTGCTGCAAGGATCATCATCATTTAACCTCATCCTCAGATGTAAGAAAGGCAGGCAAAAACGAACAACACTGGAGTAACTCAGCGGGTCAGGCAGCCTCACTGGGGAACATGGATAGGTGACGTTTATGGTCGGGACCCTTCCTCAAACTAGGAATGGGGGATATGGGGTGGGATTTGGAGCGATGGAGTGGGTGGGGATTGGAGGAGTTGTTTAGGGAGTGGGGGAGGGGTTTGGTGGGGAGGGGGGTTGGGGGGATGGGGGAGACTTTTGGGATGGGGGAGGGGTTTCAGAGAGGGGTGGGGTTTGGGGGGTGGGGGTGTTTTCGAAGCTGGAATGGATGGGAGACAGATGATGGGAGGTGGGGGGGGGTGGGTTGTGTGGGGATGGGGTTGGGGTTCAGGGAGATGGTTTGGGGAAGTTGTGGAAGCATGGGGGGTGGGGTATGGAGTGGGTGGGGGGAATACAAGGATGAGTCTCACCCCGGTCACTCCCTCTTCTCCCCTCTCCCATCAGGCAAGAGGTACAAAAGTGTGAAAACGCACATCTCCAGATGTAGGGACAGTTTCTTCCCAGTAGTTATCAGGCAACTGAACCATCCTATCACTAACAACTAGAGAGCATTCCCGACCTCCCATCTACTTCATTGGAAGCCCTCAGAATATAATTAATGCGACTTTATTGGATTAAACATTATTCCCTTTATCCTGTATCTGTACACTGTGAATGACTTTATTGAAACCATATGTAGCCTTTCCGCTACCTGGATATCAAATACAAAAAGACTTCTCCTGTACCTTTTCAATAAATTAAACTAAACTAAATAGGTGTCACGGTGGCGCAGCGGTAGAGTTGCTGCCTTACAGCGCCAGAGACCCGGGTTTGATCCTGACTACTGGTGCTGTCTCTACAGAGTTTGCATGTTTTCCCTGTGACCTGTATGAGTTTTCTCTGCATGCTCCGGTTTCCTCCCACACTCCAAAGAGGTACAGGTTTGTAGGTTAATTGGCTTGGTATAAATGTAAATTGTCTCTAGTGTGTGTAGGATAGTATTAGTGAGCGGTTGGTCACTGGTCGGTGCGGAGCCGATGGGCCGAAGGGCCTGTTTCCGTGCTCTATCTCTAAAACTTAACTAAACTAAAACATCATTCAGTGCGATCATGGCTGATTCATCACAGCTACAACTCCTCCTCTGTGTCAGATCCCCATAGCAACTCAACGCCTGATCTCTCTAAAGAATTGAAGACAAACCTTCACGTTAACTATTTCTAACGGGCTGGAATCCATAACTGTCTGGGGCAGAAGATTCCACATATTCACCACCCTTCTCGAGAAAGCTATCAAGAACTGATCATGAACAGGCAGATGAGATCAGTTTAACGTGGCAACATGTTAGGCACAGACATTGTGGGCTGAAAGGCCCATTCCTGTACTGTACTGTTTACATTCTATGTTCTTTTTAGTTTAGTTTAACGATATAGCAGGGAAACAGGCCCTTCGGCCCATCGAGTCCATGCCGACCAACGAGCTACGATCACCAGTACTAAAATTCTACCTTACACACTGGGGACAATTTACAATTTACAGAAGGCAATTAACGGATAAACCTGCACGTCTTTGGGGTGTTGGGGAAAATCATGGCACTCGGAGTAAACCCACGGGGTCCCGGGGAGAACGTACAAACCTCCGTAGAGACAAGTACCCCTGGTCAGGATCGAACCAAGGTCTTTGGCCCTGTGAGGCAGCAACTCTACCGCTGCGCCACAGTACAGCGCTCTATGTTCTATGTTCTATGCTGATAGGAAGTGCTTGATTTGCTGGGTCAATCACGGAGGAATGATGCAGCGGTAGACTTGCTGCTTTACAGCGCTTGCAGCACCAGAGACCCGGGTCAGATCCCGACTACGGGTGCTGTCTGTACGGATTTTGTACGTTCTCCCCATGACCGGAGTGGGTTTTCTCCGAGATCTTCAGTTTCCTCCCACACTCTAAAGACGTACAGGAATGTAGGTTAATTGGCTTGGTATAAGTGTAAATTGTCCCCAGTATGTGTAGGATGGTATTAGTGTGCAGGGATCGCTGGTCGGTGCGGACCCGGTGGGCCGAAGGGCCTGTTTCGGTGCTCTATCTCTAAAACTAAATGCTGGCCTGAATTGAGCTGATCCACGGCTCTCAGTGGCAATGGGACTAACCCTGCCCCCTCATCTCTCCACTGAGTCTGGCAGTGGAGCATAGGGGTCAAGGAAAGAGCATTCACGCCCTAATTCCATCAGCACGCACAAGAAGCACAAGAAGCGACAAGACAGACAGGATACGGTTGCCGAGATGTGTGTTCAGCTCTGGCTGGACAATTTCTAATCTTGAAGTGGACTCGATAAGTGGAGCATAGACCTGCTGGAGTCTCAGTCCCTCTCACTCCCTCTCACTCCCAGCCCTCAGCTTTAGGGCAGGAAAGCAGGCATGCAAAGAGCAACACCATTCACTTGCATCATCTGGGGAAGGGTCCCAAACCGAAACCGTCACCTATCCATGTTCCCCAGTGAAGGTCTTGACCCGAAACATCACCTATTCCTTTTCTCCAGAGATGCTGGCTAACCTGCTGAGATACTCCAGCACTATTTTTGTCTGTCTTTTTTTTTAAACCAGCATCTGCAGTTCCTTGTGTCTATTGGTTGTATGGCTCTGTGGAAGAAGGTAAATGTTTGATTATTTTTTGCGTTAATTTAATGTTATTTCCTAATTAATTGTTTGGCACGTTTGAGTATTTAATTAACTTGTTAAAATATCAGTTTACTTTATTAATCATTTTATTTCTTTTAATTATCAGTTTCTAAATTTCTGACAAGCATGCAAGGGAACGGGAGCAGGAATCAACCACCCTTCCCCACTGGGGTGGCACGGTGGCGCAGCGGTAGCTGTCTGTGCGGAGTTTGTACGTTCTCCCCGTGACCGCCTGGGCTTTCTCCAAGATCTTCGGCTTCCTCCCATGCTCCAAAGACGTACAGGTTTGTAGGCTTGTAGGTTAATTGGCTTGGTATAAATGTAAATTGTCCTTAGTGTGTGTAGGATAGTGATAATGTGCAGGGATTGCTGGTCATTGCGGACCCGATGGGCCGAAGGGCCTGTTTCCATGCTCTATCTCTAAAACTAAACTAAACTAAAACATCATTCAGTGCGATCATGGCTGATTCATCACAGCTACAACTCCTCCTCTGTGTCAGATCCCCATAGCAACTCAACGCCTGATCTCTCTAAAGAAGTGAAGACAAACCTTCACGTTAACTATTTCTAACGGTATGGAATCCATAACTGTCTGGGCCAGAAGATTCCACATATTCACCATCCTCCTCAAGAAAGATATTTCTATGTACCGAGGCTTTAAATGGCCAGTCCCTTATTTTGAATTCATATCAACATTATCCTGAATCAACATTCACCTTGATATTTATTTCACCCCTCATTCTTCCCAACTCCAGGGCAGTGCAGTGGTAGAGTTGCTGCCTTACTGCACCATAGACCCAGGTTAATTTCTGACTTTGGGTGCTGTCTGTACAACGTTGGTGCGTTCTCCCCGTGACCACATGGGTTTTCTGCAGGTGCTCCAGTCTCCCCCCACACTCATAGAAACATAGAAACATAGAAATTAGGTGCAGGAGTAGGCCATTCAGCCCTTCGAGCCTGCACCGCCATTCAATATGATCATGGCTGATCATCCAACTCAGTATCCCGTACCTGCCTTCTCTCCATACCCTCTGATCCCCTTAGCCACAAGGGCCACATCTAACTCCCTCTTAAATATATCCAATGAACTGGCCTCAACTACCCTCTGTGGCAGAGAGTTCCAGAGACCCACCACTCTCTGTGTGAAAAAAGTCCTTCTCATCTCGGTCTTAAAGGAATTCCCCCTTATCCTTAAGCTGTGACCCCTTGTCCTGGACCTCCCCAACATCGGGAACAATTTTCCTGCATCTAGCCTGTCCAACCCCTTAAGAATCTTGTAAGTTTCTATAAGATCCCCTCTCAATCTCCTAAATTCTAGAGAATATAAACCGAGTCTATCCAGTCTTTCTTCATAAGACAGTCCTGACATCCCAGGAATCAGTCTGGTGAACCTTCTCTGCACTCCCTCTATGGCAATAATGTCCTTCCTCAGATTTGGAGACCAAAACTGTACGCAATACTCCAGGTGTGGCCTCACCAAGACCCTGTACAATCGAAGTAGAACCTCCCTGCTCCTATACTGAATCCTTTTGCTATGAAAGCTAACATACCATTCGCTTTCTTCACTGCCTTCACTGCACTCCAAAGACATACAGGTTTGTAGGTTAATTGGCTTTGGTAAAATTGTCCCTAGTGTATAGGATAGTGCTAGTGTACGGGGTGATCGCTGGTCGGCATGGGCTTGGTGGACAGAATGGCCTGTTTCCGCACTCTATCTCTAAAGTAAACGGAAAGCTCAAACTATGCAGACTTCTCCCGTCAACTCTCTGTTGACAGGGAAAGTTTCTATTCAGAGATACATGGTGGAAAAAGACCCTTCAGCCCACTGAGTCCACGTCAACCATCAATAACCCGTTTACACCAGTCCTTTATTTTCCCACCTTCTCAGCCACTCCCTGCACACTAGGAGGAATTTATAAAGGCCAATGGCCCTACAACCCACACGTCTTTGGGAAGTGTGAGGACATTGGAGTACCGGAGAATGTGCAAACTCCACACAGTCAGCACCCGGGGTCAGGATCAAACCCGGGCCGCTGGAACTATGGGGCAACAGCTTTACCAGCTGTGCCACCGTACCTTCATCAAAGGTATGGGAAATTTGCAACATTAGAGAAGAACAAGAATAGCTGGCATAAAATGAAATGCTGAGAAGTTTCTCAATGTCAGCTTTGTTGGTAGATGGAGTGAGGACAAGGTGAGGGTTATCAGTGAGATGAAGGCAGCGACCGAAAAGAAGGAACTACAAAGGTTTCTGGGACTAATACGCTACATTGGGTCAATCATCCCCAAACTCACCAACTACACAGCCAACAATGGACCATTGTGGGCACCATCTTTCCTTGATCATGCTGGTCTTGATTTGTTATTTTCCATACCTTTCATTCTTTTCTTCTTTGTACCTTTATATACCTCTAGTCTCCCTCTCCCCTGATTCTCAGTCTGAAGAAGGGTCTCGACTCGAAATGTCACCTATTCCTTTTCTGCAGAGATGCTGCCTGGCCCGCTGAGTGACTCCAGCTTTTTGTGTCTATCAATGATGAAAGAGGATGTTGATTTCCAATAGTCTACCTCCCATGGACAAGATTTCAAGAGGCAAACAATAGACAATAGACAATAGGTGCAGGAGTAGGCCATTCGGCCCTTCGAGCCAGCACCGCCATTTAATATGATCATGGCTGATCATCCCCAATCAGTACCCCGTTCCTGCCTTCTCCCCATATCCCCTGACTCCGCTATTTTTAAGAGCCCTATCCAGCTCTCTCTTGAAAGCATCCAGAGAACCGGCCTCCACCGCCCTCTGAGGCAGAGAATTCCAGACAAATGATCACCAGTGAGACAACTCCTCACTACTATGATCGAAGAATGCCTATCACTCCACAAGTAGACTCACCTCAGAAGGAAATAGTTGCTACCCAGTTTTAAGATTGAAGACCAATTTGGAGGCCCTTGCTCTAAACTAAACTATACTTACATAAAACCACCAGCCAGATACTGTGATTCAGAATTAAAAGCGGGATGTTCTACAGTTTTTCCAGCAACTGGTGGTCTGGCATCTCCGTTAATCCAGACAAAATTACGAGAGCGCACTTGAAATTCCCTCTGGAAGTCCCCACGAAAATGTCACAACCTCATCAGGACTTCCACATCAATTGATGGGTTGAATTTGTCCCCTGCGGCCGGGGCTCTGGAACCGGCAGATCCGTCCCCATATCCCGGCTCCTCAATGGCCTAGGCAGAACGCTCCGGTATCTCGGAGGCCGTGACCTTGGTTGGTCCTGCAAAACAGATAATCCAGAAAGGCTCTGCATCCAAGGGTACTGGGAAATTGGCGGTGGACCTGTATTGCCATCTTTTGAAACTGTGTGGTTGTGACATACTGGATGAGTACAGGACATACCAGGGCATGTGACCAGGAGCAGTCTAAGGGCAGGAGCAGATTAAAGACCATTAAAGAGCAGACACCATTAAGTTGGAAGTTATTAAATGTGAACCACAACACAATGTGCTCGTTATATTTGTCCCCATTCATTATTTATACTCAGAGAGTCCTAGAGTGATACCGTGTGGAAACAGGTGCTTCAGCCCAACTAGCCCACACTGGCCAACATGTCCCAACTGCACTAGTCCCACCTGCCTGCGTTTGGTCCATATCCCTCCAAACCTGTCCTATCCATGTACCTGTCTAACTGTTTTTTAAATAGAAACATAGAAACATAAAAAATAGGTGCAGGAGTAGGCCATTCGGCCCTTCGAGCCTGCACTGCCATTCAATGTGATCATGGCTGATCATCCAACTCAGTATCCCGTACCTGCCTTCTCTCCATACCCCCTGATCCCTTTAGCCACAAGTGCCACATCTGACGCCCTCTTAAATATAGCCAATGAACTGGCCTCAACTACCTTCTGTGGCAGAGAATTCCAGAGACTCACCACTCTCTGTGTAAAGAATGTTTTCCTCATTTCGGTCCTAAAGGAATTCCCCCTTATCCTTAGACTGTGACCCCTTGTTCTGGACTCCCCCAACATCGGGAACAATCTTCCAGCATCTAGCTTGTCCAACCCCTTAAGAATTTTGTAAGTTTCTATAAGATCCCCCCTCAATCTTCTAAATTCCAGCGAGTACAAGCCGAGTCTATCCAATCTTTCCTCATATGAAAGTCCTGACATCCCAGGAATCAGTCTGGTGAATCTTCTCTGTACCCCCTCTATGGCAAGGATGTCTTTCCTCAGATTTGGAGACCAAACCTGTACGCAATACTCCATGTTGGGATAGTCCCAGCCTCAACTACCTCCTCTGGCACTTTGTTCCATACACCCACCACCTTTTGTGTGAAAATGTTACCCCTCCAATTCCTATTAAATTTCTTTATTTACACTTCACAACTACAAAGCATAACACCCATCATCCATCCAAGCTCCACCGCTTCCTTTGATGAAGTACATCTTCATCTACCAGATCTTGTAGAAGAGACACAGAATGATGGAGTAACTCACCCATTCCTTCTCCCCAGAATGCTGCCTGTCCCACTGAATTATTCCACCATTTTGTGTCTATCTTTGGTTCAAACCAGCATCTGCAGTTCCTTCCTGCACATCTACTTCTGGTAAATCTGGTATTCATGCCAGATTTTTGTTCAGTCTTTTAACTCATTTGTCTTGTGATCTAGTCCCTCGGGATTCATGCTCCCATTCCGAGGTACAGTGAATAGCCTCTGTGTGCGTGCTATCAAATCAAATCAGGTAATACTATACATGAATCAATCACAATCACAATAATACTTTATTAGCCTCAAGCCCTCCGTTGACGGGACGATCTTGACTCCTGTAGCCGGCGCCGTTTGGGCCCTCTGCATCCGGCGATCGGACCCCGGGTCGGGGCTGGTCGCGCCTCTGTGTCGTTGAAGCTTCCCGACTCGGCCTCACCCGAGACTGCGAGCTCTTGATAGTACGTCCGATAGGTCGCGGTTGGAGCGATCCCAGGCAAGGGATCGACTCCGATGTTAAGTCCACGCCCCGCGGTGGGGCTCAAGTCAGTCTGAGGAGGCCTCCAACTCCATCGATGGTAGGCCGCATAGCGACCGGAGATGCCACCCGAACATTAATCGCATCTCTTAAGGTAAAAAACTGAAAAAAGTTTTCCCCGACCCCTTTCCCCCTCCCCCTCCCCCTCCCCCCAAATAAAACAAACCAGAGAACATTTACACAAACTTTTAACACACAATAAACATTTTTTTAAATGATGAAAAAGCAGCCAGACTGTTGGCGGGGCTGCCAATCGTGTGGCGCCCCCTGGTGGATAATAGAATCAACCTAAACACAGGTATAGTGAAGGGAAAGATGCCAGAGGGCAGAGTAGAAAGGAGATTTAAAAGAGTGGGATGATCGTAGCAGAAGATAGTAGATCCTCGTCTGGGACCAGCACACAAAGATTCGCCATTTTCCAGCGCCATCTTTGATGCCCACAGCCAGTTTCTTGACTTCACTAAAACAACAGGTTATAAGTAAGTAAGTAAGTTTATTGGCCAAGTATTCACATACAAGGAATTTGCCTTGGTGCTCCGCCCACAAGTAACAACAGTGACAGTTACAAACAGTTAAAAACAATTATTAACTGCGAGGCATTTTGGCTCTGAAAGCTTGTTTCAAAATGCAAACCTTGCCATCACCACAACTGAACGTGATATTTCAATAATATTGATTTTGCTTATCCTTCTAACAGTTCACTTTGACATCGCCAAGCTAAACATTCGCACGGGCTGACAACAGTAAACCTTCAGAAAGAAAGGTTTCTCAGGAATGCTCAACAAATGCAAAGCCTTTTGTGAGATGAAACTCGATATGTCTATCTTCTCATCATTTCTATTAATCCTCCCTCCAAAGGCATTTTTGCATTTAAATCTATTTTTAGTCTTTCTTTAGTTTAGAGGTACAGCACGGAGAACAGGTCCTTCATCCTATCATCGATCACCGCTTCCATTAGTTCTATGTTATATCGCTTTCTCATCCACTCATTACACACCAGGAGCCATTAATCTACAAACCTCCATATTTTTTGGATGTGGGAAACCAGAGCACCCGGTGGAAGCCCACGGAGTCACCTGGAGAGCATGCAAACTCCACACAGACAGCACCCGAGGTTTGGATCGAACCAGTGTCTCTGAAGCTGTGAGTCAATGGCTCTACCAGCTGCGCCAATGTGCTGCCCAATAATAATACTATCCCACTGAGTGAAAGACTGTGGAAAAGAGAAACTGCAGATGCCGGTTTACATAACAAGGCACAAAGTACTGGAGTAACTCAGTGGGTCAGGCAGCATCGCTGGAGAACACGGATAGGCAACCGCTTGGGATGGGTCTGAAGAAAGGTCCCGACCTGAAATGTCACCTGAACATGTTCTCCAGAGATGCTGCCTGTCCCACTCAGCTACTCCAGCACTCTGTGTCCTTTCAGTGAAAGACTCTGGTCGGCATCTACTTACAGAAACAAAATCCCATATATGTTTAACATTGTGTCCCTTATCTCCTGAACCCCATGCTATTATTAAGAAATTGCTTGAATTATTATTTTTCATTGTTTTCGCTTCGTAACCTTGACAACTCCGTTTGCGCCATCTTAACACATCCTCTTTCTCAAGTTCAGTTTAGTTTATTGTCACGTGTACCGAGGTACAGGGAAAAGCTTTTAGTGTAGTTTAGCTTAGAGGCATAGCGCAGATACAGGTCTTTCGGCCGAACGGTTCTGCACCAACTAGCGATCCCCACATTAACACAGCCTGCACACACTGGGGACAATTTACACTTAAACCAAGTAGACAAACCCAAGCCAATTAACCTACCAGACTGTACATGTTTGGAGTGTGGGAGGAAACTGAATAGAGAATCATAGAAACATAGAAAATAGGTGCAGGAGTAGAGGCCATTCGGCCCTTCGAGCCTGCACCGCCATTCAATATGATTATGGCTGATCATCCAACTCAGTATCCTGTACTGCCTTCTCTCCATACCCCCTGATCCCTTTAGCCACAAGGGCCACATCTAACTCCCTCTTAAATATAGCCAATGAACTGGCCTCAACTACCTTCTGTGGCAGAGAATTCCAGAGACTCACCACTCTCTGTGTGAAAAATGTTTTCCTCATCTCGGTCCTCAAGGAATTACCCCTTATCCTTAAACTGTGACCCCTTGTTCTGGACCTCCCCAACATCGGGAACAATCTTTCTGCATCTAGCCTGTCCAACCCCTTATGAATTTTGTACGTTTCTATAAGATCCCCCCTCAATCGTCTAAATTCTAGCGCGTACAAGCCGAGTCTATCCAGTCTTTCTCAGGAATCAGTCTGGTGAACCTTCTCTGTACCCCCTCTATGGCAAGAATGTCTTTTCTCAGATTTGGAGACCAAAACTGTACGCAATACTCCAGGTGTGGTCTCACCAAGACCCTGTACAACTGCAGTAGAACCTCCCTGCTCCTGTACTCAAATCCTTTTGCTATGAGATATATCTCGGAGAAAACTCATGGGGAGAACATAAAAACTCCATACAGGCAGCACCCATGGTCGAGATGGAACCCGGGTCCCCTGGTTACAGCAAGCGTTGTAAGACAGCAACTCCTTCGCCCCACCACTGTGCTGCCCTCAGTCATCAGAAAGACAATGCATGATTACAATCGAGACATTTACAGTGTATGGATACATGATGAGGGAATAACGTTTAGTGCAAGGTTAAGTTAGTCCGAGGGTCACCAATGAGGTAGTTAGTGGTTCAGCACTGCTCTCCGGTTGCAGTTGGATGGTTCAGTTACCTGATATAAAGGGAACAAGAAAGACTTAACCTTAGCCTTTATCAGAGCTGGCAATCTAGTGACACTTTGTCCTCTCTCCAGGGGAACAATTGCAGTAAATGCAGCAAGGATGGTACAAAGCACAGCACCCAGCGACTGAGTCCAACGCTGATGAAATGGTCGGATCCATCTCTCAGCATTCGCATGTTCAGCGCAAATTCGTCTGAGGCTGCACCCAGTGTTGACTGCGGTGTAAACAATTCTTAGATACAGATTCAATTTTGCATTAATAAAAGTTCACAAATCAGTCCAGGAGTGGAGATAACTTTTATCAGAAAATGAGACTTCAATAATAAGCCCGTGCTGTCAAACCAAGCAAGATAATGAGTTCAGAATGGCAGGCAGTAACTAGTGCGGTACTGCAAGGCTTGGTGCTGGGACCGCAGCTATTTACAATATACATCAATGATTTAGATAAAGGGATTCAAGGTAACATTAGCAAATTTGCAGATGACACAAAGCTGGGTGGCAGTGTGAACTGTGAGGAGGATGCTATGAGAATGCAGGGTGACTTGGACAGGTAGGGTGAGTGGGCAGATGCATGACAGATGCAGTTTAATGTGGATAAATGTGAGGTTATCCACTTTGGTAGCAAAAACAGGAAGGCAGATTACTATCTGAATGGTGTCAAGTTGGGAAAAGTGGAAGTACAACGGGATCTGGGGGTCCTTGTTCATCAGTCAATGAAAGTAAGCATGCAGGTACAGCTGGCAGTGAAGAAAGCGAATGGCATGTTGGCCTTCATAACAAGAGGAGTTGAATATAGGAGCAAAGAGGTCCTTCTGCAGTTGTATAGGGCCCTAGTGAGACCATACCTGAAATATTGTGTGCCGTTTTGGTCCCCTAATTTGAGGAAGGACATTATTGCTATTGAGGGAGTGCAGCATAGGTTTACAAGGTTAATTCCGGGATGACGTGTCTGTCATATGTGGAGAGAATGGAACGGCTGGGCTTGTATACTCTGGAGTTTGGAAGGAAGAGAGGGGATCTTATTGAAACATAAAAGGTTATTAAGGATTTGGACACGCTAGAGGCAGGAAATGTTCCCGATGTTGGGGGGGGAGTCCAGAACCAGGGGCAACAGTTTAAGAAAATAAGGGGTAAGCTATTTAGAACGTAGATGAGGAAACACTTTTTCACACAGAGTTGTGGGTCTGTGGAATTCTCTGCCTCAGAGGGTGGTGGAGGCAGGTTCTCTGGATGCTTTCAAGAGAGAGCTAGATAGGGCTCTTAAAGATAGCGGAGTCAGAGGATATGGGGAGAAGGCAGGAACAGGGTACTGATTGAGGATGATCAGCCATGATCACATTGAATGGCGGTGCTGGCTCGAAGGGCTGAATGGCCTATTCCTGCACCTATTGTCTATTGTCTATAATTTCTCGGAGCTGATAATATCAGATATGTGACCTACACTGTCGCTCTTTTACATTTTTCAGATTATAATCATTGTCAAACCAAGGCAGATGAACCTAACCTTCCCGGGGTGCCAACTAGTCGATTTCTCACAGATTTTGCGGCATGGTGGCGCAGCGGTAGAGCTGCTGCCTTACTGCTCCAGAGACCCGGGTTCGATCCTGAACATGGATGCTGTCTGTGTGGAGTTAGTACGTTCTCCCTGCGACCGCGTGGTTTTTTTGCGGGTGCTTTGGTTTCCTCCCACACTCCAAAGACGTACAGGCTTGTAGGTTAATTGACCTCGGTAAAGATTGTAAATTGTTCCCAGTGTGTAGGATGGTGCTAGTGCGCGGGGATCGCTGGTCGGTGCCGTCTCGGTGGTCCGAAGATGCTGTTTCCATGCTGTATCTCTAAATTAAACTAAAATAAACCAGGAATTAGTGTCTTACAAGTGGAGAAGTGCAATGTTTGGGAAGTCGAACCAAGGCAGGACCTTCACAGTTAATGGCAGGGTTATGGTGAGTGTTATGAAGAGGGATCTAGGAGTGCAGGTGCATAGCTCCCTGAAAGTGGCTTCACAGTAGATAGGGCCATGAGAACGCATTTGGCACATTGGTGTGTAGGATAGAACTAGTGTACGGGGTGATCGCTGGTCGACACCGACTCGGTGGGCCAAAGGGTCTGTTTCCACATTGTACCTCCAAAGTCTAAACCATAACCATATAACCATATAACAATTACAGCATGGAAACAGGCCATCTCGGCCCTTCAAGTCCGTGCCGAACAACTTTTTTCCCTTAGTCCCACCTGCCTGAACTCATACCATAACCCTCCATACCCTTCTCATCCATATGCCTATCCAATTTATTTTTAAATGATACCAACGAACCTGCCGCCACCACTTCCACTGGAAGCTCAGTCCACACTGCTACCACTCCCTGAGTAAAGAAGTTCCCCCTCATGTTACCCCTAAACTTCTGTCCCTTAATTCTAAAGTCATGTCCTCTTGTTTGAATCTTCCCTATTCTCAAAGGGAAAAGCTTGTCCACATCAACTCTGTCTATCCCTCTCATCATTTTAAAGACCTCTATCAAGTCCCCCCTTAACCTTCTGCGCTCCAGAGAATAAAGACCTAACTTATTCAACGTATCTCTGTAACTTAGCTGTTGAAACCCAGGCAACATTCTAGTAAATCTCCTCTGTACCCTCACTATTTTGTTGACATCCTTCCTATAATTGGGCGACCAAAATTGTACACCATACTCCAGATTTGGTCTCACCAATGCCTTGTACAATTTTAACATTACATCCCAGCTTCTATACTCAATGATCTGATTTATAAAGGCTAGCATACCAAAAGCTTTCTTTACCACCCTATCTATATGAGATTCCACCTTCAAGGAACTATGCACGGTTATTCCCAGATCCCTCTGTTCAACTGTATTCTTCAATTCCCTACCGTTTACCATGTACGTCCTATTTTGATTTGTCCTGCCAAGGTGTAGCACCTCACATTTATCAGCATTAAACTCCATCTGCCATCTTTCAGCCCATTTTTCCAACTGGCCTAAATCACTCTGTAGACTTTGGAAATCCTCTTCATTATCCACAACACCCCCTATCTTGGGATCATCTGCATACTTACTAATCCAATTTACCACCCCTTCATCCAGATCATTGATGTACATGACAAACAACAAAGGACCCAACACAGATCCCTGAGGCACCCCACTAGTCACCTGCCTCCAACCCGACAAACAGCCATCCACCATTACCCTCTGGCTTCTCCCATTCAGCCACTGTTGAATCCATCTTGCTATTCCTGCATTTATACCCAACAGTTGAACCTTCTTAACCAACCTTCCATGAGGAACCTTGTCAAAGGCCTTACTGAAGTCCATATAGACAACATCCACTGCTTTACCCTCGTCAATTTCCCTAGTAACCTCTTCAAAAAATTCAAGAAGATTAGTCAAACATGACCTTCCAGGCATAAATCCATGTTGACTGTTCCTAATTAGACCTTGTTTATCCAGATAAACTCTTCCTTCTTTTCCTGCTCTTCCTTCTGGTCTGCTGAGAGAAGGCGCTAGAACATGCCTTGATCTTGGCTCAGTGGAAACTAGAGAGGAGAGGAGCGCTGCAGATAATGAATGCCGTTGTTTCAATTAAATTACCTTGCCGGAGATGCGATTGTTTTCCAGGTCGTATCTTCGGTTGCTCTGCGGCCTACCATCATGAAGCTGGAGGCTTTGCTCAGGACTGACTTTGAGCCACACCGCGGGGGTGTGGAGTTACCATCGGAGCCAATCCCTTGCCTGGGATCGACGCTCAAACTGCAGCCCACAGATTTCAACATCGCTGAGCTCGCAGTCTCGGGCAGAGACCGCGTCGGGGAGCTCCAACGACTCAGAAGCTTTGGCCAGCCCCGGCTCGGCATGGGGGAGCTGACATCGCCCCCCACCGATGCAGGAGCTTGATCGCCCCGACGCGGAGGGTCCAAATGCCGCCGGCTACTGGAGCCAAGATTGTCCCGTCAATGGAAGGCTCGAGGCCCCCGACCGTGGGAGAACAAAGGGAAGAGATTGAACTTTTTTTCACCTTCCATCATAGTGAGGAATGTGGAGGAGTCATTGTGGTGGATGTTCATGTTAAAATGTATTTTGTGTGTTTTGTTACTTTTTAATGGTAGGACTGCAAATTAAATTCCTTGTATGTTACAAAACATACTTGGCTAATAAAGTATGATTATGATTCTTATTATGATTATGTATTCCTTTGACATTGGGCATTGGTGGTATCTAGTAGTATGTGAACATGGTGTCCACATTGCCAGAACTAGGGACATGTGGGACATGATGGGAAGACCATGTGAGAGGTCTCTGTGGAGCTGGTGAAAGAGACCTCCTCCCACAGAATGGGCTCTGAAAGTTACACTTTCACAATATTTCAAATCTGAAGTGAACCGCGCGGCACAGTGGCGCAGCGATAGAGTTGCTGCCTTGCAGCACTTACAACGCCAAAGACATGGGCTTGATCCTGACTACGGGTGCTGTCTGTATGGAGTTTGTACGTTCTCTCCGTGACGTGCGTGGGTTTCCTCCGAGATCTTCGGTTTCCTCAAACATTCCAAATTCCTGCAATTTTGCAGGTTAATTGGCTCAGTGTTAATGTTACAATTATCCCTATTGTGTGTAGGGTAGTGTTAATGTTTAACATGTAACCTGCACTGTGACGAGCAATAGCTGGAGAAACTCAGCGGGTGCAGCAGCATCTAAGGAGCGAAGGAGATAGGTGACGTTTCGGGTCGAGACCTTCTTCAGTCTGAAGAAGGGTCTCGACCCGAAACGTCGCCTATCTCCTTTGCTCAGTAGATGCTGCTGCACCCGCTGAGTTTCTCCAGCTTTTTGTGTAACCCTCAATTCTCCAGCATCTGCAGTTCCTTCTTTAACACTGTGACGAGCAAGACTTGTCTTTGCTTCTTCTTCAAAACACAACAAAGTCACATCGTGATATAGACACAAGGAACTGCAGATGCTGGTTTGCAACAAAGTGCAGGTGTAATTCATGGATCATTGACGTCTCAAGAATGGTCCCGCCTTGAAACGTCATGTCCATGATCTCCAGAGATGCTGAAGACACAAGATGCTGGAGTAACTCATCGGGACAGGCATCATCTCTGGATAGGAATGGGTGACATTTCGGGTTGAGGCCCTTCTTCCTGACTCTCAGTCTGAAGGAGCGTCTCAACCCGAAACGTCACCCATTGCTTCTCTCCAGAGATGCTGCCGGTCCCGCTGAGTTACTCCAGCATTTTGTGTTTATCTTCAGTGTAAGCCAGCATCTTCCTTCCGACACATCTCCAGAGATGCTGCTTGACCCGCTGAGTTACTCCAGCATTCTAAGGGAGAGGCAGGGAAGAGGGATTGTAGCTCACTCTCAGCTTGGGGTTTTAGTTAAGACACTACTTTGTTTTAGTTGTTATACAGGCTGTCAACTGTACAGAGAATGCAAGACAAATGTATCTGTGTCTCGAAGGAAGGCTCGGTTGCAACGTGGCTGCTATCTGTGCAGGGTCTCAATTGAATCATCAGTTCGATTTTCCTCTTCTATCTATTTTGTGGCTGTGGAATACCTTGTTCATTTGCTTGTCAAGATACAGGAAGAATACTTCATAACAAACTTGAAGGCTGTGGCTCTGGTAAATCAAAGATAGGCACTGGAAATAATTCACCCTGATCGCTGTTGGATTGGAGTTAAATCCCACTTGTTTCGAAGTCAAAGACTCTTAGGGCCAAAGAGCCATAGTCATGGAAACAGGCCCCTCAGCCCAACCCTGCCCACCCCAACCAATGTATCCCAACTACACTAGTCCCGGGGATCATGACAGAAGCCCCCTGGTGGCGATCCCCGGAAACGACAACACGATGCACTCTGTGACACGTTGGGCGACCAATCTGTTAACGTGATGGACCACGACGAAGGCCAACAACGAGCTATGGCATCATCTGACACACGAGCGAATGAACACTGGTCCCACCTGCCTGTATTTGGCCCATATCCCTCCAAACCTGTGCAGGAAGGAACTGTAGATGCTGGTTTAAACCGAAGATAGACACAAAACGCTGGAGTAACTCAGCGGGGCAGGCTGCCTCTCTTGTGAGAAGGAATGCATGACTTTTACTCGTAATTTGGCATAATATTTGGCGCGCTCACTGTGTGTCGAAAGGCCTGTTCCTGTCATGCACCAGTAGCAAAGCCATGAGTCATAAGTTCATGGAGCAGCATTCATAATGCTATCCGGCCCATCAAGTCTACCGCCATTCAATCATGGCTGATCTATCTTTCCCTCTTAACCCCATTCTCCTGCCTTTGCCCCATAACCCCCGACACTCGTGCTAATCAAAAATCTGTCAATTTCCGCCTTAAAAATATCCTTTATCTTGGCCTCCACAGCCGTCTGTAGCAATGAATTCCACAGATTCACCACCCTCTAACCAAATAAAAAATTCCTTCTCATCTTTCTAAGGCTACACCTTTTTATTCTGAGGCTCTGGCCTCTGTCCCGGTCTCACCCACTAGTGTAAACATCCTCTCCACATCCACTCTATGAGTATAGGTGCAGGGAGGTTCTACGTCAGTTGTACAGGGTCTTGGTGCGACCACACCTGGAGTATTGCGTACAGTTCTGGTCTCCAAATCTGAGGAAGGACATTATTGCCATACAGGGAGTGCAGAGAAGGTTCACCAGATTGATTCCTGGGATGTCAGGACTGTCTTATGAAGAAAGACTGGATAGACTCGGTTTATACTCTCTAGAATTTAGGAGATTGAGAGGGGATCTTATAGAAACTTACAAAATTCTTAAGGGGTTGGACAGGCTAGATGCAGGAAGATTGTTCCAGATGATCGGGAGGTCCAGGACAAGGGGTTACAGCTTGAGGATAAGGGGGAAATTCTTTAGGACCGAGATGAGAAGGACTTTTTTCACACAGAGAGTGGTGGATCTCTGGAACTCTCTGCCACAGAGGGTAGTTGAGGCCAGTTCATTGGCTATATTTAAGAGGGAGTTAGATGTGGCCCTTGTGGCTAAGGGAATCAGAGGGTATGGAGAGAAGGCAGGTACGGGATACTGAGTTGGATGATCAGCCATGATCATATTGAATGGCGGTGCAGGCTCGAAGGGCCGAATGGCCTACTCCTGCACCTAATTTCTATGTTTCTATGTTTCTATGTTTCCATCACGGCCTTTCACTATTCTGTACGTTTCAATGAGATTCCTCCTCATCCTTCTAAACTCCTGCGAGTGCAGGCCCAGTGCCGTCAAACGCTCATCATATGTTAACCCACTCATTCCTGGTATCAATCTTGTAAACCTCCTCTGAACCCTCTCCAACGGCAGCACATCCCTCCTCATATATGGGGCCCACAACTGCTGCTCAGAAAGCCCTCCATCATCCAGCTGCGGTTACTGAAGGAACCAATGGATTATTTCCAGGGCAATGATGCTCTTATTAAAATTACAATGAAAACACAAAGTACGTGCTATAACTCCAGAAAAGTGCGCAACCAAGAAAACCAAGCCCAAAGCCAAAGTATTATCTAATTATTTAACTAAATATACCAACTTACAATAATTAACTCCATGTGCAAAAAACAGCTACCTACATGTCAACTAGCTCTTAAACAAAAAACTAATCCTGTAGTTGCAAGTATATCATTTAGTTTAGTTTAGTTTAGAGATACAACACAGAAACAGGCCCTTCGGCCTGCTAAGTCCGCGCCGTCTATCGATCCTTAACACTATCCTCCACACACTAGGGATATTCTTTTACAATTTTACCAAAGTCAATTAACCTACAAACATGTGCGTCTTTGGAATGTGAGAGGAAACCGAAGATCTCGGAGAAAACCCACGCAGGTCACATACAAACTCCGTACAGACAGCACCCGTAGTCAGGATTGAAGGCGGCTCTCTGTCGCTGTGAGGCAGCAACTCTACAGCTGCGCCACCGTGCTCCACCATGTCTCGTGTTATAATTAAACAAATAAAACTCTTACTCAGTCACTGTAAGAAAATGTAAACCCTTCTAGTGGGACATACAGTAGGAAGATCAATAACCACTAAACAGAGATTCAACCGCAGGAGAAATTGGAAAATATGAAAAATAAAACTCATTGCAGAGAACTTAAACCCTCAGTGGTAGACAGAAAATGCTGGAGTAACTCAGCGGGACAGGCAGCATCTCTGGAGAGAAGGAATGGATGATGTTTTGGGTCGAGACCCTTCTTCAGACACATTCTTTCCTACACAAAATACTGTGTATTTAAAAAATATTGGACGAACTTATAATACAAGGCAAAACCAGGAGGCAGCTCAAATGTCAGTGAAGCATCACTCCCTGATGAGCACAATGCGTTTTACGCACGCTTTGATAGCGAGAACACTGATGTGCCTTCCCGAACCCCCATTCGCCGTGATGGTATTTTGGTCACAGTCACAGAGGCTGACGTCAGAAAATCCTTCAGAGGGGTGAACCCTCGGAAAGTGCCTGGACCTGATGGTATACCCGGTCGTGTTCTAAAAACCTGTGCGGACCAACTGGCTGGAGTTTTTACGGACATTTCCAACCTCTCACTTCTGAGGTTCCCACCTGCTTTAAAAGGGCATCAATAATACCGGTGCCCAAGAAGAGCACGGTGACGTGCCTCAATTACTATCGACCAGTGGCACTAACATCTGTGGTGATGAAGTGCTTTGAGAGGTTGATCATGGCGCAAATCAACTCCTACCTCGACAAAAACCTGGACCCACTGCAGTTCGCTTACCGCCACAACAGACGGATGCGATCTCACTGGCTCTCCACTCTGCTCTGGACCACTTGGACAACAAACACTCATATGCATTGACTACAGCTCGGCATTTAATACAATCATGCCCTCCAGGCACGTGCCGTGAGTAATTACTCAAGGTAGGCAGTCAACCGGCTTTAAAAAAAATTCTTAAACCGCGCATGCGCAGATTGTTCTCTTCGTAAAAAATAAAAAATAAGTAAGAATTCAATTTTCCCAAGGTTTCTCAATCTCCTTCATTTTTTAATTACTGAATGGGTGGGGGACAGAGGATGAAGGCAGGTGGAGAGATGGTGGGAAAAATGGGAGCACACCGGGACGTTGAATCAGTTGTCATCTTATTGAATGACAATACTAATTCAAGGGTCCATTTGGAGGGAGCGTTCCTTTCACAGAGTGTGGAGAGTCTGTGCCAGGGGTTAAAGGTGCGAGAAGGCAGAAGTGTTGAGAAGGATAGGGTCGAAGATCATATCAGTAACTCACTCACCCCTGCCGCAGCGCTCCGGGCACGGACAGCAGAACTGGCCGCCACTTCTGAGGAAGGAAGCAGCTCGGGTGACTGCGAGCGGCTGCCGGGACCCAACACCAGAACTGGCTGCCCTTCAGCGCCTTCTGATCACCTCTGGCAGTGCTCTTCGGCTGAACATCTCTCACCTGCCGTTCGCCGGCTTCGCTCATGTCAACCGCGTCCCGCAAATCCTTAAATTCCCACAGCCAAGTAACCTCAACTGGTACCGTGAACGCGCTGTCGGAATTTAAAGATTTGCGGGAAGCCGGCCGGCGAATGGCAGGTGAGAGATGTTCAGACGGAGAGCACTGTCAGAGGTGAGTGGGGACCAGCAGAAGGGGCTGAAGTGGCTGAAGTGGCTGGGTCCCGGCAGCCACTCGCAGTCACCCGAGCTGCTTCCTTCCTCGGAAGTGGCGGCCAGTTCTGCTCTCCGTGCCCGGAGTGCTGCGACAGCCACCCAAGCTAATCCATTCCCCGGCCACAATAAAACCATACAGCAATTACAGCATGGGAACAGGCCATCTCGGTCCGTGCTGAACACTTACTCTCACCTCGTCCTATCTACCTGCACTCAGACCGGAGCGTGGCAAGTGGGTTACTGACCCCAATCCCTTCCTTCACAACGCCAGACTCCCCAAACACTGTGAACGGAGCTCTCCCCCCACCCCAGGAAATACAGTATTTAAAAACATAAAGCACCAAGAAATGCACTTATTACATTATTGGTAGATTAAGTCCATTCTTCACTCTTTGTTTCCTAAGATACTATTAAAATAATGGCAATCCATATTTGAAAATCCCGCCAAGAAACTCGCGCAGTACTGCAAAGGCAGAATTTCTGCTGCCTTCAGCTCCCCTTGAAACTGACAGCTCAGGCAGCGCTGACGGCACGTGGGCTGCACAGAGCTTCGTGTGCTACAAGCGCTGCGGATGAAAGGCACGGAGAATTATGCCTACCTAAGAGATAATTCTCCCATGCCTTTACTATTTATATTTAATAATTGCCATTTCATAATTTTAGTCAGGGTAGGCAGTGCCTACCTTGCCTACCCTGACAGCACATGCCTGATCCCCGCCAAGCTGGTTACCAAGCTCTCAGATCTGGGTCTCTGCGCATCCCTCTGCAATTGGATCCTTGACTTCCTCATTCACAGACCACAGTCTGTCCATATTTGTGGAAATGTGTCATCCTCCATAACAATCAGCACGGGAGCACCTCAAGGCTGCGTGCTCAGCCCTCTGCTGTACTCACTCTATACTCATGACTGTGTAGCCGGACTTAGTGCGAGCTTCATCATCAAGTTCTCCGACGACACCACTGTTGTGGGACGTATCAATGATGGGGACAAGTTAGAGTGTAGACGAGAGATCGACCGATTGACCAAATGGTTCCAGCACAATAACCTGGCTCTCAACACCAGCAAAACCAAGGAACTGATTGTGGAGTTCGGAAGGGGTAGGATGGGGACCCACAGTCTCATTTATATCAACGGGTCGATGGTGGAAAGGGTCAAGAACTTCAAATTCCTGGGCGTGCATATCTCTGAAGATCTCTCCTGGTGCCAGAACACTGATGCAATTATAAAGACAGCACATCAGCGCCTCTACTTCCTGAGAAGATTACGGAGAGTCGGTCTGTCAAGGAGGACTCTCTCGAACTTCTACAGGTGCACAGTAGAGAGCATGCTGACCGGTTGCATCGTGGCGTGGTACGGCAACCTGAGCGTCCAGGAGCGGTAAAGGCTGCAATAAGACGTAAACACTGCCCAGTCCATCATCGGCTCTGACCTCCCTACCATCGAGGGGATCTATCGCCGTCCCTGCCTCAAAAAGGCTGCCAGCATCATCCTGGCCACACACTCATCTTCCCGCTGCCATTAGGTAGAAGGTACAGGAGCCTGAAATCTGCAACATCCAGGTTCAGGAACAGCTACTTCCCCACAGCCATCAGACTATTAAACACAACTTCAAACAAACTCTGAACTATAACAGCCTATTGCACTTTATCTGTTTATTATTAACTAAATCTAAACCAGCATTTTATAGGATGTTGGTTATGGATAAAATCGCCTGTTTTCTCCATAAAGATGGTCTCCTTCCCATTTGGGCAAAAGGTATAGAAATGTGAAAAAGCACACCTCCAGATTCAGGGACAGTTTCGTCCCAGCTGCTATCAGGCAACTGAAACATCCTACCACAACCAGAGAGTAGATATTTACAAAACGCTGGAGTAACTCAGCAGGACAGCCAGCATCGCTGGAACGAAGGAATGGATGACGTTTTGGGTCGAGACCCATCTTTATACTCTGGAGAGTAGTCTTAATCTACTTCATTGGAGACTCTCAGACTATCTTTTATCAGATTTTACAGGCTTTATCTTGCACTAAACGTTATTCCCTCTATCATGTATCTATACTGTAGATGACTCGATTGTAATCAGGTATTCTTTTACCGCTGATTGGTTAGCACAAACAAAAGCTTTTCACTGTACACTGCACATGTGATAATAAACTAAACTAAATTAAACTCAACTTCAGTTCCCATCTCCCCAGATGCAATAGTTTCTGTTGTTCAAGCCAGTCGAGAGTGTTTTATTGTCATATGTCCTGAATACATGTTCAAGGCGAAATATCAGTCAATGGTGGGCCTCTATACCTATATCATGCTGGAATACCTTTAGTCTGAATTCATTTTCAGGAGCAGTGCTTGCCGGGGCCTGATTAGGGTCATAGAGTGATGCAACGTGGAAGCAGGCCCTTCGGCTCAACTTGAGGAAGGACATTCTTGCTATTTCTCTGTATACTTTCAAGAGAGAGCTAGATAGGGCTCTTAGAGATAGCGGATAGGGGATATGGGGAGAAGGCAAGAACGGGGTACTGATTGGGGATGATCAGCCATGAATGGCGGTGCTGGCTCGAAGGGACGAAAGGCCTACTCCTGCACCTATTGTCTATTGTCTATTATCCCAGCTACACCAGTCCCACCTGCCTGCGTTTGGTCAACATCCCACCAAACCTATCCTATCCATATACATGTTGGGATAATCCCTCAATTACCTCCTCTGGCAGCTTGTTCCATACACCCACCACCCTATGTGTGAAAAAGTTACCTCAGATTCCTATTAAATCTTTTCCCCTTCACCTTGAACCTATGTCCTCTGGTCCTCGATTCCCCTACTCTGGGCACGAGACTCTGTGCCTCTAAACACAGGGGGTGAGGGGGGTGGGGGTGGGGGTTGCGGGGAGATGGGGGGGGATGGGGGGGATGTGGGGGTGGGGGGGATGGGGGGCAGTCGGGGGGATGGGATAGAAACATAGAAACATAGAAAATAGGTGCAGGAGTAGGCCATTCGGCCCTTCAAGCCTGCACCGCCATTCAATATGATCATGGCTGATCATCCAACTCAGTATCCCGTACCTGCCTTCTCTCCATACCCTCTGATCCCCTTAGCCACAAGGGCCACATCTAACTCCCTCTTAAATATAGCCAATGAACTGGCCTCAACTACCTTCTGTGGCAGAGAATTCCAGAACCTCACCACTCTCTGTGTGAAAAATGTTTTCCTCATCTCGGTCCTAAAGGAATTCCGCCTTATCCTTAGATTGTGACCCCTTGTTCTGGACCTCCCCAACATCGGGAACAATCTTCCTGCATTTAGCTTGTCCAACCCCTTAAGAATTTTGTACGTTTCTGTAAGATCCCCCCTCAATCTTCTAAATTCTAGCGAGTGCAAGCCGAGTCTATCCAGTCTTTCCTCATATGAAAGTCCTGACATCCCAGGAATCAGTCTGGTGAACCTTCTCTGTACCCCCTCTATGGCAAGAATGTCTTTCCTCAGATTTGGAGACCAAAATTGATGGAGGGTGGGGGGGTTGGGGTGGGGATGGGAGGGATGGGGGCTGATGGGGGGGTGGGGGGTGATGTGGAGGGCAATGGGGAGAGCGATGGGGGGGAGGGTTGTTAGAGATGACCTAAAATTGGAGGTCAGTATCCATACCATGGGGTTGTAAGATTCCCAAGCTGAAGATGAGGTGCTGTTCCTCCAGTTTGTGTGTGGCCTCACTCTGGCAGTGGAGGACGCCTAGGACAGAAAGGTCAGTGTGGGAAGGGCAGGGGAGTAAACCTGGTTAGATCTATATTTTCTGGATTTCAGATGAAGAATATATCATCTCATTAAAATGAATCCCGTCCAGTTATTGCCACTCGAGGAGATGTACATGACTGCCCTACAGGGCCTTAGTGGAGTGCCGGACTGATAAAGTGATGAACTCTCAATGATTCAATTACACTTGATGGAGGCAAGCTATGTGTCAGGAGTACCGTGGCAGGCAATGGCCAAACCCACCTGTAGGTGCACACTCTACACCTTGACACCTGCTCTACACCTGTTAAACCACAGCAATCATCACAATGCATTCCAGTCTTGCAACGTACAGTACTGTTCCCCTCCATCAGGAAGCCATGTGGCCCATCTAGTCTGTGCTAGCTCTTCATTGATCTATCACCATCCCCACCTTGTCCCAGACTCTTTCCATCTCACTTCCCAGCAGTGTTATTTTTGCAAGCATTTTATCGGGATGCATCACAGCATGGTTTGGGAAGAGCTTCATCCAAGACCGCAAGAATAAGCAGAGAATTGCTGACGCAGCCCAAACCATCACACAAACCAACCTCCCTTCCACCAACTCCATTTACACCTCACGTTGCCTCAGCATAATCAATGAAGAGTCTCACCCCGGCCACTCCCTCTTCTCCCCTCTCCCATCGGGCAAGAGGTACAGAAGTGTGAAAACACATACCTCCAGATTCAGGGACAGTTTCTTCCCAGCTGTTATCAGGCAGCTGGTCTATCCTAACAACAACAGGAGAGCAGTCCTGAGCAGCAATCGACTTCATTGGAGACACTCGGACGATCGGATTGAGGGACTGTGCCCACACAGCTGCCATGCTACTCCAGGGAATGTGTTGTCTTCAAGAAGCTGAGACTGCCAGCACATAAAGTTATTAAATCATGAGAGGCTGGTCACCATTGGAGCTGGGGGAAAGTGCGCTCCTCCACTGGGATACTTCTTAAAGACCCTCAGTTAAGATACTAACCTTGAATAGCTAAGCTTCTGTACTAGACTTTGCTTACAGATGGATGGAGACCAGAATGAAGGCAGCGAAGCAGGCCTCCAAGGGCCATGGGACTTCGGATGGGAGTCAGCGGCCACCATTCCCGGAGCTGCCCATAACACCGGCAGTACCCGCTCTGCGGACCGGGATAAGAACGCGGAGGTCGGGGAGCCCTGCGCAGCCAGGACCCGTCTCTCCACCACAGCTGACCATGGGGCCGCAAAGTGGTGGAGCACCGCGCGGGAGCAGGGTAGGCAAGACCCTGACTCCCTACCACTGTCACCTAAGCACAGCGACAGTGGAGCAAAGGTGCGTAAACGTCCAAACAACGTTTATGTCCAAACGACGGTGGACTAGCGGTATGTCCGTGCGGGAGCGACTGCTGACGACGACCTATCAGCACAGTTCGATGAGGTGCGACCCACTGGTAGAAGCCCCAGTGTCTCTGGAGAGCCTGGGGAAGTCGGCCTGTTGTCCGTGTGTAGCGGCAGCGGTCGCATGGCAGGATGGAGCTAATGGTGGAGCAACTATATCAGCGGGACCTGGATCGGCAAGAGTGGGAGTCTCAGCGGTCTGGGAGTCGGATCTTGCCGCCACCTTCAATCTCACCTTCGTCTGTGGCAATGCTAGGAGTCAACAGATGGCCGATTTGAGGAAGAAGCGGCAGCAGAAGTGCCCACTGCTCTAGATCCAGAAGAGGAAATGCTGGAGGTAGTGTTGAAATTTGTGAAGCCTGTATCTTCAGGGGAACCGCTGCACTCTACACTGGCAGTAAGTATCAATTTCCTGACGACACACCAGCTCCAAGACCAGGTACTTTCAGAAACCATGGAGAAGTACAAGGATCCTGGAAATTGTGTTACCCTGAACGTCCCGAAGGTCAACTCAGCCATCTGAGGGAACATCAATTCCAGTGCGAGGGCACAAGAGGTTAAGATGCAGAAAGTTCTGAAGCTGTTGACGTCGGGCATCACGGCGCTCGCCAGGACCCTCGATGAGGCAGGTGTATCCGCAGAGCAGCAGGATGCTCTAGCCCTCCTGTGTAGCACACTTCGAAATAAACTGTTTTAGTCAGAGCTCCATCCGACGGAACACCAGCAACGACGGAACACCAGAAACCAGAACGTCAGGCCCGCCGGTAACCATGGAGGTAAGGGGGTCTGGTTCTCTTGGAAGTACTGCATGCATAACCTCACAAGTAGGAGGGAGGTTACATACATTCTGGGGCTCTGTTTGTCACTATCCCAGGGAACAGAGCAATAGACATAATAAACGCATATAACAGCCTTGCTTGCGCCAGGGAACCGACTTTAGACAGGCTGCTAAGGTAATTGGTAAACTTGCAGCTACATTCCAGCCACATAGTTTGGGCCATTACACTATCAAAGCTTGGGGAAAAAGCAAAAATCTCGGCATTAAAAGCGAATGCTGGACATTTACGACATATGCAGCTGCCAATCGAAGCATAAATTGAGTTACAATGGTGGATTAGCAATGGTTGTGATTGTTAAATCCCATCATTACATCAAACCCATTAGTCGTGTTACAAACCGACTCAAGCGCCAAGGGCTGGGGAACTACTGACACCATTCAGTTGGGGCGGTAGATGGGATTTGCATGAGTCTACTTCTCTTCAATCACAAGGAGTGTGATCGCTCAGAGAGTGGTAGCGGTGTGGAATGAGCTTCCAGTGGAAGTGGTGGCGGCAGGTTCGTTGGTATCATTTAAAAATAAATTGGATAGGCATATGGATGAGAAGGGTATGGAGGGTTATGGTATGAGTGCAGGCAGGTGGGACTAAGGGAAAAAGGTTGTTCGGCATGGACTTGAAGGGCCTGTTTCCGTGCTGTAATTGTTATATGGTTATATGGTTATAAGGAATAAACTGTTTAAAAATGCTGGGAGCATGTCAAGGGCTGCGGGCTTAATGCACTAATCTGCAGCATACATATGTTTGTCTTCAAAATAATACCACTGAGGTGGCATATTTAAATCTTATGGGTGGTGTCAAGTCAATATCTTGTGATGAATTGGAAACATTAATTTGGCTCTGGTGGATTGACGGAAATATTTGGGTTCAGCTACGTACCTTCTGGTTAAGCTCAATATAGTGGCAGACACCAGGTCACAAGTATTTAATAACGACATCAAGTGAATTTGAACCTCCAAATATTTGCTAAAATTATAGCCTAATATGGAACACCAGATATTGACCTCCTTGCGTCCAGGTTGAGCCGTTGGATACCAACGTATGTCTCTTGAGAACCAGATCCTGGGGCAGTGGCGATGGACGCGTTCTCGCTACATTGGGGGGGAAATGCGGGTTTTCTATGCTTTCCCCATTCTGCTTCATCAGACAGGTGCTGCAGGATACGCAACCAGGCTCTGCAACATAAAGGACCATGGACGTCAAACAGCATCGTGCAGAGAGAGTCCACTAAGAAGCAGTACCTCACCTACATAAGGATATGGGAGATTTTCTGTAGTCGGACCTAGACCATCTACATATCTGCTATGATCTCCAAGGTGCTGGAATCCTCACGGGTCTTCATTATGATGAGTCCCTCAGTTACAGTGCTGTACACAGTGCCAGGAGTGCACTGCCATCCTATCTCAAGATTGGAGTGGAATCTCACCAGCTGGTGTCCAAATTATGAGGGGTATGGTCTATCCATCCCTCCCCAACCATGATATTATATTACCTGAGATTGGAGGTAGTGTTGACCCTACTCAGGAGCTGGTCGTCTATGAAGGATTTACCACTGGACTTACTCACCTTCAAAGTGGTGATGGTAATGGCACTGAACACAGCACAACGGGTCAAGACTCTACAGGAATTAAACCTGGATAGAATGATTGACCCATAATAAAGTAACTTCTTTCTAGAAAAGTTGCTTAAACTACAGGTCTGAAAATGGGCGTCAGGTATATGGAGACGGGTCTGTTTCAGCCATGGAAACCCAAGTCACAGGGTGATCATGCAGACTATCTCCAGATGACTCAAGGTGGTATTCGGTGCAGCAGGTAAGACACTAACATTTTAAATGTCATTGTACCAGGGCTGCATCCACATCAGTGGCAAGGACCATGGAGGTGTTCATGGATTATGTCCTTGCAATAGCGAGCTGGGCCAGTGAATCTACATTTCAGCGGTTTTATAACTGACTTATAACCGCTCCCGCAACGTTGGCGGATTCAGTTTTAAGTGTTGTTACCTAAACGTTTGTCCCCGAATTCAGGGGGTTATTGTTGTATTAACAAATGTTATTATTTTTCAGCTTGTTCAAGCCTGAAATACGTTAACAAACTTCCTCCATCAGAATTACGGCAGTGTGTGAGCATGGACGTGGTCCTGGGCATGTAATCACAGAGCTTTGAAATCTTCACGAAGTCACTCACGTGACTCCGAAGATTAAACAAGAACTTACCAGTTTGAAGTTTGATCTTTATTTTATGAGGAGTTGCGATGAGGGATTTTGTGCCCTCCGCTCCCAACTCTCTATCATAATTTCAACTGGCATGTTAGATTTCTTAAACCTTACTATCTTCTATCATTGTTGTTATCTGTGATTCCACACCGCTGCTTTGAAGAATGTCGCGCATGCGTGCCTGGCGGGGTCTTCACGAAATCCCTCATCGCAACTCCTCATAAAACAAAGATCAAACTTCAAACTAGTAAGTTCTTGTTTAATCTTACTATTAAACCTTATTTACATTATTGCCTTTATCGTGTATCTGTACACTGTGGGTGGCTCGATTGTAATCATGTATTGTCTTTCTGCTGACAAAAGCTTTGCACTGTACCTCGGTACACGTGACAATAAACTAAACTCACCACCGTTAATTCTCGGGATGGCGGGACTTTCATATGTTGAAAGAATAGAGCGGCTGAGCTTGTGCACACTGGAATTTAGGATGAGAAGGGATCTTATTGAAACATATAAGACATATAAGATGTCGCGTCACCCCGCAACATGTCACCTGTATGGTCGTGAGTAGTCGCCCAAAGAGTCGTACCTTCTTCTGGATTTTCAACATGTTGAAATTTTTCGGCCACCTGCTGTGACTATGACTATGTAAGTGGGACAGGAACTTTAGAACGGATGTGAAGAACAACTTTTTCACCCAGAGAGTTGTGAATCTATGAAATTCCCTGCCTCAGAAGGCAGTGGAGGCCAATTCACTGGATGCTTTCAAGAGAGGGTTAGATAGAGCTCTTAAAGAGAGCGGAGTCAAGGGATATGTGGAGAAGGCAGGAATTGTGGATGATCAATCATGATCACAGTGAATGGCTGTGCTGGCTCGAAGGGCCGAATGGCCTACTCTTGCACCTATTGTCTATCTTAAGCACCACACCAAGTGTAAGTAAACACTTCCTCACATCCATGCTAAATACTTGTCCCATCACCTTCCATCCATGTTCTTCAACCAGCGGCTCCTAGGCTCCTGGTGTGATTAGGAAAACATAGGGACTGGTGGAACTGCGATAGCATCTTCAGAAACCATTAAACAGTCTCTTAAAATCAAATGGAATCATGCCAGATTCCATAAAGCTGTTTGAATGTCATCTTGTCATGGGCTGTTACTTATTTCTCTGAATCAGTAATCATTATTTCATTATAAATATTCTGCCATCAAGCCAGCCTCTATAATTTAATTCATGTTTAACATCCTCCTTGCATGTCGTGTGACGTTCCTAAGCCCTCCCTCCGGCATCGTTCAAAGAGTTTTCAAGGGTGCGTTCCACTCCCATTTTAATCGCCTCCAATTTAATGGAAAAATAAAATATATATCATTAAGGAAAATGCTAGGCAGAGCATGAATCAAAGGTTGCAATTTAAACTGTGAGTTCAATCATTGTTCAGAGGCCAGAGCAGTTTAGTGGCAATCTCAGAAAGCACAGCATGCGTGACCTTGTTACTCATTCTCAGCTGCTGAGAATTGTTATCATCTTATTGAAATGCTAAAGAGTGCTGCAAATCTCGCAGTGCAATTTGCAGAATAGATGAATCGGTGGTCAGTGCAGCAGTCGGAGAAGTCAGTGAAAACCCAGACGTTACAGAGGCCAATTAACCTGCAAACGCACAGGTCTTTGGGATGTGGGAGGAAACCGGAGCACCCGGAGGAAAACAGTCGGTCCAACTGCTCATTATAACTAATACACCCTAACCATATAACCATATAACAATTACAGCACGGAAACAAGCCATCTCGGCCCTTCTAGTCCGTGCCGAACATTTACTCTCACCTAGTCCCATCTACCTGCACTCAGACCATACCCCTCCATTCCTTTCCCGTCCATATATCTATCCAATTTTTTTTTAAATGATAAAATTGAACCTGCCTCCACCACTTCCACTGGAAGCTCATTCCACACAACCATCACTCTCCGAGTAAAGAAGTTCCCCCTCATGTTACCCATAAACTTTTGTCCCTTAATTCTCAAGTCATGTCCTCTTGTTTGAATCTTCCCTACTCTCAATGGAAAAAGCTTATCCACGTCAACTCTGTCTATCCCTCTCATAATGTTAAAGACCTCTATCAAGTCCCCCCTTATCCTACTGCGCTCCAAAGAATAAAGACCTATCTTGTTCAACCCAATCCAGGCAGCATTATGGTAGAGCTCTTCATTAATTCATGTTCATAAGTGATAGGAGCAGAATTAGGCCATTCTGCCCATCAAGTCTACTCTGTCGCTCAATCATGGCTGATCTCTCTTTTCCTCTCAACCCCATTCTCCTGCCTTCTCCCCATAACCCCTGACACCCGTACATTCTTTCCAATGCCACACCTTCCTGTAACGAAGTAACCAAAACTCCAATACTCCAAATGCGACCTAACCAAAGTTTTATAAAGCAAGAAAAAACATTTTTTTGTTATTTGTCATAGTGTTCCCAGAATACTGTGCTTACATATTTGTTTAAGAAGGAACTGCAGATGCTGGAAAATGGAAGGGGGACAAAAGTGCTGGAGAAACTCAGCGGGTGAGGCAGCATCTATGGAGCGAAGGAAATAGGAAACATTGCCTATTTCCTTCGCTCCATCGATGCTGCCTCACCCGCTGAGTTTCTCCAGCACTTTTGTCTGCCTGTCTAGAAAGTCCTATTTACCCATGTTTGGCTCATAACCGTAAGAAACCTTTCCAATCTATCCATCTAATTGGTGACAGACACAATAAGCTTGAGTAGTAACTCAGTGGGAACTTTCAGTCCGAAGAAGGGTCTCGACCCGAAACAACACCCATTCCTTCTCTCCAGAGATGCTGCCTGTGCCGCTGAGTTACTCCAGCTTTTTGTATCTATCTTCGGTTTAAACCAGCATCTGCAGTTCCTTCCTACACATTTTATCGAATTGGTGAGTTTCTGTGGTCGATAGGTGTATGAAGAAACTGCAGATGCTGGTACATGTGTGTTGTGCTGCTGCTGCTGCAAGTAAGAATTTCAATGATCCATTTCAGGACATATGACAATTAAAACACTCTTGATACTTCACCCTCTTGACTTGGACTCGGGATTGAGTCTCACAATGGATAGGTCACTATTCAGGTCGGGAGCCAAAGTGTCAAGTCAAGAGTGTTTTATTATCATATTCTTAAGGGGTTGGACAAGCTAGATGCTGGAAGATTGTTCCCGATGTTGGGGGAGTCCAGAACAAGGGGTCACAGTCTAAGGATAAGGGGGAATTCCTTTAGGACCGAGATGAGGAAAACATTCTTTACACAGAGAGTGGTGAGTCTCTGGAATTCTCTGCCACAGAAGGTAGTTAAGGCCAGTTCATTGGCTATATTTAAGAGGGCGTTAGATGTGGCACTTGTGGCTAAGGGGATCAGGGGGTATGGAGAGATGCAGGTACGGGATACTGAGTTGGATGATCAGCCATGATCACATTGAATGGTGGTGCAGGTTCGATTATCTATTGCAGTTCAGAGCTTATTTGAGGTGGTCATGTTTAACAGCCTGATGGCTGCAGGGAAGAAGCTGTTCCTGAACCTGGACATTACAGTTTTCAGGCACCTGTCCTTTCCCCCTGATGGCAGTGGTGAAATGAGTGTGTGGCCAGGATGGTGTGGGTCTCTGATAATGCTGGCTGCCTTTTTGAGGCAGTGACTCTGAAAAATCCCTTTGATGGTGGGGAGATCAGAGCCGATGATGGACTGGGCAGTGGTCACAACTTTTTGAAGTCTTTTCCACTCCTGGACATTGACGTTGCCAAACCAGGCTGTGATGCAACCAGTCTACATGCTCTCTACAGTACGTGTTCACCTATCCATGTTCTACAAAGATGCTGCATAACCTTCTGAGCTGCTCCAACACTTTGTGTCCTCTTTTCGTAAAAAAGCATTTGGAGTTAGAAACAGAGAAACATAGAAAATAGGTGCAGGAGTGGGCCATTCGGCCCTTTGAGCCAGCACCACCATTCATTATGATCATGGCTGATCATCCAAAATCAGTACCCCGTTCCTGCTTTCTCCCCATATCCCTTGACTCCATCAGCCCTTAACTCTCGCTTGAAAACATCCACAGATTCACAACTCTCTGGGTGAAAATGTGTTTCTCAGTCTAAATGGCCTCCCCTTATTCTTAAACTGTGACCCCTGGTTCTGGACTCCCCCAACATGGGGAACATGTTTCCTGCATCTAGCCAGTCCAATCCCTTAACAATTTTACATGTTTCTATAAATTCCTTGAGCTCTACGAGTTCCTTGTTTCTACTTCTTCTATGCCAATCTATCCAATTGTGTTGCCATTTTCGGGGATCTTTGGGCTTGCACCCCAAGATCTCCCCGTACATCAATGGTGTTCAGGATCTTACCAGAGATTGCACAGCTGCTGGTAACTGAAATGGATCGAATGCATAAATTCAATCTTTTCACAGCACTTTTCTGGAGAAACTACCTGTTTCTTTCCTCCCCTCTTAAACAGATTGTTTTCTGTGCAAGTGGATTCTTGAGCCTAGAATATGTTTGGCCTGTCTCCAACTAATTCATTGTCAGTGCACACGCTGTACTGGCTTATTACAGACACTCATTCCCTTCTGGTTAGTAAAAAGGACATGCATTTCTATAGCGCCCTCCAACAACCTTTCAGGGCATTTCAAATGACTTTGCAATCAACCGAGTGAGTTTGAATGTGAAAAAAAGAACTGCAGATGTAGGTTTACACCAAAGACAGACTGGAGTAGAGACAGGTTTACACCAAAGTGCTAGAGTAACTTAGTGGGTTGGGCAGAATCTATGGAGAAAAAAGATGGGTGATGTTTCAGGTTGGACCCTTCTTCAGACTGAAGGTAGTGGCGAGGTGGGGGGGGGGGGGAAGGTGAAGAACTGGGGACGAGAAAAGTCCTCGATCAATCAGGGCCGGTCACAAATGGCCTCAGGTGTGGCTGTGCCGGGAAGGTCCATTGTTGGGTCGGGAAGGAGAAGTGTGGCCATTGTGTAAATATAGAAAACACAACAACCAATTTACATTCTGCTACAAATGAGATCATGAGCCGGTGTTTCAATGAGGTTAAGTGTGGGTCAAGTGTGGGTAAGAAGGAACTGCAGATGCTGGTTTAAACCGAAGATAGACACAAAAATCTGGAGTAACTCAGCGGGGCAGGCAGCATCTCTGGAGCTAAGGAATAGGTAACATTTCGGGTCAACCCAGAGATGCTGCCTGTCCCGCTGACTTACTCCAGCTTTTTGTGTCTATCTAATGGGGCTGTCCCACTGTACGAGCTAATTCAAGAGTTCTCCCGAGTTTCACCTGATTCGAACTCGGAGAATTACGGTAATAGCCGCCCGTAGGTACTCGGGGCTCTCATGGACATTTTTCAACATGTTGAAAAATCTTCACGAGTCTTCACGAGCTTACCGCGTTTCCCCGAGTACCTGCCGTTAGCATTACGAGCCGCTAAGAGACTTCCCGAGCTCTGACGTACCCGCAACGTACATTCTACATGCTTACCACGAGTTTGATTTTTTTTTAAACTCGGGAGAGCTCTTGAATTAGCTTGTGCAGTGGGACAGGCCCTTAAGGGTGGGTTAACTATGCTCCTAAAAAACAGCCCAACATCCTGTTTATTCCAAATCTTCCTTCCCACTCACACCTTCTGGTCTTCTTCCCTTATCTGTTAACATATTTTAATATGTCCTCCTTCTGATCTTTAATAATTGCATTGTTTAGTTTAGTTTAGTAAAGTAAAAAGTAAAAGTAAGGTATCCTTTATTGTAATTAAAACTTTTGGTTTGAACAAAATGACGTGCCTTGCAGTCATAACAGAGAATAAAATAACAGAACACACAATGAACACATATTTAACATCCACCACAGTGAGTCTGCCAGGCACCTCCTCACTGTGATGGAAGTCAAAAGTCTTAAAGTCCTTGTCTCTTCCTTCCTTGTTCTCCCTCTGCGTTGAGGCGATCCAGGGTTTCAACGTTGTGACCCCCGGCGAGTGATGGTAAGTCCAGCAGCCGAATCCGAGCTCCGCAAACGGGCCGGTTCAAACTCTGCGGACCGGGGCGGACGAAGCTGCCGCCCTCCAGTCCAGCGGACAAAGCTGTTGTTGCGGGAGCTCCGGAGAATCGGTCACCAACCTGTGACCTGTGAGCTCCGGACGTTGTCGTCCACTGGGCCCGCGGCCGAAGCCTCCGAGGCTCCGAAGTCGGGCCGCCAACGCCGCAGCGCCACCGCAGCCCCGAAGTCGGCCAGCTTCACGACGGGGAGTCCTGGCTCTGGCTCCGGAGCCTCGAGGTCAGTCCCAGTTGGAGGCCGCCAGCTCCGCGATTAGGCCTTAGCGCCGACGGAGACGGAGACGGAGATACGACAAAGAAAATGTCGCAACCCCCCGAAGGAAGAGACTAAAACCCCTGCCCCCCACACACTTACACAACTAAAAATAAACTAGAACATACGTCCAACAAGACAAAAGAAAACAAAAAAAAAGAAAAAGACAGACGGACCGCAGGCGAGCCACTGCCGCGACAATAGACTATAGGTGCAGGAGGAGGCCATTCGGCCCTTCGAGCCAGCACCGCCATTCAATGTGATCATGGCTGATCATCCCCTATCAGTACCCCGTTCCTGCCTTCTCCCCATATCCCGTAACTCCGCTATCTTGAAGAGCCCTATCTGGCTCTCTCTTGAAAGTATCCAGAGAACTGGCCTCCACCGCCCTCTGAGGCAGAGTTTAGTTTAGTTTAGTTTAGTTTAGTTTGGTTCAGAGACACAATGAGGAAACAGGCCCTCTGGCCCACTGAGTCCGTACCTAGCAGCAATCACCCCGTACACTCGTGCTAACCTGCACTCTTGGGACAATTAACAAACCCGCACGTCTTTGGAATGTGGGAGGAAACCGGAATACCCGGAGAAAACCCACGTAGTCGCAGGGAGAATATGCAAATTCCATACCCATAATCAGGATTGAACCCAGGATCTGGTGCTGTGAGGCGGGAAGTCTGCTGTCATCGTGCCAGTGCACCAACACACTGTTTGTTGACATCACAGTGTCTGCCATCTTGAAAAGTATTGCCCTTGGAATTTAGCTTCACAATAACCCTCCCAAGGAAAGATTCGCCTCCACGATGGCAGCCACAATAAATAGAGGAGAGAGAGAGAGAAAGGATTCATAAACTATCTGCACAGACACAGCCATTAAATTTGTACTGTCAACAATTATTCTCTTCATTTTGAAAACTAGGTGAATAGTCAAGCCTCTCTCCAAGAGATTGTTTCGATAAGAAAAAAAGATGAGATAAGTCATAAATTAGGACCAGATGACACATTGTTTGAGAATTAAACACTGGTGCATTGGTGAAGGAACGGAAGACAGACAGATACTGACACCGAGGCAGACATTCACACAGATTCTGTAATTGTTTCGCTGTTTTGTATGAGCACGTTGTCCTATTTAATCTAAGGCGTCTCGTTAGCATGGGTGAAGTGTGAAAGGTAGCTCATTGACGGAGACTCGGACCACAAAGGCAGGGATCTACCCGAGCAAAAGGCTATAAATAATTGACTGTGACGGCCTGTTTACTTTTGAATTTGTTTAATTTATTCCGGAGTGCAGCTGGGGGAGGCTGCTGGGAATTCTTTCTCACACAGGTTGCCGGTGATTCACAGATGTTAATTAAGCTGAGGAGCCAGGGAGAGTTTCAAACACAGAGGTGAATTAAATCCACACTCCAGTATTTGTGTATAATGACTGCAGGAGCATCTAAGGCTCCATCACTAGATAAAAGGATCCAAACATAACCTGTACGACCCTTGGGTATAAACCTCTTCAACCTGTTTGAAAAAAAATGCTGGAGTAATTAAGGGCCTGTCCCACGTTCACAACCTAATTCACGACCTTTTTTACTTGTGGACATTTTTCAACAAGCTAGAAAAACGCCCCGACCTACATGATCCCACAAGTACCTACGACTAGCATCACGACCTCCTACGACCTACCAACGACCTCCTACGACCTCGCGACGACCATGCTGCGAGTATGAGTCAAGGGCAAACTCGGCAGAGGTCGTGAATTAGGTCTTGAAAGTGGGACAGGCCTTTAACTCAGTGGGACAGGCAACATCTCTGGATAGAAGGAATGGGTGACGTTTTGGGTCGGGACCCTTCTTCAGACAAAGATTCAGGGTGGAGGGAGACATCGAGATATGGAAGGGTAAGATGTGAAAACAACAGGTCAAAGGGTGCAAAGTTGAAGGAAAATGTCGAACAGCATTGTTACCTAAGTGGAAGGTGACAACGTGGCATCAAACAGTAAATCAGGAGGACAGTCAAACTAGTCGGAGAACTAGCATGGGGGAGGGATGGAGAGAGAGAGAAAGCAAGAGTTACTTGAAGTTAGAATAGTCAATAATCATGCTGATGGGGTGTAAACTGCCCAAGGGAAATATGAGGCGCTGTTCCTTCAATTTGCGCTGGGCCTCACTCTGATAATGGAGGAGGCCCAGGACAGAAAGGTCAGTGTGGGAATGTGAGGGGGAGTTTAAGTGTTCAGCAACTGGGAGATCAGATAGGTCCAAGCGGACTGAGCGGAGGTGTTCATCGAAACAATCGCCGAGCCGGCGCTTGGTCCCTCCAATATATAGGAGTCCACACCTGGAACAGCAGATACAGTAGATGAGGTTGGAAAAGGTGCACGTGAACCTCTGTCGCACCTGAAAGAACTGTCAGGGTCCTTGGGCGGAATCAAGGGAGGAGGTATACGGACAGTTGTTGCATGTCCTGCAGTTCAAAGTCAAAGTCAAACAAACTTTATTGTCATATAGAAATACATCGATATATGCAGTTCCAAACGAAATTCCGTTGCATTTGGCTCCCTGTACAACACGATAATTAACAGAAGGATAAACATGGATAAAATGGATAAAAAGGATAAAAGGATAAATAGACAATGGTGGCGGCCCATTACATGGCATTCAGGAGTCTGATGGCTCGTGGGAAGAAGCTGTTGCAGAACCTTGATGTTCTGCTCCTTATGCTACAATATCTTTTGCCCGAGGGCTGCAGAGTGAACAGTCCCTGATGGAGATGTGTGGGGTCTTTTATAATACTGCTGGCCTTAGACACGCAACGTTTGGTCGCAATATCCCCGATTGAGGGGAGAGAGGTCCCGATGATTTTTTCCGCTGTCCTCACCACTCTCTGCACAGACTTCCAGTCAGAGGCTTTACAGTCCCCAAACCAGACAGAGATACAGCTGGTCAAAATACTCTCTATGGTGCCCCTGTAGAAAGTGGTGAGGATGGGATGGGGGAGGTGAGCTCTTCTCATCCGGCGCAGAAAGTGCAACCGCTGCTGCGCTCTCTTAACTGTTGATGAGATGTTATTTGACCAGGTCAGACTGTTAGTGATCTGCACCCCCAGGAACTTAGTGCTACTGACAACCTCCACATCGCTGTCATTGATGTGAAGTGCTATGGGACTGTGCCGGTTTTTCCTGAAGTCGACGATGACCTCCTTTGTTTTCAGGATCAGGTTGTTTGTATTGCACCAGTCCACCAGTTGTTTCACCTCCTCCCTGTAAGTCAGCTCATTGTCGTCCCAGATGAGGCCCACCACTGTTGTGTCATCTGCGTACTTCATGATGTGGTTTGTACTAAACCTGGCACAACAGTCGTGGGTCATCAGGGTAAACAGCAGTGGACTCAGGACACAGCCCTGAAGGGAGTTGCTGGCAAAGTCTGCTCCAATGATGTTTGTTTGCCTTCTTGTCACTTTCCCCTCAGCCAAAAATGAACCACTGTACATTGCCTCAATCATCCTCTGCTTTGACCTGAACTTTTCACACGTTACATGTCGTTTGTACCCTTCCATATCTCTAGTTTTCCTCTCCCCTGACTCTCAGACTGAAGAAAGGTCTCGACCTGAAACATCACCCATTCCTTCTCTCCAGGGATGTCCCGCTGAATTACTCCAGCATTTTGTGTCTATCTTCGGTGTCTATCTTCACCCCATCAGCATGATTTTTTACAGCAAACCAGTATCTGCAATTCCTTCCTATACATGGTTCCAAAAGAAATAACATCATATTCACCAGCAAAAGAGAGAATTCTGAGCATGAGGTGCAGGAAGAAACATTATAGAGTCACAGAGTGATACAGCGTGGAAACTTGCCCACACCGGTCAACATGTCCCATCTACACACGTCCCACCTGCCGGCGTTTGGTCCATATCCCACCAAACCTGTCCTATCCATGTACGTGCCTAACTGTTTCTTAAAAGTTGGGATAGTCCCAGCCTCAATTACCTCCTCTGGCAGCTTGTTCCAGACACCCACCACCCTTTGTGTCCCAAAGACAATGGTGGGGAATGGGACCGCACAGTGGTAGAGTTGCTGCCTCACAGTGCCAGAGACCCCGGTTTGATCCCGACTGCACACAGACACAAAGTGCTGGGGTAACAGCGAGCCAGGCAGCATCGCTGAAGAAAAGGATTGGGTGATGTTTGAGGTCGGGGCCCTTCTTCAGGCGGTTGGAGGTGAAGAGGGTTATGGTATGAGTGCAGGCAGGTGGGACTAAGGGAAAAAAGTTGTTCGGCACGGACTTGAAGGGCCGAGATGGCCTGTTTCCGTGCTGTAATTGTTATATGGTTATATTATATGGTTAAGAGCTGGAAGCAAGAAAAGACCAGGAACAATCAAGGCCAGCTACAAATGACACCCGTACTAATCAAGTCCTTCTTCCCAGTTGCTATCAGGCAACTGGACCTTCCCGCTAACAACTAAAGGGCAGCCCTGAGCTACTACCTTCCTCAATGGAGACCCTTGGACTATCTTTGGTTGTGCTTTACTGGACTATCTTGCACTCAATGTTATTCACATTATTCCCTTTATCATCTATCTGTACACTGAGGAAGGATCGATTGTAATCACGTTGTGTCTTTCCGCTGGCTGGTTAGTTCCGTTTAGTTTATAGTGACGTGGACCGAGGTACAGTGAGAAGCTTGGTATTGCATGCTAATCAGTCAGCGGAAAGACAGCACGCGATTACGATCGATCCATCTACAGTGCACAGATACATGATAAGGGAAACACAGAAACATAGAAACTTAGAAAATAGGTGCAGGAGGAGGCCATTCTGCCCTTTGAGCCAGCACCGCCATTCATTGTGATCATGGCTGATCGTCCCCTATCAATAACCCGTGCCTGTCTTCTCCCCATATCCCTTGATTCCACTAGCCCCTAGAGCTCTGTCTAACTCTCTCTTAAATCCATCAAGTGATTTGACCTCCACTGCCCTCTGTGGCAGGAAATTCCATAAATTCACAACTCTCTGGGTGAAAACGTTTTTTCTTTAATGACCTCCCCCTTATTCTAAGACTGTGGCCGCTGGTTCTGGACTCGCCCAACATTGGGAACATTGTTTTCCTGCATCTAGCTTGTCCAGTCCTTTTATAATTGTATATGTTTCTATAAGATTCCCCCTCATCCTTCTAAACTCCAGTGAATACAAGCTTTTCATTCTTTCCTCATATGACATTCCCTCCATCCCAGGGATCAATCTCGTGAACCTACGCTGCACTGCCTCAATCACAAGGATGTCCTTCCTCAAATTAGGAGACCAAAACTGTACAAGGACACCCAGGTATCGCTGCACCTCCCCCTTACCTAACCTAACCCCATTGAGATAATAATCTGCACCCTTGTTTTTGCCGCCAAAGTGGATAACGTCACATTTATCTATATTATACTGCATCTGCCCACTCACTCAACCTGTCCAGGTCACCCTGCAACCTCCTAACATCCTCTTCACAGTTTACACTGCCACCCAGCTTTGTGTCATCTGCAAACTTGCTAGTGTTGCTCCTAATTCCCTCTTCCAAATCATGAATATATATGGTAAACAGATGCGGCCCCAACACCAAGCCTTGCGGCACTCCACTCGCCACTGCCTGCCATTCTGAAAAGGACCCGTTCACTCCTACTCGTTGCTTCCGGTCTGCAACCAATTTTCTATCCATGTCAACACCCTACCCCCAATACCATGTGCTCTAATTTTGGTCACCAGTCTCCTGTGCGGGACCTTATCAAAGGCTTTCTGAAAGTCTAGATACACTACATCCACTGGCACACCTTCATCCATTTTACTTGTCACATCCTCAAAAAATTCCAGGAGATTAGCCAAGCATGATTTCCCTTTCATAAATCCATGTTGACTTGGACTAATCCTTTTACTGCTATCCAAATGCCCCATTATTACCTCTTTAATAATTGACTCCAGCATCTTTCCCACCACCAAAGTCAGGCTAACTGGTCTGTAATTCCCCCTTTTGTCTCTCGCTCCTTTCTTGAAAAGTGGGATAACATTAGCTATCCTCCAATCCACGGGAACTGATCCTGAATCTATTGAACATTGGAAAATGATCACCAATGCATCCACTAATTCTAGAGCCACCTCCCTGAGGCCCCTGCGATGCAGACCATCAGGCCCAGGGGATTTATCATCCTTCAGTCCTATTAGCCTACCTAATACTACTTCTCGCCTAATGAAAATTTATTTCAGTTCCTCTACCCCCATAGATCCTCTGTCCTCCAGTACATCTGGGAGATTGTTTGTGTCCTCCTTAGTAAAGACAGATCTGAAGTACCTATTCAACTCGGGGGTTACACAAAAAGCTGGAGAAACTCAGCGGGTGCAGCAGCATCTAAGGAGTGAAGGAGATAGGCGACGTTTCGGGTCGAGACCCTTCTTCAGACTGCTGAAGAAGGGTCTCGACCCGAAACGTCGCCTATCTCCTTCACTCCTTAGATGCTGCTGCACCCGCTGAGTTTCTCCAGCTTTTTGTGTAACCCTCGATTCTCCAGCATCTGCAGTTCCTTCTTTAATACCTATTCAACTCTTCTGCCATTTCCTTGTTGTCCATAGTAATAGTAAGATTAAATGAGAACTTACCAGTTTGAAGTTTGATCTTTATTTTATGAGGAGTTACGATGAGGGATTACGTGAAGACCCCGCCAGCACGCATGCGCGACATTCTTCAAAGCAGTGGTGTGCAATCACAGATAGCAACGTAGACTAATATAGTAAGATAAGAGAGAACTTCCATACCAGTTGAACTTTATAATAGAGGGTTTTGGGAGCGGAGGGCACGTAATCCCTCATCGTAACTCCTCATAAAATAAAGATCAAACTTCAAACTGGTAAGTTCTCATTTAATCTTACTATTTTACTTCGGAGTCACGTGAGTGACTACGTGAAGATTTCAAAGCTCTGTGATTTCATGCCCTGGAAACAAGTCCATGCTCACACACTGCTATGCTGGGATAAGAGGATGAACGTATTTCAGACATGACACTGGCTGAAAAACAAAATAGGTATTTATTCATACCAAAACAAAATATATCCCATATAGAGTAATTATTTAGCAGTACTCAAAATTTTTCCTGCAAAAGTGTCAGGAGAGGCCACGGGTTTGTTATAGAAGCGTTGGAATGTCTTCTCATTGCTCCAACCCGCTGTGGCCAGGATATGGTCCATGGGTACTTCCATCATCCTAGCCGCCGAAGTAGATGCAGCCCTGGTGGAGTGAGATTTGAAGACATTAGTGTCCACCCCCGCTGCATCTAACACCACCCTTAACCATCTTGATATGGTTTGCACAGTGACTTTGTGATGGGGCCGTTTATGGCTTATAAGCAAAGCTTTCTCCGTGCCCCTTAGAGTCTTAGTGACTGTGATATATTGTAATATCAGTGTAACAATGCAGAGTCGAATATCTGCAGGATAAGCTTGAAACTCTAATGTTTGTCCAGACGACCCGGGTCGGTCTTGTTTTAACAGCCCCTGTATAAGAAAAGTTATTTTGCCATTGGAGATTGTCATGGCGTCCATACTTAACTTGTGTATGGACTGGACCCGTTGTGCTGTGACAAGTGCCATAATCATTACCATTTTATAGGTGAGCTTGTCCAAGGTGAGCCCCGAATTGGGTGTCCATCCTCGTAACATAGTCAAGACTATGCTAATATCCCACGTATCTGGGCCTGGGGGGATTGGAATTAAATATTCCCCTCATTAGCTTTGACACTAATGGGTGTGATCCAATAGCCAGATGATCACTCCCTTTGCCCAGATAATTCGATAGAGCAGTCCTTGCACAGTTGATGGCACTGTAGCTTAATCCTTCATCGTAGTGAAGGGTAGCCAGGAATTCCAGAACTTCCGTGATGGTGGCCGTTTCATAGGTAGTGTTCGTTGTAGTACAGAACACTTCCCACTTTCTGATATAGGTCAGGTACTGTTTCCTGGTGGACTCCCTGCACGACGCTGAGATGGTATTTATTGTTCTGTCGGTGAGTCCGTATCCCAGAAGTGGCCGATTCAGAATCTGCAAATTAACAGGTCCATGCGGTCATGACATGGATGGCTTTCCCCTGTAACGGGATGTATCAATAAACTAGGTCGTTTGTTGACCCGGATGCAAGTTTCTGTGGCCATCTTCTGTACTGCTGGGAACCATGGTTGGGTAGGCCAGTCGGGCACAACCAAAATACCCGATGCGGAGTCTTGTATTATTTTTTGCAAGACCCGACTGATGAGGCAGAAGGGGGGAAATGCATAGCAGAACAAATCCCCCCAATGTAGCGTGAAAGCATCCATCGCTACTGCCCCTGGGTCTGGTTCCCAAGCAACATATGTTGGAAGTTGGTGATTAAGTCTGGATGCAAAAAGGTCGATATCTGGTGTCCCATAACGTTCTATAATATCCATAAACACTTTCCGATCCAACATCCATTCTATGTTGTCGTTGAATTTACGTTTTCTGGTGTCTGCCACTGTGTTTAGCTTACCTGGAAGGTAAGTGGCTGAGATCCAAATTTCCCTTTGCAGACACCAGTGCCAGATATTATTAGCCAATTCATCACATGATATCGACTTTATTCCACCCATATGATTAATATAAGCCACCACTGTGGTGTTGTCAATTTGTAACCTGACATGCAACTGGTGCATATCTGAGCAATATGCCCTTAGACCATGAAATGCTCCCAGCATTTCTAAATAATAAATCCCTAATGTTTTGAATAGGGTTAGCTCTTGTGCACTCCATCTGCCTCCACAACTTGTGGTGGTATTAGTTGCTCCCCAACCTTTGGCACTGGCATCAGTTTGTAAGATAACCGAGGGATTCATGATAGTGATGGGGTTAGAACAAAGCTGTGCATTTTCTATCCACCAATTTAATTCAGATTTTGCCTTTTCTGGTAGTTTCATAGGCCTGTCAAAATGGCCTGCATGATTTTTGAGAGCTATAATTTTTGCTCTTTGAAGGTTTTGATAATGGAGTGGCCCAAATTGTGCTTTGGGAAATGCAGCCACTATTTTCCCAATCACTCTGGTTACTTGCCGTATAAATGGATCCCTGATGCCAGTGAGGCTCCTGCAAGCTTCTATCAAGTCCACCACCTTGTTAGGTGGTAAGGTGATAGACATTTGCACCGAGTCAATGGTGAACCCCAAATAATCCATGGTAGTGGAGGGTTCCAATTTCGATTTATCTGGATGTATGATAAATCCCAGCTTTTGAAAAAGATGTTTTGTGGCTAGAACTGCCAATGTAGCCATTTCCAAATTCTCCCCGACAATGAGGATATCATCAAGGTAGGCCATGACAATATGGTTTTGTTTCCTTAAATAGGCTAAAGCTGGTTTCAATATTTTGGTAAACAGCCTGGGTGCTGATGATAACCCATTGGGTAAGGCTTTATATTGCCATAATTGTCCCATCCAGATAAATTTCAGGTATTTCCTATGATCCTTGTGTATAGGTACTGAATAGTATGCATCCTTAAGGTCAATGCAAGCCATGTAGTACCTTTCAGATATTAGCTGTCTAGCCGTGACAAAAGTGTCCATTTTAAAATGAACATACTGAACGGAAGTATTTAGTTCGGTCAGGTCTATGATGATGCGGCACCCGCCATCTTTTTTATTTTTGGTAAATATATTCGATACGAACTCCTGAGATTCTCTGATAGTCTTCTCAATTACCCCTTTGTTAATTAGTCTTGATAGTTCAGCATGGCCTGCCGTTCTTTCTTTCTGTGAAAGTATAAACTTTCGGCTAGGCGAATGCTGAACTGGGGTAGGGAGTTCGTGAATAAACTCAATTTTATAACCCTGAATACTTCCGAGTATGTAAGGATCAGAGGTAAAGGTGCGCCATACTTCATGAAACAAGTGCAACCGTCCCCCCACATTAGATGAATTTAGACATGCAATGTTCCTGAGGGAACCAGACCCACCTACCTCCATGGTTACTGCCGGTGTTGCGGTCTTTGCCCTTGCTTCTTGTGTTGCTGTGTTGCTGAGTTGTAGGGATGGCGCATTTTCCAAGAAGGCCGGGCTGAGCCATGGCCTAAAAAAGACCGTTGGGCAGGTGGGCCGGCCTTCGAGCTTTCACCACCGGACGGTCTGTTGTAATATCGCTGTCCGGTGGGTGTGTAGGGGTGCTGCTGCTGCTGATAGTGGGGTTTAGAGGTACCAGGTACCTTAATCAGGCCTATAGCCTTGGCCTCCTCATCCAGGTCTTTCACCTGTTTTGGAAGGTTATCCCCAAACAGCAGATTAGGTGGTTGCAAGTTACCTGACCTACATAACCCCGCAAACTTGGGATTAAGTGCAGGTTTGATGATGCTCTTCCGATAGTTATTTATTTCAAACTGTGTGTTACACAGCAAAGCCAGAGCATCTTGCAGTTCTCCTGGCCACTGCTGTAATCCCGGCGGCCAAAAGTTTCAGAATCCTCTGAAGCTTGATTTCTTGCCCTCTGATAGTAGGGCTCATGTTCCCCCATATAGGGTTATTCACCGCAGGAACATTCAAAGAGTTACAATTCTCAGGAGCGAGATACTTCTCAGCTGTTGCATTAACGGCTTGCTCCTGAAGCTGGTTGGTAGCCATGTAGTTAATGCTGGCTGCCAGCTTCTGGTGAATAGGCAGTCCTTTCTGTGTAGGAACAGCATGTTTGTTCACCATATCCAATAACTCTTCCTGCACCCCTGACACTGCTGGTTGTTCAGCCAAATCCCCTTCTTCAGGGTCAGCCCAGTTCTGACCTCTAATGCTCCCCTGCGAAGAGGGTGAGACATTTGGCAGTCCTGGTAGGATTCTGCCGTGGGCCTGCGAAGAGGCCCACTGTGACTCTGTCCCTGCAAAAGCAGGTCACGCTGGAGCAACTGCTCCATCATCCGCTCCATGCGGGAAAGACGCCCGCCGTCGCTATCAGCGAACGGGGTGTCTTCGGGTCCGGACCCAGCTGAGTCTACGGCCCCGTCCAACTTCCGGGTGGTTCTGCCGCCCGACCGCGGCGTACCTGCGGTCCTCATCGGCGAAAAGTCGGGAGCTGCCGGTAACACCTGCAGCTCAGGAGTAGTGGCACGCTGCTGGCTGCTCCCCATGGCAGCAGATTTTGCCGCTGCTCTTTTTGATTTTCGCGACTCCATGTTGGGTTTTCTCCTGTAGACAAGAAAAACACCGAGTCGCCACGCTCACCACTACAGGTGAGACTTACCTTCCGTAAGTTTTTAAAACTTACGCTGGAGGAGCGACCCTCCTCCCGACTGTCGCTTCCGCAATGCGTTCGACGATATGTCGCGCATGCGTGCTGGCGGGGTCTTCACGTAGTCACTCACGTGACTCCGAAGTAAAATTTCACCCATGTCTGCCTTTTGACTTTGCTACTCTTTTCCCTTAACATATCTAAAGAAGCTTTTACTGTCCTTCTTTTTATTCCTGGCCAGCTTCCCTTCGTACTTCATCTTTTCAGCCCATATTACCCGTTTTGTTTCCTTCTGTTGGCCTATGAAAGTTTCCCAATCCTCTGGCTTCCGGTTACTCTTTGCTGTGTTATACATCTTTTCTTTTAGTTTTATTCTATCCCTAACTTCTCTTGTCAGCCACGGTTGCCTCCTACTCCCCTTAGAATCTTTCTTCCTCTTTACATAGAAATTAGGTGCAGCCTGACATCTTCTTTCGTCTCTCCCTCTCCAGCGTTTTGCGTAGCTTCCTCTCCTCAGCCTCCTCGTCGAAGACTCTCGAGCCAAAGACTCACACTTTACTCACAGGGCACTTACTTCACAAGACCACTCCCTAAGAGCCGTCCTGCTAATATTAACTGATAAATTGCCCAAATACAAACCAAATTCCTCAGTTTTAAACTGTTTTCTCCCTCTGACTCACTTCTAACTCTCCTCTCACTCGGGCTAGAGTCCAGTGTTTTCTCTTGTTTCTCTTTGTTGCTGTTGCTTCAAAATCCACGGGAGTTCTGGAATAACGTTTAGTCCAAGGTAAAGCCAGAAAGTCCGATCGAGGATAGTTTAAGGATCATCAAATGATCAAGGATATCAAGGATGGTCGAGAGGGTTAGCATGCAGCAAAAGCTTTTCACTGTACCTCGGTGCATGTGCCAATAAACTAAACTCAAGGCATGAATATTGTCGGCAAACTCAGCCTTTAGTACTCATTCTTACCGGTCAATAATTTAGGTTTCTCGGAGGGCAGCAATCACATTGCTGTAGTTTGGGAGTCACGTATCAATCTGATCAAATAAATGGAATAGATTTCCTATCCGACAAAGGGCATGAGTGAATTTGATGAGTTTTCCCTGACCTTTTTACTTCTAGATTTACTTCATTACTGAGATTAAAGTGCCTCGCCACTGTGGTGGAATCCAAACACTCTGCAGAAGAGTCTCGATCTGAAACGTCACCCGTTCCTTCTCTCCAGAGATGCTGCCTGTCCCGCTGAGCTACTCCAGCTTTTTGTGTCTATCTTTGGATTCTTCGTCCAAACTTGATTGGCTGATCCATTAATTTAATCACCGTGGTCACGTGGGAAAAAAAAAGGTTTAGAAATCTCAGGAAAAGAAAATAAGAAAGGCTGAGAATTGTGCACAAGGCTTTAAGGGAATGGAATCAGTGTGCAGACTTTGAGAATGACAATTGGTTTCAATGTGTTAGAAACTAAGAAGGTGTTTCCACAAAATATTCCTGAACGTGGGATGAACCGAGGAAGTCTAGAAGCCCATTCCCGTGTCTGCCACGTGTTTTAGCAAAAATGTTGCATATATTAGAGGGTATTTTAGTTTGATAGTTTAGTTCAGAGAGACAGCACCCGTAGTCAGGATCAAAACCAGATCTCTGGCGATAAAAGGCAGTATCTCTACCGCTGCGCCACCGTGCCGCCAGGAGACATTAGTTCAGCAGATCTCATTAGTTTAGATTAGCTACAGGCAGAGGTTGGATAAGCTTGGATTGTTTTATCTGGAACACCAAAGGTGGCGGGGAGACCTGATAGAAGTATATAAAATTATGAGAGGCAGAGATAGGACAGGCAGTCAGGATATCTTTCCCAACAAGGGAAAATCAAATGCTAGAGGGCGTAGTTTTAAGGTGAGCAGGGCAAAGTTTAATTAAGATGTGTTTAAATTAGTTTTGAGATTATTTTAGAGTTACAGCACAGAAACAGGCCCTTCAGCCAACTTAGTGCTAGCCGACCAGTAATCCCTGTACACTAACACTATCCTACACTCTGGGCACAATTTTTACCGACGTATTTTCCACTATTTTCCACCTTTATAAAAAATGGAAAAAAAAATAATATAGAAGCACAATTATTAAGCACGGATTAACATAAATAATACTGATTATGTATAGCTACAAAGAACAAAATTATTTTTATTATGTCAACAATGAACCCGTATCTTTTTTTAAATTATGTAATTGCTTCTAATTAATTAAAAAACGTAACCAAAAAAGAATTTTTACCGACGTCAACTACAAACATGTACATCTTTTGAGTGTGGGAGGAAACCGGAGCTCCCGGAGAAAACCCACCCAGGTCACGGGGAGAACATACAAACTCTGTACAGACAGCACTCGTAGTCGGGATGGAACCCGGGTCGCTGGCTCTACCGCTGCGCCACCGTGCCGTCCTCAGTGCCCGAGATCGTCAGTTTCCTCTGATAACTAATACCACTGGGAACTATCACATTATTCATAAGGTCAGAAGGTCATAAGGAATAGGACTAGAATTAGGCCATTCGGCCCATCAAGTCTACTCCACCAATCAATCATGGCTGATCTATCTCTCCCTCCTAACCCCATTCTCCTGCCTTCTCCCCATAACCTCTGACACCCGTACTAATGAGGAAACTCACGGGCCAGTTGCAAACATCATCCCTGGTACTATGGTATACAACTGGGCGGTCACGGTGGCGCAGCGGTAGAGTTGCTGCCTCACAGCAAATGCAGCGCCGGAGATCCGGGTTCGATCCTGACTACAGGTGCTGTCTGTACGGAGTTTTACATTCTCCCCCGTGACCCGCGTGGGTTTTCTCCGAGATCTTCGGTTTTCTACCACACTCCAAAGACGTACAGGTATGTAGGTTAAATGGTTTGGTAAATGTAGAAATTGTCCCTAGTGTGTGTTAATGTGCAGGGATCGCTGGTCAGCGTGGACCCGGTGGACCAAAGGGCCTGTTTCAGCGCTGTATCTCTGAACTAAACTAAACTAAACAAAGCTAAACTGGAGCAGTTCACGAGTTGGGCATGAATTAAAATGCAGGACATGGCTCAGTGCTACATGCTAGTGAGGGCGGCAATGGGGGGATAGGACCGATAATAATGTGGCTGAGGAGTTAGTACGGGGGACGGGGATTTGGATTCTTGGACCATTGGGATCTCTTCTGGGGCGGAGTAGATCTGTACGGCAGGGACAAGTTGCCCCTGAACTGGAGGGGCACCAAACCCATTGCAAGGAGGTTTGCTTGTGCTATTCAGGAGGGTTTAAACTAGACTGGTAGTGGGGTGGGAACTAGCACAGCAGGTCCGCAAAGGGGGAGGACTGATGAGAAAGTGGAGGTTGTGAGAAGTAAACCTCAACGGAAGAACAGGCAGGGAGATGGAGATGATGAATATGGAGATGATGAAGAGCTGGCCAAGCTGACCGTCCCAACACCGACCCAGTGTCAAAGGGCCTTTGTGGCCAAGATAAGGCTAACATTTTCAAGAACTTTGAAGCCTGAAGGATACGAGATGGGGCCGGAAATGTGGCAACCCCTATGTACTAGCAGTGAAATCAACTATTCGTACCCTCTTGTACTCAAGTATGATTGTGTGTATGTACAGTGAGATGTTTACTGAGACACAATGAACAAGGGGATTGAAGACTTTGTGGGCAAGTTTGCAGATAGTGAAGGGGTCGGCAGTGTAGAGGAAGCAAGAAGGACACGGACAGGTTAGGAGCATGGGAAGAGAAGTGGCAGATAGAATTCAGTGCAGCAAAGTGCGGAGTCATGCATTTTGGTAATAACAAAGGACATATATTGTCACATACACCAATTGGTGCAGTGAACATAAAACATCCCCCCACAATGGTTCCCACTGTGGGGAAAGGCACAAAGTCCAGTCCCATCCCCATGTCCACCCATGGTCGGGCCTATTGAGGCCTCCACAGTCAGCGCTACGGTGGCCCGATGTTCCAGGCCCCTCTCGCCGGGTGTTGGTGCTCCGTCGTCGGGAGAGTCCTCACAGCGGCTTGGGAAACCTGGAACGGCCGCTTCCTTACTGGAGTCCGTGGTTTCCAAAGCCGACAAGGCCGCGGCGGATGGAGCTCCACAACTGGTGATCTCGCCGAGAGATCCCAGGCTCCCGATGTTAAAGTTCAGCGCTGCCGCCCGCAGCCAGCCGCTCCTCAGTCCCACAGCTCCGCGATGTTCACCTGCGGTCTCAGCATTCTGCAGCTCCAGCGCGGCGACCCGGGCAAGGTATCGCCCGCTCCGTTCCCCGATGGTGCTCCAGCGCTGTGCCGCTGCCGTAGCCGAGGTTCTGGGCGGCCCCCTCAGGAAACGCTGCTCCAGGCCCGATGGAAGGCCGCGAGGACAGGTCGAAGTTGTAGCCCGGAGAAAAGCTGCCTCTCCGACCAGGTAGGGACCGGGAAAAGCAGTTTCCCCCTTCCCCACCGCCCCCCCCCCCCCCACATAAAAAAGACCAGAACTCCAAAACAAAACACTAAAACTCACTAAAAATAAAAGAAAGAAGTTAAAACACAGACAGCTGCAGGCTGGGCAGCCAGACCAACTGGACAACGCCGCCTAGATAAGATTAAAGGCGTAGATTATTTTATAAATGGGGAGAGAATCCAGAAATCAGAGGGGCAGAGGGGCTTGGGAGTGGTGGTGCAGGACTCCCAAAACATTAATTTGCAAGTCGACTCGGTAGTAAGGAACGCAAATTCAATGCTAACATTTATGGCATTTGGGCGGTCACGGTGGCGCAGCGGTAGAGTTGCTGCCTTACATCGAATGCAGCGGCGGAGACCCGGGCTCGATCCTGACCACGGGTGCTGTCTGCACGGAGTTTGTACGTTCTCCCCGTGATCAGCGTGGGCTTTCCCCGAGATCTTCGGTTTCCTCCCACACTCCAAAGACGTGCAGGTTTGTAGGTTAATTGGTAGGTAAACTTAAAAATTGTCCCAAGTGTGTGTGGGATAGTGTTAATATGTGGGGATCGCTGGTCGGCGCGGACCCGGTGGGCTGAAGGGCCTGTTTCCGCACGGTATGTCCAAACTAAACTAAACTAAACTAAACTAATTGCAAGAAGACTGGAATACAAAAGCAGAGATGTTATGCTGAGGCTCTATAAGACCATATTTGGAGTAATGTGAGCAAATTTGGGCCCCGTATCTGAGGAAGGATGTGTTGCCTCTGGAGAGGGTCCAGAGGAGGTTTACAAGAATGATTCCAGGAATTAGTAGGTGAACCTATGATGAGCGTTTGGCAGCACTAGGCCTGTACTCCCTGGAGTTTAGAAGGTTGAGGGGGGACCTCATTGATACTTACAGAATAGTGAAAGGCTTGGATAGAGTGGATGTGGAGAGGATGTTTCCACTAGTGGGAGAGTCTAGGACCAGAGGTCTCAGCCTCAGAATTAAAGGGTGCTCTTTTAGAAAGGAGGTGAGGAGGAACTTCTTTAGTCAGAGTGTAGTTATCATTCATTACCACAGAGGACTGTGGAGGCCGTCAGCGGATATGTTTAAGGTGGAGCACCACAAATTATTGATTAGAATGGATGTCAAGGGTTATGGGAAGAAGGCAGGAAAATGGGATTAGGAAGCAGAGATCAGCCATGATTGAATGGTGGAGTAGACTCGATGGGCCGAATGGCCTAATTCTATTCCTATAACTTGCGAACTGCTGGTGCTGAATTACAAAAAAAAGGCACAAAGTGCTGGGCTAACTAAGAGGGTCAGGCAGCTTGTGAAGGAAGGAACTGAAGGTGTTGGTTTACACCGAGGATAAGCACAAAATGCAGGATACGTTATCTACCCCTTTTCTCCGGAGATGCCGCCTGATCCGCTGAGTTACTCCAGCATTTTGGGTCAGGCAGCATCTCGGAAGAACATGGATAGGTGATGTGTCGTGATTGCGACCCTTGCTCAGATTATTTTCTAAATTGTATGCCAAAAAGGCATTTCACCGTACCTGGCTACAGGTGACAACAAAGCACCATTCTCTAAGGTACTTACTCCTTAAGGGCCTGTCCCACCAGCATGCGACTCCATGCGGTGAGCGCGACCTAACGTGGTCGCTTGAGCCGTCCGGCCTCGTGGGGCCGGTCCCATTTCGATCGCCGGAGGCGTATGGAGTTGTGCGGAGCTGGTCCCGACATCGCGCGGGGCTCCGAAAAACTGCCCGTGTTCAAAAATTCCACGTGGCAACCGCCTCGACGCCGCACGCACTGCCTCGACGTCGTGCCTCCGTGACCCTCTCTATATATGCCTCCGTGACCCTCTCTGTGTGCCTCCGTGACCCTCTCTGTGTGCCTCCGTGACCCTCTCTGTGTGCCTCCGTGACCCTCTCTGTGTGCCTCCGTGACCCTCTCTGTGTGCCTCCGTGACCCTCTCTGTGTGCCTCCGTGACCCTCTCTGTGTGTGCCTCTGTGACCCTCTCTGTGTGCCTCCGTGACCCTCTCTATGTGCCTCTGTGACCCTCTCTGTGTGCCTCCGTGACCCTCTCTATGTGCCTCCGTGACCCTCTCTGTGTGCCTCTGTGACCCTCTCTGTGTGCCTCCGTGACCCTCTCTATGTGCCTCCGTGACTCTCTCTGTGTGCCTCCTATGACCCTCTCTGTGTGCCTCCGTGACCCTCGCTGTGTGCCTCCGTGTCCCTCTCTGTGTGTGCGTCCGTGACCCTCTCTGTGTGTCTCCGTGACCCTCTCTGTGTGTCTCCGTGACCCTCTCTGTGTGCCTCCGTGACCCTCTCTGTGCCTCCGTGACCCTCTCTCTGTGCCTCCGTGACCCTCTCTGTATGTGCCTCCGTGACCCTCTCTGTGTGCCTCCATGTCTCTCTCTGGGTGTCCCTCTCTGTGTGCCTCCGTGACCCTCTCTATGTGCCTCCGTGACCCTCTCTGTGCCTCCGTGACCCTCTCTCTGTGCCTCCGTGACCCTCTCTGTATGTGCCTCCGTGACCCTCTCTGTGTGCCTCCATGTCTCTCTCTGGGTGTCCCTCTCTGTGTGACCCTCTCTGTGTGCCTCCGTGACCCTCTCTGTGTGCCTCCGTGACCCTCTCTGTGCCTCCGTGACCCTCTCTCTGTGCCTCCGTGACCCTCTCTGTATGTGCCTCCGTGACCCTCTCTGTGTGCCTCCATGTCTCTCTCTGGGTGTCCCTCTCTGTGTGACCCTCTCTGTGTGCCTCCGTGACCCTCTCTGTGTGCCTCCGTGACCCTCTCCGTGTGACCCTCTCTGTGTGCCTCCGTGACCCTCTCTATATGTGCCTCCGTGGCCCTCTCTGTGTTCCTCCATGTCTCTCTCTCTGTCCTTGCTAACTTACCGCGGACGTCGCTCCAACTTCGCGCCAGTTCGCGCCACTCACCCGACCTCCACGCGGCCTCCACTGCCGGCTTGGTCGCGCTCGCCGCATGGAGTCGCATGCTGCTGGGACCGGCCCTTTACACCTGAGGCAATGTGGAGTTATACTCCCACAACAGTGTGTGAGTATAACTGGAGCAACCAGTGGAACTAACAAGTGAACGAGTCTGAAGAAGGCCCTCAACCTGAAACGTCACCCATTCCTTCTCTCCAGAGACGCTCCCTGTCCCACTGAGTAACTCCAGCATTTTATGTCCACCATGTGAAAGACAGGCTCCATGATCTGCATTGCCCTGCATCAATTGTCTTTGCTGATTGCCCTGTCTATCAGGGAGAGCCTCTGGTTTGATGCTACATACATCTTACCTGACAACCCTGTGTAAGGTTGGACGGGCATGTTGACAGCTTGAAGATTGCGAGTTTCAGATGAGTGAAAATGGTCTAATGACTTCTTGCAGCTTGAACATCAGCTTCATGTTCAGTGGCCTGTCCATTCACCTTCCTGCGCTAAATTATCTCTCCGCTGCTCTGCTCACTTTTGGTTGGACATTAAATTCCTCGTATGTTGCAAAACATGCTTGGTGAATAAAGTCTGTTTCTGATTCTGACATCGTTCCTGAACTCAACCAAAAACATTGGATTTGAGCCCATTCCCACCTTAGAAATCAAGCTCGTCACGATTGCATCTCCCTGTGGAAACGTGCCTGAGAGAATGGAGCAGCTGGGCTTGTACACTCTGGAGTTTAGAAGGATGAGAGGGGATCTCATTGACACACATAAGATTGTTAAGGGCTTGGACACGCTAGAAGAAGGAAACATGTTCTCGATGTTGGGGGAGTCCAGAACCAGGGGCCACAGTTTAAGAATAAGGGGTAAACCATTTAGAACAGAGACGAGGAAACACTTTTTCTCACAGAGAGTGGTGAGTCTGTGGAATTCTCTGCCTCAGAGGGCGGTGGAGGCGGGTTCTCTGGATGTTTTCAAGAGAGAGCTAGATAGGGCTCTTAAAAATAGCGGAGTCAGGGGATATGGGGAGAAGGCAGGAATGGGGTACTGATTGGGGATGATCAGCCATGATCACATTAAATGGCGGTGCTGGCTCGAAGGGCCGAATGGCCTACTCCTGCACCTATTGTCTATTGTCTTTCTCAGACTGGCAGTTGGAGCATGGGACAGACATTTCACTTACAGCACGCCATTTACCAATAGGCTATACATGTGAAACACACACACAAAAAGACGGACTTTGTCCAACATCATACAGATCGCGTCCTCAAAATAGGCAATTAATTGGTACTAACGCAAAGTTTAAAAGCATTTGACAGGTACATAGATGTGGTAGGTTTTAAAATGCAGGCAGTGGTGATGGGAAGTGTGTAGGAAGGAACTGCAGATGCTGGTTTACACCGAAGAAAGACCCAAAATGCTGGAGTAACTCAGCGGGTCAGGCAGAATGTCAGGAGAAAAGGAATAGGTGACATTTCGGGTCGCGACCCTTCATCAGACAATGTTTTTAGTGTAGATGGGACACGTTGGTCAGTGTGGGCAAGTTGGGCCGAAGGGCCTGTTTCCACACTGTAACCCTGTGACAATGAATTATTTTATAGGTGGCTCAGAGCAAATGTATAGCCTTCAGACAAAACATCAGGCAAGATAAATAACCAAACAACACACTGCTGCAGGAACTCTGCTGGTCAGGCAGCATCTATGAAGCCTAAGGGGTATTCAATGGGTCGGGATGAGACCCTGCATCAGATGCCACCTTCACAGATGCTGCCCGACCTGCAGAATTCCTACAGCTGTTTGAATTGAGTGATTGACAGAATACAGCATAAAACAGGCCCTTCGGCCCACCGAGTCCACACCGACCACCGATCACCCGTTCACACCAGTTCTATGTTATCTCACTGTTACATCCAGTGTCGACACACTAGGGCAATTAGAGGGCCAATGAACTTACAAACCCACATTTATTTGGGATGCTTCTCTTCAGTCGAGGTTCTGAGCTAGAGGGGAGGTTGAGCAGGCTGGGGCAGATAGGATATATGGATATGTGTTTAAGAAGGAACTGCAGATGCTGGAAAATCAAAGGTAAACAAGAAATGCTGGAGAAACTCAGCAGCATCTATGGAGCGAAGGAAATAGGCAACGTTTCGTGCCGAAACCCTTCTTCAGGATATATGGATAGGACAGGTTTAGAAGGAAATGGCCCAAATGCAGGCAAGTGTGACTAGTGTAGATGGGACATGTTGATCGGTGTGGGCAAGTTGGGCCGATGGGCTTGTATCCACGCAGTATGCCCCTAAGACTCCATGACAACTGTGGGAATTAATTCAACAGATCAGTGGCAGTAACAGCATGAGCAATAAGGACCGGATTAGCACTCTTTGACTTAATGGCCTCTTGAGTAGTTGTCCTAATGTCTTCAGTTACCCAATCTAAAATACACCCAGACACAGTTTTATTTTCAGAACATCATAACTGTGAATAAACTTCATGTCTTTAGTTTTAATTTTGTTTAGTTTAGAGATACAGGGCGGAAACAGGCCCTTCGGCCGGCGACCAGCGATCCCCGCACACTTACACTATCCTACACACACTAGGAACAAGTTTACATTTATACCAAGCCAATTAACCAACAAACCTGGACTTCTTTGGAGTGTGGGAGGAAAACCGAAGATCTCTGTGAAAAAAAACCTCAGGTCACGAGGAGAACGTGCAAACTCTGTACAGACAGCCCCCGTAGCCGGGATCGAACCTGCATGCCTGGCGCTGAAAGCGCTGTCAGGCAGCAAGTCTACCATTGCACCACCATGCTGCACACTTTGTATAACAAGGAGGAATAACAAGAATGTTAATGAGTGCTGCAACTTCCATTCTGCTCCAGCGTCAGTGATAAGCTCAGCATAAAGCTACCTGAAATAAGGACAACTTATATCAACTCCAGTACCAGGGGTGTAGTTCCAGACACAAAGAAAGAAGGGTCTCGACCCGAAACATCAACCATTGCTTCTCTCCAGAGATGCTGCCGGTCCCGTTGAGTTACTCCAGCATTTTGTGTCCATCCACACATGAAGGACGGGCCAAGCCGCAGCTGACTGGTTCAGGGTGAACCAGGCCAACTCTACCCTTAAACAATATGACAACTGGGTGCAGGAAGGAACTGCAGAAGCGGGTTTAAACCGAAGACAGACACAAAATGCTGGAGTAACTCAGCGGGTTAGGCGGCATCCATGGAGAAACTGAATTATTGACGTTTTCGGTCGAGCTTTCTTCAGACTGAGAGTCAGGGGAAATGGAAACAAGATATCTTCCTGTCTTTCTCACTGCAAACATGGGCTTCATATGTCTTTGTCACAGTTCAAAGGTTGTATTAGCAAAATACTGTTGCCAAATACTCTGTTGTCTCTTAATTAAGTTCCTTCCAAGCTCAACAAAGGCCGAGAGCTCCAATGGCATGATGCCCAGTGCTGGCTCTCTGCTTGTTGGCCACTGAGAGACGGTCTTCTCCAGGAGAAGCCCAAGGGGTTTCAACACCATCTCACTCAATTGGTGATCCAGGGAAGATTAATACATCCATTAAACCTTCATTACAATGGACTATAGAGGGGGGATGGTGTCTGTTATTGCTGATTGGCTGCTATAACCGATTAAGGTATTATTATTGTGTAATATCAATCAATATCAATATCAGTTTTATTCGTCACTTGCACATAAAGTACAAGTGAAATGAATTTGCCAGCAGCGGTCCAATGGAAAAAGAACACACAATGCACGATAAAAATGTAACACAAACATCCACCACAGCATTCATCACTGTGGTGGAAGGCACAGAATTGGCCAGTCCGCTTCCATTTTCCCCCGTGGTCGGGACCTCAACCCTCCGCAGCCGCCGCTGCAGGCGCCTAGATGTGTAGACAAGGTAAAGTCCTGAATCGGTGCCTCCCCACCGGAGACCGCGGCTTCAGGTTGGTGTAGGCTGCAGGCCGGCGGTCAAAGATCTAAAGACCCCGTCGTGCAGCAGCCGGAAGCACCTTGGACCGCAGGGCCGGTGGTCGGTGCTCCTCTCCTGGGGTCCCCGCACTGACCGCGGGCACGGCGAGGGACCCCGCTCCTGATGGTAAGTCCCCGCCGTGCTTGCGGTTTAAGTAGTTCACGGGCCGGCGGTCAGAGCTCTTCTCCTCCTGGGTCCCCAATGAGGGATCCCAGGCTCCTGACGCATCGCTAGCTGGAGCTCTGCATACCACGGCTTCAGGCTGCCGCGGGCCAGCGGACGGAGCGCTCTCCTCTGGCGACCCCCGGCTACGTCTCCGGGAAAGGCCGCACCGATCCTCAATGTTAGGGCACGGAGTCCGTAGAGGAGGCGACCGAAACATTTTCCCCCTTACCCCCCCACACCACCCCCCACACAAGACACGCAGAGAGACACCAAAAACACACATTCAGACACACTAAAAAAAATAAAAAGGAGAAAAAATGACCTTGCTGCTGGCAGGGCTGTCCGCTTGCAGCGCCCCCACCGACATAAAAGAAAAAAGTAGTAGTGACAAACAATTTCAGATGCAAGAATGAGGAAGGTGCAGCATTCTTATATACCTACCTCCCCTGGTGGAGTGGTCATGAGTTTGTGAGGAGGGATTTGAGCAGCGTTGGAGAGGAGAGAGGAGGCATGATATAGTGCACCCAATACCCTCTTCACATCCGGAAGCGATCCTGACTACGGGTGCTGTCTGTATGGAGCTTGTACATTCTCCCCGAGACCTGCGTGGGTTTTCTCCGGGTGCCCAGGTTTCCACCCAGACTCCAAAGACGTACAGTTTTGTAGGTTAATTGGCTTGGTATGAATGTGAATTGTCCCTAGAGTGTGCAGGGTAGTGTTATGCCCCTGTCCCACTTAAGAAACCTGAACGGAAACCTCTGGAGACTTTGCGCCCCACCCAAGGTTTCCGTGCGGTTCCCGGAGGTTTTTGTCTGTGTCCCTAATGGTCGAAAATGGTTTCCGTCTTAAAAATCGGTAATTTTTTAGTCAAAGCCGGTTGGGATGCTAGTTGAAGGTGGTTGCCAGAGGACAAATACCACACAGAAACCTTGGGTGGCGCGCAAAGTCTCCAGAGGTTTCCGTTTAGGTGGGACAGGGGCATTAGTGTGCGGGAATCCCTGGTCGGTGCAGACTCGGTGGGCTGAAGGGCCTGTTTCCGTGCTGCATCTCTAAATGAACTAAACTAAACTAAACTAAGAACCATGTTGCCTCTCATTTTCCAGCCACCCTTTCAACCCGTACACTAGTTCTGTGAGAGAACTTGCATCCACAACATATGGTTTAATGAGCAGCAACTAGAGGTGGTGCCTCCAAACAAGCAAGAGTCCAGATGGTATTGAACGCACCATATCGTGCCTCCTCTCTCCTCTCCAACGCTGCTCAGATACTACCTCCCAAACTCAGGACCACTTCCACCAGGTGAGGTGGGTACATGAAGGGCCGGTCCCATTGCGGGAACCTAATTTGCGAGTGGAGAAGAGTTTAGGAGAGTATGGAAAAGTGTCATGGTCGTGTTGTATCGCAGAAGTAGAACACCTTCAACGACCTTCCTCGACTATGTAGAGAATCTCCTACGAATATGTGGAAGACCTCCTTCGACCTCCTTCGACTATGTTGAAGACCAGCTTCGGCTAGCTTCGGGAAAATTGGACACCGAATATAATAACCATATAACCATATAACAATTACTGCACGGAAACAGGCCTTCTCAGGCCTTCCAATCCGTGCCGACCATTTATTTTCCCCTAGTCCCATCTACCTGCATTCAGACCATACCCCTCAATTCCCTTCCTGTCCATATACCTATCCACTTTACTTTTAAATGTTAAAATCGATCCTGCCTCCACCACTTCTGCTGGAAGATCATTCCACACAGCCACCACTCTCTGAGTAAAGAAGTTCCCCCTCATGTTACCCCTAAACTTCTGTCCCTTCATTCTCATGTCATGCCCTCTTGTTTGAATCTTCCCTACCCTCAATGGGAAAAGCTTATCCACGTCAACTCTGTCTATCCCTTTCATCATTTTAAAGACCTCAATCAAGTCCTCCCTTAACCTTCTGCGCTCCAAAGAATAAAGACCCAACTTGTTCAACCTTTCTCTGTAACTTAGTTGCTGGAACCCAGGCAACATTCCAGTAAACCTCCCCTGTACTCTCTCTATTTTGTTGACATCCTTCCTATACTTAGGCGACCAAAATTGTACACCATACTCCAGAATTGGTCTTACCAATGCCTTGTACAATTTTAACATTACTTCCCTACTCCTATATTCAATGCTCTGATTTATAAAGGCCAGCACACCAAAAGCTTTCTTTACCACCCTATCTACATGCGATTCCACCGTCAGGGAACTATGCACAGCTATTCGTAGATCCCTCTGTTCCACAGCATTCCTCAATTCCCTACCATTTACCATGTAAGTCCTATTTTGATTTGTCCTGCCAAACTCCATCTGCCATCTTTCAGCCCACTCTTCCAAATGCCCCAAATCTCTCTGTAGACTGAAAATCGACTTCATTATCCACAGCACCACCTATCTTAGTATCGTCTGCATACTTACTTATCCAATTTTCCAATTTTCCAATAGTGGAGAGTGAAGACGGCCTCCTTCGATCTCCTTCGACTATGATGAAGACTATCTACAACTACCTTCGATTACCTTTGATTGCCCTCGATTACCTACGACTAACATGCCGACCTACCTAGACCTACTTCGACTAAACCTACATGGCGACCTTTTTTTACACGCGGTCATTTTTCAGCATGCTAAAAAAAAACGTTGCAACCTAACTGAGGCCTCGAGTACGCGGGGCCTACTCTCGAGCATGAAGGAGAGTCACAAAGACCTCCTAGGACCTTGTGTTGACCATGCTGCGAGTATAACTCGAGGGCAAACTCTTCTAAACTCGCCAATTAGGTCGACAGGCCCTTAAGAATGCCGTACCATCCTAACTTGGGAATATCTTGCCACAGATGTACTGTAGGATCTTGTTGGGGTCAATCTCGGTGGTGGGATCTCGTTGGGGTCAAACTCAGCCTCACCCAGCTAGAAGAGGCGCTGGTGTGGATTAGTGGAGGATGCCCAGTGCCCTTGCAAATGTATCGAGCAAATGCTCGTACCTTCAAAAAAAAAGGAGATAAAACAAGGGTGCGGGAGACAATGTGCGTGGGGAAGGCGGCAGCGAAACATTCCTTCACGCTCCACCATGCCCTGATGTGCAAAGAGTGATTAGCAATTCAAATTGTCAAAAGCCATCAAGCCCTTCTACGGACACAGTAATTGTTCATGACACACCTAATAACACATTTATTAACCTACATGACAGCCTCCAACCAGATCGTTATTGTTCCGACAAGCTCTTCTCCTCAGTTTTCCCTCCTCATTTTGTTCAGTGCTATGTGAACCCGTGACAAACAAGACCATCAGAGCATTGAGTATAGAAGCTGGGATGTAATGTTAAAATTGTACAAGGCGTTGGTGAGACCAAATCTGGAGTATGGTGTACAATTTTGGTCGCCCAATTATAGGAAGGATGTCAACAAAATAGAGAGGGTACAGAGGAGATTTACTAGAATGTTGCCTGGGTTTCAACAGCTAAGTTACAGAGATAGGTTAAATAAGTTAGGTCTTTATTCTCTGGAGCGCAGAAGGTTAAGGGGGGACTTGATAGAGGTCTTTAAAATGATGAGAGGGATAGACAGAGTTAATGTGGACAAGCTTTTCCCTTTGAGAATAGGGAAGATTCAAACACGAGGACATGACTTTAGAATTAAGGGACAGAGGTTTAGGGGTAACATGAGGGGGAACTTCTTTACTCAGAGAGTGGTAGCGGTGTGGAATGAGCTTCCAGTGGAAGTGGTGGCGGCAGGTTCGTTGGTATCATTTAAAAATAAATTGGATAGGCATATGGATGAGAAGGGTATGGAGGGTTATGGTATGAGTGCAGGCAGGTGGGACTAAGGGAAAAAAGTTGTTCGGCACGGACTTGAAGGGCCGAGATGGCCTGTTTCCGTGCTGTAATTGTTATATGGTTATATGGTTATATGGTGAGGCACAGGGGAGGGGGGGGGTAAGTGGCGGGGAGTGTGGGGGGGGGTGGGGGGGAGTATGGGAGAAAAAAGGGAGAGAGGGTTATGGAGAATTCAATGTTTATACTTTGAATAATATATTTAATGTTCAATGTTGGAAGCTACCAAAGCAGAATGTGAGGTGGTGTTCCACCAGTTTGAGTGTGGCCTCTCTCTGGCAGTGGAGGTGGCCCAGGACAGAAAGGTCAATGTGGGAATGGGAAGGGGAGTTATAATGGCCAGCAACGGGAGATTCTGTAGGCCTTGGTGGACCGAACGTAACGGTCGCCGAGTCTACACTTGGTCTTGCCGATGTATAGGAGGCCACATCAAGAACACTGAAATGGTCACAGTACACCAACTCCAAACATCATCTATCCATGTTCTCCATAGATGCCGAGTTACTCCAGGACCTTTGCATTTATATTTTGTAAACCTGCATCTGCAGTTCCTTTCGTCCACAATTCTATCCACGTGTGAGGACAGGAGATGTTTCGGGTCTGCCACCTTATGCGGTGCACCGAGAGAGCGCGGGTAATGGAGGCAGGAGTGGGCCATTCAACCCTCACCCCTGTTCTACCACTCAATGCTATTGAGCAACACACAAAGTGCTGGAGGAACTCAGCGGGTCAGGCAGCATCTGTGGAGAGAATTTACTGGCGATGTGTGGAGCTTGGGCCACCCTTTCATAACCCTCCAGTCTGAAGAAGTGTCCCAACCCGAAACATTACCTCTGCATGTTTCTCCAGAGACCTGACCCGCTGAGTTACTCCGGCACTTTGGGTCCTGTTTTTATTCCGTAAGTAGTTCCAAGGTCACCACTGCCAATGAATTTTTTTTAGTTCCAGAATTAATTTAATAAACTGAAAGTTAATGTTCCCGGTGACAGGAGGTGATTTGAATTTATTTATTTCAATCATAAGATAATGGCAAGTCACTGGACCAGAGACCAGAGAGCTGAATGTGAAAGTTACAGGTTGTGGCTGTCATTGTGGTTCTACATGGAGCGGCTGGGCTTGTATGCTCTGGAATTTAGAATGGCCTTCTTCGTATTTTTGTGTCCGTCTTGTTACAAATGTTGGCCTCGCTGTCATCATCCATCCTGAAAAGGACGCAAGCTTCCGGCGACAATCAGTGGGAGCCGTCACTTGTCGCCATCAATGATGGTGGTAGCAGAATTAGCTTGGGTTACTTCCAGTTTCCAGCCCTGCGACGTGGACGCTTCTGCTACGGGGCCATTTAGAAGGATGAGAGGGGACCTTGAAAAGATCATTAAGTGATTGGATGCACTAGAGGCAGGAAACATGTTCCCGAGGTTGGGGGGGCCAGAACCAGGGGCCACAGTTCAAGAATAAGGGGTAAGCCATTTAGAACTGAGACGAGGAAAAACTTTTTCACACAGAGGGTTGTGAATCTGTGGAATTCTCTGCCTCAGAGGGCGGTCGAGGCCGGTTCTCTGGATACTTTCAAGGGAGAGCTAGATAGAGCTCTTAAAGATAGCGGAGTCAGGGGATATGGGGAGAAGGCAGGAACGGGGTACTGATTGTGGATGATCAGCCATGATCATATTGAATGGCTGTGCTGGCTCTAAGGGTGGGATGGCCTACTCCTGCACCTATTGTCTATAGTCTACAAATACTGATGGAAACACCGTATGTATAAAGGGCCCCCAATATGGCTATTTAGGGAGTTGGTGAGACTGCATGTGGGAAGCTTTATCTCCTCACATTAGAAGGGATCAGCCAGTCATTTCACCTGACCCTGGGGGATGATCAGACCAGCACGTTGTCCTAAACAAGCCTATAATTACTAATGTTTAGGAGCATGAGTTGCTTCCTTACAGCGCCAGAGGCCCGAGTTCGAACCTGACATCAGGTTGTGTCTGTATGGAGTTTGTATGCTCTCTCCTGATCTGCGTGGGTTTCCGCCAGGAGCTTGGGTTTCCTCGCACACTCCAAGGATGTGTGGGTTTTTTGCTTAATTGACTTTGTTAAAATTGTAAATTGTCCCTAGTGTGTGTAGGATAGTGTTAGTGTGCGGGGATCGCTGGTCGGCGCGGACTCGGTGGGCCGAAGGGCCTGTGTCCATGCGGTATTTCTAAACTAAAACTAAACTGTGGATGGCAGAGTTGTGCAGTTGGCAGACCTGCTGCCTTGCCGTGCCAGGTTCCCAGGTCTAATCCTGACCTTGGCTGCTGTCTGTGCAGAGTTTGCACGTTCTCTCTGTGACCGCAAAGGTTTCTTCCAGGTGCTCCAGTTTTCTCCCACGTCCCAAAGACGTGCGGATTTGTAGGACAATTGGCCTCTGTAAATTGCCCCGTGTGTGTAGGAAGTGGATGGGAAAGTGAGATAACATAGAGCTACTGTGAATGGGTGACCAACGGTCGGCGTGGACTCGCGGGGCTGAAGGGGCCAATTCAATGCTGTATCTTCAAACTAAACTAAACTAAAACTGGCCCAGCGACGAGAGAGCTGAACCTGAAAGTGTTGAAATGTGTCGGAAGGAACTGCAGACGTTGATTTACACCGATGGCAAACACAAATGCTGGAGTAACTCAGCGGGTCGGGCAGCATCTCTGGAGAGCAAGATATGGGGATGTTTTAGGTTGAGACCAAGTTGAGTTCCCTCAACGTTCCTCAACGTGTTACATTCTCCCTCCTGTTACATGTAACACTGAGTTGAACGCCATGTACATAGACTGTCCCCAAAGGTTGTTCTTCAGTGAGTTGGTGAGACCACAGGTGAGAAGCTTTAGGCTCATCACCGAAGAAGAGATGTCCCTGCCCCTTCACCAGTGTATTCCCAGGAAGGACGTTTCTCCCGGATGTGCGTTCTTGATATGCAAGGAGACGTAACATATTCATTGAGATGTACAGAATAGTGAAAGGCTTGGATAGAGTGGATGTGGAGATGGTATACCACTAGTGGGAGAGTCTGGGACCAGAGGTCACAGCCTCAGAATTAAAGGACGTTCTTTTAGGAAAGAGATGAGGAGAAATTTATTTTGTCAGAGGGTTGTGAATCTGTGGAATTTTGCCACAGAAGACTGTGGAGGCCGTCAGTGGATATATTTAAGGCAGAGATAGATAGATTCTTGATTTGTATGGGTGACAGGGGTAATGGGGAGAAGGCAGGAGATTGGGGTTAGGAAAGAGAGATAGTTCAGCCATGATTGAATGGCGGAATAGGCTTGATGGGCCAAATGGCCTAATTCTACTATCACTTATGATCTTATGAGACTTTTCAGAGGTAGAAGAAACAGTGGCATTAAAGAGACATTTGAATATGCAGGGAATGGAAGGATATGGATCACATGCTGGCAGATAAGAGTTGGTTTGGGCATTATGTTTGGCATGGAGGACCTGTTCCAATATTCTATGTGTAGGAAGGAATTGCTGGTTTACACCGGGAAAATACACAAAATGCTGGAGTTACTCAGTGGGTCAGGCAGCATCTCGGAACAAAAGGAATAGGTGACATTTTGGGTCGCAACCCTTCTTCAGTTTGAAAGATAGAGAAGGTCGGGACAATACAGGTGCGGCAACAGATGACCACAGGAAGGAAGTGTAAAAACTGCACTGTTTTACGTTCTCTGGTCTATAAGAGTGGTCTTGGCTTTATATTTGGCACGTACATTGTGGGCTGAAGGGTCCTGTTCCAGTGCTCTTCTGTTCTATGGTCTGCGTAAGAGGAGAGATTTCTTCACACATTTTGGGATGAGCTGTTGAATTCTCTGCCACTGAAGGTCGTGGAGGCCAAGTCATTGAACATGGTTCAGAAGAAGGGAGGCACAATGGGCACCGAGGGGTATGGGAAGGAGTTGGGATAACGTACTCAGCCATGGTCAGATCCAATGGCTCACAGCTCTCAGTTTAGAGGTACAGCGCGGAAACAGGCCCTTCGGCCCACCGAGTATGCACTAACCAGCGATCCCCGCACACTAACACTATCTTACACACACTAGGGACAATTTACATTTATACCAGGCCAATTAACCGACAAACCTGTCGGTCTTCCGAATGTGTGGGAAGAAACCGGAAGGTCTCGGAGAAAATACGCGCACGTCACAGGGAGAACGTACAAACTCCGTACAGACAAGTACCCGTAATCAGGATCGAACCCGGGACTCAGTGCTCTGGCGCTGTAAGGCAGCACGTCTGCCACCGCACCACCGTGCTGCCTCGTGTCTTCTATGTTTCTGTGAAGGTCCCTGATGCACCAGTGCAGTGTCGAAGGAAAATGCTACAGGTGTAACGTGGAACTGTGGACCTAATTGTCCTGATATCAGCATATGTCATCTCATAGCAGTATCGTGAATCTCACCAAGTAGCTTCAAGCTGTCCTGGCCAATATTTAACTGCCAACCGGCATTTCTAAAGATTATGTTCCAACTATTACTGGTGATGGGAGCTCCCTCTGCAAAATTAAATGCAATTTTTCCCAAACTACTTCAAAAGTACTATCCCGGCTGTAAAACTCAGTGGGCTTTTGCAAAACAATGGGATTATCTGCGAATACTTATCTTTACAATTCAATCATTTTTCAGCATGAGCACATTTATGCATAAACTACATGTATCTTCATTCAACCAACGCTCGTGCATCAAAAAGGTGAGGCCAGCTGGAACTGCAGATGCCAGTTTACACTGAAAATACACACAAAATGCTGGAGCAACGCAGCGAGACAGGCTTCGTTCTTCAAAGGGTCTTGACCCGAAACGTCACCAATTCCATCTCTCCTGAGATGCTGTGTTCCGCTCAGTTGCTCCAGCATTTTGTGTCTATTAGCAACTAGAACATACTCGGTCGAGGATGATCTAGGCACTTCATAAAGGCGGTGGGGGAAGGGGAGGGAGAGCTCGACAAAAATCTGTCAGGGTAGATTAATATGCTTGACGTAGCTCTTGAAGTTGTCCAGTCTCGTTGGTCGTGTGATGCTTGTTTTTTTGTGTCATTGCATCCTAGCATCTCTCAATCTAGTTAATTGCAATTCATGTCACTCATTGATTTTCACTGAAGGGAGAGAGAAGAGCTCAAGGCAGTGTGGAGTAGGGATGGCCCCAGCTTCATAAGATCACGATAAACAGTGTGCCAATACCACAACCCATTTTTCCATACCTTGCCTATGAATGGCTCGATTGTAATCATAGATTGTCTTGCCGCTGACTGGTTAACATGCAACAAAAGCGTGACAATAAACTGGGCGGCACGGTGGCGCAGCGGTAGAGTTGCTGCCTTACAGCTCTTGCAACACCGGAGACCCAGGTTCGATCCCGACTACGGGTGCTGTCTGTACGGAGTTTGTACGTTCTCCCCGTGACCGCGTGGGTTTTCTCTGAATCTTCAGTTTCCTCTCACACTCCAAAGACGTCCAGGTTTGTAATTTAATTGGCTTTGGTTCGTATACTTGGTGGGGTGGGAGATTGCAACCTTCACGTGGTCCGCTCAGTTTCTAAGATCAAATAGAACAAGTTGTCCTACAACTTTAGGCTGTGCACGCCGTACACAAGAAGAAAGAAGTATACTTGGTATAAGTATAAATTGTCCCTAGTGCGTGTTGGCTTGTGTTAATGTGCGGGGATCGCTGGTCGATGCGGACTCGGTGGGCTGAAGGGCCTGTTTCCGCGCTCTATCTCTAAACTAAACTAAAACTGAACAGAGGTTTTCCACACGCAAGACTCTGAGGCAAATTATTTCTGCATTTGCACCAACCCTGAAAGCTTATTATAGTTCTCTAAAGAATAATTCCAATCACATCTCCGAGTGGAGAAAATTGGAGGTATTGCCAGGAGAGACTGACTTGTATCTGGAGCTCATGTGTGATGGTAAACTTAGCGCACATTAACAAAGTTAGCGATTAATACCAGTGAGGTCTCATTAGCTTGCTAGTGTTGTCATTTTATCAGGAATTCACACCATTGATTTCTGACAGTGAAAAATCAGGATATAAATGTATTCATTTGTGATATTTGCTAATCAGACATTTAGAGTTTATCGAATATACAAGGATATGAAGAAAGGTCATAGGTCAGTTAGTTTAATTTAGTTTAGTTCAGATTAGTTTAGTTTCGTTTTGTTTAGTTTAGGGATTCAGCGTGCAGAAAGACCCTTCGGCCCGTCGAGTCCGCTCTGACCATGATCACCTGTACACCAGTTCTATCCTACACACTAGGGACAATTTACAGAACCCAATTAACCTACAAGCCTCCAAGTCTTTGGAATGTGGGAGGAAACCCGGAGAAGCCCATGCGGTCATGGGGGGATCTTGCAAACTTCATACAGACAGCACTCATAGTCATGATGGAACCCAGGCCTCTGATGCTGTAAGGCAGCAACTCTGCCACTGCAAAGATATGCCACCAAATGACTGTTCTTTGGAATGGTGGAACAGGCTTGGGGAGCTAAATCACCGAGTCATGTCCCTCAGCAACAGTAGGCGCTTGGATTTGCTAAACATTTCATCTTTATCTTCATCTTCAGTTGGAAGAAGGATCCCAAACTGAATCGACACCTGCACATTCCCTCCACTGATGCTGCCTGACCTGCACTTTGTGTTTTATCTAAGATTCCAGCATTTGCAGCTCCTTGTATCTCCATCAAATGTTTCACTTTGGGGCCACAAGGAATTGTAGCTGCTGTATTACTAAAAAAGGCACAAAGTGCTGGAGTAATTCAGCGAGTCAGGCCGCATCACTGGAGAACATGGATAGGTGACATTTCTGATCAAGACCCTTCTTCAGACTGTTTGCGGGAGAAGGGAGAACACTGAAAGAGAGGTTGGGGCTGAACAGATGCTGCTCTAGGTGAGACTGACACAGGTGAGGAGGGTTTGTTGGAAAAGGCCACAGATGAAAAGACAAAAAGTGGGAGATAAGGAGAGAAGGGACATGGAATGTGATGGCAGGTGATGGAATATAGGTGGCAGGGGAATGGGAGAGATGGCTGCGCATCCAGATGGGACATTGGGAAAACAGGTGTAAAGGTGGGGGTGGGAGGGCAGGGGGTGTTGTTTATGCCTAAATTTAGAGAATCCAATGTTGATACCATTGCGTTGCCAGCTACCCAAGCGGAATATGAGGCGCTGTTCCTGCAGTTTGCGTGTGGCCTTTCCTTGGCAACGGAGGAGGCCCTGGGCAGAAAGGTCAGTGTGGGAATGGGAAGGGGAGTTACGGTGTTTCGCAACCCGGATATCCCGAAGGTCTTGGCGGACCGAGCGCAAGTTTTTGCTCATTTGAAACAAAAAGACTTCAAGTGTCGAGGAGTACGAGAGACCTTGTAATTCACACACCAAACACTTCCTCGCATGGTGTGACACACAGCGCTGTTTAGTAAACAACAGCTATGTGTTCATTAAAACAGAAACGGCAACTCTGCTGTCAACGTGTTTTAGGCCAAGCACATATTACTGGGCTAAAATTCAACAAAATGCAACCATCGATTGTCTATCCATCACTCAGGCCGATGTGAAACTGTCTGAAGAAGGGTCTCGACCCGAAACGTCGCCTATCTCCTTCGCCCCTTAGATGCTGCTGCACCCGCTGAGTTTCTCCAGCTTTTTGTGTAACCCTTGAAATCTTTTTTGTTCAGCGCTAAAATGTTATTCACTTGACACAACTCTGGGCTTAATATATCTGGAGGGCTTCAAGTGCCCAGAATGAGGAGTTGCAAGAGGAAGAATGGAGAGTGGTAGCAGTCATGTAACTGATATGTGAACATCCCAGGAAACAAGGCTTAACACTTCCCAATGTGTTTCCATCCAGCAAACTTTATATCCACCGGTATCCTGAAAGTCTGAACATTGGAATATATGTTAATTAACCAATGGGCCATTAAACCAAAGCCTCATCTACTCTCCCCTTCAGACGGATATGATATGAACAATCTGATAAAAACAATTAAAGGATAGCAGATATTCTGGCCAATATTGATCGCAACATCACTAAATAAACTACATTGAAGCAATGGCCAAGAAAGAACACCAAAACCTCTATTTCCTCAGAAGACTAAGGAAATTTGGCATCTCTCCAACAACTCATCAATTTCTACAGTTGCACCATAGATAGCATTGAAGAAAGGTCTCGACCCGAAACGTCACCTGGTCCTTCGCTCCGTAGATGTTGCCTCACCCGCTGAATTTCTCCAGCATTTCTGTCTACATTCTATCTTTATACATCACTGCTTGGTTTGGCAACTGCCCTGCCCGAGACCACAAGAAATGATAGATAGTCGTGACGATAACCCAGTCCATCGCAGAGACCAGCATTCCTTCTGTCGACTACATCCATGCTTGAGTTGAGTTGAGTTTAGTTTATTGACATGTGTACCGAGGTACAGGGAAAAGCTTTTGTTGCGTGCTAACCAGTCAGCGGAAAGACAATACATGTTTACATTCATGCCTTCCACTGTGTACACATACACGATAAAGGGCATAACGTGAATTACATTTAGTGCAAGATGATGTCCAGAAATATCCAATCAAAGATAATCCGAGTGTCTCCAATGAGATAGAGAGACTATCTTTGATCGGACGTTACTGCATTTTATCTTGCACGAAACATTATTCACTTTATTCCCTTTATCATGTATCTGTACACTGTAAACGGCTCGATTGTAATCATGTATGGTATTTCCGCTGACTGGTTAGCACTCAATAGACAATGGACAATAGACAATAGGTGCAGGAGTAGGCCATTCGGCCCTTCGAGCCAGCACCACCATTCAATGTGATCATGGCTGATCATCCCCAATCAGCACCCCGTTCCGGCCTCCTCCCCATATCCCCTGACTCCGCTATCTTTAAGAGCCCTATCTAGCTCTCTCTTGAAAGTATCCAGAGAACCGGCCTCAGAGAACTGCCCTCTGAGGCAGAGAATTCCACAGACTCACCACTCTCTGTGAGAAAAAGTGTTTCCTCTTCTCCGTTCTAAATGGCTTACCCTTGTTCTTAAGCTGTGGCCCCTGGTTGTGGACTCCCCCAACATTGGGAACATGTTTCCTGCCTCTAACGTGTCCAAACCCTTAATAATCTTATATGTTTCAATAAGATTCCTTCTCATCCTTCTAAACTCCAGGTCATAGCCGCTCCATTCTCTCAGCATATGACAGTCCCGCCATCCCGGGAATTAACCTTGTAAACCTACGCTGCACTCCCTCAATAGCAAGAATGTCCTTCCTCAAATTAGGGGACCAAAACTGCACACAGTACTCCAGGTGTGGTCTCACTAGGTGCTCTGTACAACTGCAGAAGGACCTCTTTGCTCCTATACTCGACTCCTCTTGTTATAAAGCCAACATGCCATTTGCTTTCTTCAATGCCTGCTGTACCTGCATGCTTACTTTCATAGACTGATGAACAAGGACCCTCAGATCCCGTTGTACTTCCCTTTTTCCCAACTTGACACCAATTAGATAGTAACAAAAGCTTTTCACTGTACCTTGGTACACGTGACCATAAACTAAACTCAACTCAACTCAACTAAACATGAAAGCAGTCCATGCCACTGAACCTGGCTGTTGGTCTCAACTTAGCAACTGTGAAATGAAGTAGAATTGACAGTTTCATAGTCAACTCAAAACCACATACTTTCCAATGATAAGGAAGGAGAGGATAAAAGGGAACGGAGAAAGGGAGAGGCAGGGGGTGAAAGAGTTCAATGAGTAGAAGTTACAAAATGGATTCTGCTGTTGATTTGAAGTTACAAAATAAATGCTTAACCTTTCTTCTGTTACACTAGCGAGATTTCAGCACAATAACAAAATATTTTGCTCTATGATATAAACAATCAGAAAGATGTTCAGACAACTCGGTTCTTACCCTCTACTCTACACATTGTAATGTACTGACGACTAATCAACAAGGTCAAAAAACAAGAGTGCTTGAATCTGTAAAAATTAGCTCCTTCAGCATAACCATATATGGGCTAACCTTTCCTCTATCGAAAGAACCTGTCAATCCACTGATTTTAACCATATATGGACAAGGCAAGAGGCTGTACAATGCTCTGTAAGATAAAGAATTGCTGAATTGCTGATTATTGGGGTATAAATATATCTGATTGAACATTACCTCTGTGTGTGGAACACGAACAACTCTGTAGTCTTTGTTTACAGACTAGAGTTGGCTCCCACATCCGCCTGGGCATAATAAAGATGTTGCTGTATTACTAACTTTTGTGTTATTATATGTTTGAAGTAAATCAGATTTTCATAATCAACTCATAACCATATACTTTCTGATGATGAGGAAGGAGAGGGTAATGGGGAATGGAAAAAGTGAGGGGCGGGGTGGGGGAGAGAACAGGTGGGCAGTGGAGAAAGAGCAGAGAGAGAGTAGAGAGAAAGTGGAGAGCATGGAGAGGGAGAGAGAGAGAGAGGGAGAGAGAGAGAGGGAGAGAGAGAGAGAGAGAGAGAGGGAGAGGGAGAGAGAGGGAGAGGGAGAGAGAGATAGGGAGAGTGTGTCCCTGGAGAGGGAACATGCGGTGTCCACGGGGACTCTGGAGGCCTTCCGTCAACGCTGGTCACCACGTGGGGTTGAGACTATTGTAAACAATGAATGTACTGTTGTACTACAATGATTTGGTTGTTATAGTGTGATTTTTTGATTATGTTTTGATGTGCTGTATTATATGATTGTGTTGAATAAAGTTTTTGGAAAAGGAACAAAAAAAAAAAAAAAAGAGATAGGGAGAGAGAGGGAGAGAGGGGGAGAGAAAGGGAGAGAGAGTCTGAAGAAGGGTCCCGACCCAAAACGTCACCCATTCCTTCTCTCCAGCATTTTGTGTCTCTCTTTGAGAGAGAGATAGTACGGGAGGGAGAGCAGGCAAAAGGGAGGAGGGTGAGAGAGTCAACCTGTGGATGGGGGATCGTAGAGAGAGCTACACTATGGAGTGCTGGACGTGAAGAGGATGAATTAGGGATAGAAAGTGATAGAGAGAGTAATATAAAAACCACCAGTGTCCTTATCATCTGAGCTGAGAGGGAGAGAAAGAGAGAAAAATAAAAAGAGAGAGAGAAAGAGAAAAAGAGATAGAGAGCGGGGAGGGGGGGAGGGGGAGAGCGGGGAATAGTGAGAGGGAGAGGGAGAAGGAGAGGGAGAGAGAGAGAGATGGGGGGAAGAGGGGAGAGGTGGAGAGAGGGAGGGAGGGAGATGGCTGGAGATGGAGAGAGAGAGAGAGATGGAGATAGAGAGATGGAGAGAGAGACAGAGGGAAAAAGCTTGCTCAGGAGACATTGACATTCAAGAGATCAGGGATCAAACAATTGAAGGTACAATAATTGGAAGATTATCATTTAAAAGTGATGTACTTTACACAAAATGACCCTTGACATGAATTAACAGAAGGTGACCTACCTACCCAGCAGTATCCTGTCGTAATTATAGAGAAACATATAATCGATCCAATGTAGTTATGCAGAGAATCATTTTTTCTTTGGAACTGCATGAAAATGCAAGTAGGGAATGCAAACATGTTTCTGTATTCATCATGAAAACATTTAATTGTTTAGTCCACCAAGATGGATTCCATAGGCCATTGATGTCTCTATTTCGAAGCACCATTCTTTATAGTTTGTTTTAGATCAGTTTTAAGTCTAGTTTAGTTTAGTTTAGTCCAGAGATGCAGCATGGAAGCTGGCCTTTCGGCCCACTGAGTCCGCACATTAACACTGTCCTACACACACAAACTTAAAATTGTACCAAAGCCAATTAACCTACAAACCTGTACGTCTTTGGAGTGTGGGAGAAAAGCTCCACGCAAGACACGGGGAGAACGTACAAACTCTGTACAGACAGCACCCGTAGCCAGGATTGAATCCGGGTCTCTGGCGCAGTAAGGCAGCAACTCCGCCGCTGTGCTGCCGTGCCATCCCGGATTTGATTTGATAGCATGCAAGGAGAAGCTTTTCACTGTACCTTGGTACACGTGACAATAATAAACCTGAACTTAATCCTACTCGATCCGCGCTTCTGCAATGAGGTAGATAGTAGCTCAGGATTGCTCTCCAGTTGATGATAGGATGGTTCAGTTGCCTGATCACAGCTGGGGAGACACTTTTCCTGAACCTGGAATCTGGAAGAAGACCAGGATGTGCTCAAGTCTTCCTCGAAGAAGTGCAACAGCCCCACCGACTCCTTGAGAAGGTTTGCAGAACATCCAGCCATGCGGCAGGAGCACAAGGAAGCCCTGCACTGATGGTCAAAGGATGGCACTGTCTTTAAAACCACTCTCCCAGTCACCTCATCGATTACCGCCTGCTCCATCTGTGTGAGGGCCTGGCTCCCACACGAGCCTCACCAGCCACTGCTCAACCCATAAAGAAGGCAGCTCAGTCAATGTGGGTTTCACTACTCCAACAGGCCGGGCCTCATCGTAACCTTTAGTGCTGTCTGTGTGGATTCCCTCCAATTTCATAGAAACATAGACAATAGGTGCAGGAGGAGGCCATTCGGCCCTTCGAGCCAGAACCGCCATTCATTGTGATCATGGCTGATCGTCCCAGAGTACTCAAGGAGGTAGCCACAGAAATAGTGGATGCATTAGTGATAATTTTTCAAAATTCCTTAGATTCTGGAGTAGTTCCTGAGGATTGGAGGGTAGCTAATGTAATCCCACTTTTTAAAAAAGGAGGGACAGAGAAAGCGGGGAATTACAGACCAGTTAGTCTAACATCAGTAGTGGGGAAACTGCCAGAATCAGTTATTAAAGATGGGATAGCAGCGCATTTGGAAAGTGGTGAAATCATTGGACAAAGTCAGCATGGATTTACGAAAGGTAAATCATGTCTGACAAATCTGATAGAATTTTTCGAGGATGTAACTAGTAGAGTGGATAAGGGAGAACCAGTGGATGTGTTATATCTAGACTTTCAGAAGGCTTTTGACAAGGTCCCACATAAGAGATTAGCACACAAACTTAAAGCACACGGTATTGGGGGTTCAGTATTGATGTGGATAGAGAACTGGCTAGCAGACAGGAGGCAAAGGGTAGGAGTAAACGGGTCCTTTTCAGAATGGCAGGCAGTGACTAGTGGGGTACCGCAAGGCTCAGTGCTGGGACCCCAGCTATTTACAATATATATTAATGATTTGGACGAGGGAATTGAATGCAACATCTCCAAATTTGCAGATGACACCAAGCTGGGGGGTATAGTTAGGTGTGAGGAGGATGCTTGGAGGCTGCAGGGTGATTTGGATAGGCTGAGTGAATGGGCAGATGCATGGCAGATGCAGTATAATGTGGATAAATGTGAGGTTATCCAATTTGGGGGCAAAAACATGAGGTTAGACTATTATCTGAATGGTGGCAGATTAGGAAAAGGGGAGATGCAACGAGACCTGGGTGTCATGGTACACCAGTCATTGAAAGTAGGCATGCAGGTGCAGCAGGCAGTGAAGAAAGCAAATGGTATGTTAGCATTCATAGCAAAAGGATTTGAGTATAGGAGCAGGGAGTGCAGTTGTACAGGCTTTTGGTGAGGCCACACCTGGAGTATTGCGTACAGTTTTGGTGTCCTAATCTGAGGAAAGATATTCTTGCCATAGAGAGGGTACAGAGAAGATTCACCAGACTGATTCCTGGGATGTCAGGAGTTTCATATGAGGAAAGATTGGATAAACTCGGCTTGTACTCGCTGGAATTTAGAAGATTGAGGGGGGATCTTATAGAAACTTACAAAATTCTTAAGGGGTTGGACAAGCTAGATGCTGGAAGATTGTTCCCGATGTTGGGGGAGTCCAGAGCAAGGGGTCACAGTCTAAGGATAAGGGGGAATTCCTTTAGGACCGAGATGAGGAAAACATTCTTTACACAGAGAGTGGTGAGTCTCTGGAATTCTCTGCCACAGAAGGTAGTTGAGGCCAGTTCATTGGCTATATTTAAGAGGGCGTTAGATGTGGCACTTGTGGCTAAAGGGATCAGGGGGTATGGAGAGAAGGCAGGTACGGGATACTGAGTTGGATGATTAGCCATGATCACATTGAATGGCGGTGCAGGCTCGAAGGGCCGAATGGCCTACTCCTGCACCTATTTTTCTATGTTTCTATGTTTCTATGTCCCAAATCAATAACCCGTGCCTGCCTTCTCCCCATAACCCTTGTATAGCCAGTGGATTAATTGGCCACCAGAATCTGCCTCAGGTTTGAAAGGAACTGCAGATGTTTGTTTACAGCAAAGATAGACACAACATGTTGGAGTAACTCAGCAGGACAGGCAGCATCTGTGGGGAGGAGGAATGGATGACGTTTCGGGTCGATACCTGAAGAAGGGTCAAGACCCGAAACATCACCCATTCCTTCACTCAAGAAATGAGGCCTGTCCCGCTGAGTTACTCCTGTATTTTGTGTCTATCTCAGGTGTGTAATTGAGTGGTGGAATCAAGGAGAGGAGATGAGAATGTGGGGAATAAAACGGGATTAGCATAAGATTAGTGTAGAAAATTACCCAACATGCCAGAGTAACTCAATGGGTCAGGCGTCTCGGGGTGGAACCCGTCTTCAAACCGATCCAACACAAAATGCACCTATCCATGTTCTCCACAGATGCTGCCTGACCCACTGAGTTATTCCAGCACTCTGTGTCTATTTTTTTAACCAGCATATGATACGATAGGAAAGAATTTCCCAACAGTCATAAAACCACAACATACATTAAACAAGAAATTAAATTGACGATGGAAAGGCTTTGGGGATGTGCAAAGATTGCGGAGGTTGGGGGGGGGAGGGCAGGGGTGTCAGTCTCAGTCTACCCCATGACAAAAGGGGGACGGGTTGTACAGTTTGATAGCCACAGGGAAGAAGGATCTCCTGTGGCGTTCTGTGCTGCATCTTGGTGGGACCAGTCTGTTGCTGAAGGTGCTCCTCCGGTTGACCAGTGTGACATGGTGGGGGTGAGCTGTGTTGTCCAGGATGCTCCGCAGGTTGAGGAGCGTCCTCCCCTCCAAGACCACCTCCCGTGAATCCAACTCCGCCCCCAGGATGGAGCCGGCCTTCCTGATGAGTTTGTTGATCTTATTGGCGTTCACGGCCTTTGCCCCAGCACACGGCAGCGAAGAAGATGGCACTGGCTACCACCGATCGGTAGAACATCTGCAGCATCTCACTGCAGATGTTGATGGAGCAGAGCCTTCTCAGAAAGTACAGCCGCCTCTGTCCCTTCTTGTACAGGGTCTCAGCATTCCTGGACCAGTCCAGTTTACTGTACAGGTACACTCCCACACTCCCTGCTAAAGTGCACATCCACACTGCACCAACTGCACATCCTCATCTGCAGTTCCTTGTTTCCACGTGAGATTAGTGTAGATAGGTTCTTGGTGGTTTAGTGCAGACTCAGTGGGAAGAAGAGTTCAAGAGAGTTGTATTGTCACGTGTCCCTGACAGCACAATGAAATTCTTGCACGAATGGCCTGTTTCTGTTCTTTATGATTTATAATCTAAACCCAAAGTAAAACACTTCACGTGCAGGAAGGAACTGCAGATGCTGGTTTAAACCGAAGATAGACACAAAATGCTGGAGTAACTCAATGGGACAGGCAGCATCTGTGGAGAGAAGGAACGGGTGACGTTTCGACTGGAGACCCTTCTTCAGACTGAGAGTCAGGGGAAAGGGAAATGAGAGATATAGACGTTGTTGTGGGGACATATAGAACAAATGAATGAAAGATATGCAAAAAACCTACGATGATGAAGGAAACAGGCCGTTGTTAGCTGTGGAAAAGTCATGCTCGATTCTGAAGGAGTGCCGAAGAAGAAACTCTCAGGTGTTCTTTTAAACAATTTAGCCGTGGGCCGTGAAACCAGTTGCATCGCAGACTGAGGCAATTGCTGTTGTCTGAGGATGTGAGGTTTGCACATAATTTAGTGTTAATTCTCAGCGGGTCTTTGCACTGTGTTGGCTTGTGGTGACCTGCACTGCCCTCTGGTGGCCAGTCATAATTGATCATTCCACGTTAAATGCGGAAGATGCTGGAGTAACTCAGCGGGACAGGCAGCATCTCTGGAGAGTGAAGTTTCAGGCCGAGACCCTTCTTCAGACTGAGAGTCAGGGGAGAGGGAGACACAGAGATAAGGAAGGCTAAAGGTGTCCAAACGAGACATCAAAAGAGACGATGATCGAGGATTATGTGGAATAGATCATTGTTAGCTGGGAGAAGGTGACAAAAAGTACACAGAGGTAAACTGTAGTCGGGGGAACAGTCAGACTGGTGAGAGAGAGGGAAAGCAAGGGTTACTTGAAGTTAGAGAAGTCAATATTCATACCGCTGGGGTGTAAGCTGCCCAAGCGAAATATGAGGTACTCCACTATGAAATCTCCTCAAGCTATGCCTACATTAAATGCATTCTGTCTGGTCTGCATGCATCACTCTTGTTTGTACCCGAGGCACTCAGAAGCAGTTGTTTACAGATCAATTATATTTGAAGCACAAATTCCTTTGATGGTTTAGTAATGGTTCTGGAAAGACACTAGTGAGGTTCCAGGCAACTGGAGCATGGCTAATGTGTCTCTATTTCAGGAGGGCTGCAAGGAAAAGCCTGGGAACTATAGAGCAGCGAGCCTAACATCTGTGCTAGGCGAGTTACTGGAGAAGATTCTGAGAGATAAGATATATAGGCATTTGATTAGTCTGGGGCTGGTTAGGGTTAGACAGTGTGGTTTTGTACATAGGAGATTGAGCCTTTTAATTTACTTGAGCTGAAGGTTGTTGACAAAGCAAGGCCGTAGATATTTTCTACATGGACTTCAGCAAGGTCTTTGATGAAGTTCCGCGTGGTAGTCTGCTCTGGAAGGATGGATACCATGGAGAGCAGAGCGAGCTTTAAAGGCAATATCTCCAAGTTTGCAGATGACACGAAGCTGGGGGGCAGTGTTAGCTGTGAGGAGGATGCTAGGATACTGCAAGGTGACTTGGATAGGCTGGGTGAGTGGGCAAATGTTTGGTAGATGCAGTATAATGTGGATAAATGTGAGGTTATCCACTTTGGTGGCAAACACAGGAAAGCAGACTATTATCTAAATGGTTGCCGATTAGGAAAAGGGGAGATGCAGCGTGACCTGGGTGTCATGGTACACCAGTCATAGAAAGTAGGCATGCAGGTGCAGCAGGCAGTGAAGAAAGCGAATGGTATGTTAGCTTTCATAGCAAAAGGATTTGAGTATAGGAGCAGGGAGGTTCTACTTCAGTTGTTTAGGGTCTTGGTGAGACCACACCTGGACTATTGCGTACAGTTCTGGTCTCCAAATCTGAGGAAGGACATTATTGCCATAGAGGGAGTGCAGAGAAGGTTCACCAGACTGATTCCTGGGATGTCAGGACTGTCTTATGAACAAAGACTGCATAGACTCGGTTTATACTCTCTAGAATTTAGGAGATTGAGAGGGGATCTTATAGAAACTTACAAAATTCTTAAGGGGTTGGACAGGCTAGATGCAGGAAGATTGTTCCCGATGTTGGGGAGGTCCAGGACAAGGGGTCACACCTTAAGGATAAGGGGGAAATCCTTTAGGACCGAGATGAGAAGGACTTTTTTCACACAGAGAGTGGTGGGTCTCTGGAACTCTCTGCCACAGAGGGTAGTTGAGGCCAGTTCATTGGATATATTTAAGAGGGAGTTAGATGTGGCCCTTGTGGCTAAGGGGATCAGAGGGTATGGAGAGAAGGCAGGTACGGGATACTGAGTTGGATGATCAGCCATGATCATATTGAATGGCGGTGCAGGCTCGAAGGGCCGAATGGCCTACTCCTGCACCTAATTTCTATTTTAATTTAGTTACAGGATGGAAACAGAGGTACAGCATGGAACCAGGCCCTTTGCCCCATTGAGTCCGTGCCAACCACGATAAACCTTACACTAGTTCCATCCTACACATTGGCGACTATTTAACAAAGCCAATGAACCTACAAACCTGCACATCTTTGGAGTGCGCGAAAAACCTGAGCACCCAGAGAAAATCCACTTGGTCACGGGGAGAGCGTGCAAACTCCATACAGGCAGCATCCGTTATCAGGATCGAACCTGGGAGTCTGGCGCAACAACTCCACCGCTGCGCACTGTGCTGCCATCGTTGACTGGGTAGTGAATTGGCTTCATGGAAGGAAGCAGAGGGCGAGGGTGGAAGGTGGTTTTTCAGACTGCAGGCCTGTGACTAGTGGTGTGCCTCAGGGTTCGGTCCTTGGCCCACTGCTGTTTGTGGTCTAGATCGATGATTTGGATGAGAATATGCAAGGAATGATTAGTAAGTTTGCAAGTGACGCTAAAATAGATGACATCGGAGATGGTGAAGATCAAAAATTCCTGCTTCAGTGAGAAAGAAGTTAGTCTTTGGTAACAAGTAATGCAGACATGCATGAATATGACCACACGTGCAACTCTGCACATTCAGGCCCAGTGGAACGCTAGGCCTTCTAGCTAAAGGGATGAGTCTCAAGTTTAGTTAACACAGGAGGGGGCTGGGTTTAACTGGAGTGGAGGTGATGGATGCTGGTGTAATTGGATGATGAGGCACCGGATTAATTGGATGGTGCTGACGTTGTGTTGTTAAATGGTGGTGACACTGGTTTAGTTGGTGCGATGAGACACCGGTTTGAAAGTTCCTGTCATGAAGATCACACAGCAACGTTTACACATCATCTTAAACATCACTCTCATGCCCAGTTATCCCCAGAAGATCCACAATCCCTGACTTCAGCTTCACCCTGTCTTACATGTCATGCCCTGTTGGAGCATCACTCCCCTAGACTCGTCACCAATGACCGCATGGATGGATCACTACTCTTGTGATGCTGGTTTCTTCCTTCAGAAATGGTGACAACATGTCATTCGCATGAATGCACTTATCTCTCCCCAGTGGTCAGTGAGGCCAATGGTTGCACCAACTCTAGCCATAGAGTCACACAGCAGAGCAAGAGGCCCTTTGGCCCAACCTACCCATGCTGACCAAGATACCCCATCTACACACTAACACTATCCTACACACACACGGGACAAGTTACATTTTTACCAAGCCAATGAACTACAAGGCATGAACCAACCTGATCTCCAGGTTGCTGGGCACTTTAATTCTCCTTCCCATTCCTACACAGACCTTTCTGTCCTCGGTCTCCTCCATTGTGAGAGTAAAGGGCCTGTCCCACTTGGGTGTCATTTGCGTGTAATTTACACGTCGTGCCGTGCACGTGATGCGTGCATGGTGCGTGGTGACGTAGGCAGTGACGCGCGGTCGCCCCAGGATTTTGGGATGTACAAAATCTTCGCGCGCCATCTACGTGACGCGCAAATGACGCCCACGTCGGACAGGCCCTTAAGGCTAAACGCAAATTGAAGGAACAGCATCTCATATTTCGCTTGGGCAGCTTGCAGCCCAGTGGTATGAATATTGACTTCTCTCACTTCAAATAGCCCCGGCATTCCCTCTCTCTCTCTCTATCCTTCCCCCACCCAAATCACACCAAGTTCTCATTTTCACCCAACAAACAGCTAACAATGAATGGCCTGTTTCCTTTATCATCAATACTTTTTTGCATATCTTTCATTCATTGTTCTTCATCTCTCCACATCACCGTCTATATCTCTCATTTCTCTTATCCCTAACCAGTCTGAAGAAGGGTCTTGACCCAGAAGGTCACCCATTCCTTCCCTCCAGAGATGCTGCCTGTCCCGCTGAGTTACTCCAGCATTTTGTGTCTATCTACAAACCTGTACGTCTTTGGAGTGTGGGAGGAAACCGAAGATCTTGGGCAAAACCCACACAGATCACAGAGAGAACGTACAAACTCTGTATAGACTGCGTTCGTAGTCAGGATCGAACCCGGGTCTCTGGCGCTGTAAGGCAGCAACTCTACCGTTGCTCCACTCTTAGTGATGTTACACAGAGCAGGACTCTGCCCAGAGCAAACTGTCCACTCCACTCTCTTAAACAATATTTAGTCTTTCTTCCAACAGCAGGAGTATGATAAATGCAAGGAGAAATTATCAAAGTTATACTGTAGGCTCCTCTAACTGCACTAAATCACTGCATGTCAGCCAGCATTGTTTAATTTATTCCCTTGGTTCACATCGGTTATTAATTCTCTGAACATTTAAAATCATTTAATACAATTCTGCCCGAACAGGAATGCAAAATCACATTCAGAGGTTGGTGCTTTAAAAAAAGTTGTTTTATTGAGTCAGAGAGTCATAGAGTGATACAGTGTGGAAACAGGCCCTTCGGCCCAACTTGTCCACTCCAGCCAACATGTCCCACCAGCCTGCTGTTGGACCATTCCCTCCAAACATGTCCTATCCGTCTACCTGGTTTATCTAAAAGGTGGGACTCGGAAACATCTGTCCTTTCAGGCAGAATCAAGTGATCTGGTCAGCAATCATTCCCCAGCCAACACAATCAGAAGAACAGGAACTGCAGAGGCAATGATTAGGGAAAAAGACACAACGTGCTGGAGTAACTTGGCAGGTCTGGCAGCATGGATGGGTGACGTTTCAGATCAGGACCATTCTTCAGATTATCTTATTGTTTGCATCATGGCTGTTGGTGCAACCTTGTTCTATACAAATTAGCCATCACATTCCCCCATTGTACCGTGGAGGTGAACAAGACACACCAGAGCTCTTCAGAGGCAAAGACATAATACTCAAGGTAACTAGGTTAATGCTGCTGACACAGCATTAGCGACACATGAAGCGCCCCTTCCATTGACTCCATCTACACCTCACGCTGCCTCGGCAAGGCCAGCAGCATCATCATGGACCAGTCGCACCCGGCCACTCCCTCTTCTCCCCTCTCCCATCAGGCAACAGGTACAGAAGTGCGGAAAGGCACGCCTCCAGATTCAGGGACAGTTTCTTCCCGGCTGTTATCAGGCAATTAAAGCTGAATACGGCTGGTAACAGATATCAACAAATATAGCAGGTAGACAAAAACGCTGGAGAAACTCAGTATTTGGAGGAATGTCTCGACCTGAAACGTTACCTATTCCTTCGCAGATGCTGCCTCACCCGCTGAGTTTCTCCAGCATTTTTGTCTACCTTTGATTTTTCCAGCATCTGCAGTTGCTTCTTCAATAAATATAGCAGGCCTGAGCTACTATATAGCTCATTGGAGACGCTCGGACTATCTTTGGTCAGATTTTACTGGTCTGCATCCTGCACTCAATGTTATTCACGTTCTTTCCTTATCATGTCTCTGTACCTTTTTTCAAACACAGAGTGGTGGGTCTCTGGAACTCTCTGCCACAGAGGGTAGTTGAGGCCAGTTCATTGGCTATATTTAAGAGGGAGTTAGATGTGGCACTTGTGGCTAAGGGGATCAGAGGGTATGGAGAGAAGGCAGGTACGGGATACTGAGTTGGATGATCAGCCACGATCATATTGAATGGCGGTGCAGGCTCGAAGGGCCGAATGGCCTACTCCTGCACCTAATTTCTATATTTCTATGTTTCTATGTACACTGTGGATGGCTCAATTGTAATCATGTATAGTCTTTTGCTGACTGGTTAGCACACAACAAAAGCTTTTCACTGCACCTCGATACATGTGACTATAAACTAAAATAAACTCAAACTCATTTACCTGCATTTGGCCCATATCCTTCTAAACGCTTCCTATCCATACATCTGCCCAAATGTCTTCTAAAAGTGTTAATTCTATTCAGTAGCAATGGTGGCGCAGCGGTAGAGTCTGCTCACAGCGCCAGAGGCCTGGGTTCAATCCTCACTACGGGTGCTGTCTGCAGGGAGTTTGTGTGCTCTCCCTGTGACCTGCGTGGGTTTTTTCCAACATCTTCAGTTTTCTCCCACACTCTAAAGATGTACAGATTTGTAGGTTAACTTAGCTTGGTATAAATGTAAATTGTCCCTAGTGTGTGTAGGGTAGCGTTAATGTGCGGGGATCGCTGGTCGGTGCGGACTCGATGGGCCGAAGGGCCTGTTTCCAGGCCGTATCTCTAAAACTAATAAAAGTGGTACTGATCCGTGACATCCCGTTGTGATGAAGTCTCCATTCCCGGCGCCTCCACGCACACACACCACTAAGACGCCGGAGCTGTTGACATTTTCTTTGTTGTGTTTATGCGTAAGGTCATAAGTGATAGGAGCAGAATTCCTTGCCTGGGATCGCACCAACTGCGGCCTACGGACTTTACATCGAGAGCTCGCAGTCTCGGGAGAGGCCGTAGATGTCAGGAAGCTCCAACAACGCAGAAGGTTTGACCAACCCCAACCCGGGGTCCGATCGCTCAGCGCCGGGAGCTGACATTCCCCTCGATGCGGAAACTTGAGCACCCCGACATGGAGGGCCCAAACGCCGCCGGCTACGGGAGTCAAGGTCGTCCTGTCAACTGCCGTGTCATGTCCATGACCACAGGAGAACAAAGAAGGGAAGAGACTGAACTTGTTTCACCTTCCATCACAGTGGGGAATGTGGAGGGGTCACTGTGGTGGATGTTCATGTTAAAATGTGTTTTGTGTGTTCCGTTGCTTTTTATTTGTATGACTGATTTGGCAAATGAAATTCCTTGTATGTGGCAAAATATACTTGGCTAATAAAGTATTATTGTATTGTATTGTATGAGGCCACTTGGCCCATCAAGTCTACTCCACCATTCAATTATGGCTGATCTCTCCCTCCTAACCCCATTTTCCAGCCTTCTCCCCGTAACCCCTGCCACCCGTACTGATCAAGAATCTATCTACTTCTGCCTTAAAAGTATCCATTGACTTGGCCTGCACAGCCTTCCATGGCAAAGGATTCCAGAGATCCACCACTCTCTGACTAAAGAAATTCCTCCTCATATACTTCCATTAAAGGAACGTCCTTTAATTCTGAGGCTATGACCTCCAGTCCTAGATTCTCCCACTAGTGGAAACATCCTCTCCACATCTACTCTATCCAAGCCTTTCACTATTCGGCAAGTTTCAATGTGGTCCCCTCTCACCTTCTAAACTCCAGCGAGTACAAGCCCAGTGCCGTCAAACGCTCATCATGGGTTAACCCACCAATTCCTGTGATCATTCTTGTAAATTTCCTCAGGACCCTCTCCAGGGCCAGCAAGTCCTTCCTCAGATATGGTGCACAAAATTGTTCACAATGCGGCCCGACCTGGGCCTTATAGAGCCTCAGCATTACATCCCTGGTTTTGTATTCTAGTCCTCTTGAAATAAATACTATAATTGCTTTTACCTTCTTCACTACCGATTCGACTTGCAGATGAACTTTTTGGGAATCCTGGTTTCTCTCCCCATTTAGAAAATATGCATTCTGCACAGTTTGCACGCTGAGTTCATTGGCTGCAAAACACCTTTAGTATAATCATTGGTCTAACATGATGATTGTGATTCTGCTGCTAAACACCATCCTCAGACAGTAATGATAAGGTACACAGTGCAGTGAACGAGAGTGGTGTAGCGTGAATCTAGCATAAGCCACGGCTCTGTGCTCCTGCAGTGGAGAGAGGAGAGGGTGTCAGAGAGCCTGATCTCAGGTGTTACTGAGATCCAGTGGACATCTCTATAATACTAAATCTCTTTGTCTTGTTTGTGGCTGTGTGCGTGTGTCAATATCTGGTTAGTTCCTATGTACTTCCAAACGCTAGGCCACAGCCTTCCCATTTTCACACATTCTGCTCACAGTTTTCCCGTCGAGGCAATAAACATCTTCCCGTCGCATTCCCACTATATTTCTGAGGGTTTTAATCATTTAAAGTTTTAAAAAGAGGCCGAAAACGCACCCTTTTCAGAAAAAAAAACCTGAGTGACCTCTCAATGCACTCGCAAGGCAGGACGGGACATTCCCGGACATTCCGGGAGGGAGGGGCATTCCAGCACCGGTGCGGCGGCTGCCGACACCCGACGCCCGGTGGCGAGGGTGGTGCTGCGGGCCATGGCTGGAGGCGACCTGGTGCTCAAGATGGAGTGAGAGCCGAGCCCGGGGCTTGCGACGGGGCCGTGACCAGGGCCGAGAAAGAGCCTGGGTCCCGGGTTGGGGACGAGCCCGGACATTTTTCTTTCTCTTTATGTATTTTTTTGCCCCGCTACAACAGTAAGCATTTACGTGTAAATATGCAAGATTATAGCCAGTAGCTAATTCCTATCTTCAGTCCCTTTGGCAGGTTGATGTTAATTAAACAACTCAAACACATCACAACATCATCAATCAATAAGGAAAAAAAAAAGAAAAATAACAATAACCAGACAGACAAACAATGCTGCTTATGACAGGCCAGATAGCGGTGGATCATTTGAAGGCAGATTATGAGTGCAGTATTGATTTTCCAGTAACCATGTCTTTAGATGTTTGGTAAATGAGGTAAAGGTTGGCAGATCCCGTGTGACGCTTGGTACCGTGTTCCAGGTCTGCGACGCTCGATATGAAAACACTGACTGCCCAAAAACACTTTTCCCAAATGGGACTGGACAAGCACCTCTGGAGCCTGCTCTAGTCGACCTATTTGCGTTGTTCTTTATAAAGTCCTTTAACGGAGGTGGGGCTAGACCATGGAAGATTTTGTAAACCAAAATAGAATCTGCATGTTTTATTACGTTTGCCCAGCTCAGCAGATCATATTTCTTCAGGATGCTACAGTGATGGTACATTCTGGGCTTTTTGCCATGAATTTTCAGGCTTGTTTATAAGCAATTTCAACAGGCTTTAGTGTGGACTTACTTGCCAGTGCCCAACTTGTTATACAGTAGGTTATATATGGCATAATCATTGCCTTAAAATATAGTTCAGCTGAATCAGTAGTTACATTATTTCTTAAGGGACAGAAGTTTAGGGGTAACATGAGGGGGAACTTCTTTACTCAGAGAGTGGTGGCTGTGTGGAATGATCTTCCAGCAGAAGTGGTGGAGGCAGGATCGATTTTAACATTTAAAAGTAATGTGGATAGGTATATGGACAGGAAGGGAATGGAGGGGTATGGTCTGAGTGCAGTAGGGTGGGACTAGTGGAAAGTAAATGGTCGACATGGACTGGAAGGACGGGAAGGCCTGTTTCCGTGCTGTAATTGTTATATGGTTATATGGTTATATATCTAAAATTGGACAAGTTAAATTTAATTATATTTACTGTTCTTTTCACTTGTTTGTTTGAACCAGAGCTGTGAATCGATCGTGATTCCTAAATATTTAAACTCATGTACAATTTCAAGTTTGAAATTCACGCATGAATTCGGTGCCTGGACCAGGCCGAGTTCCAGGCCCTGGCGCTGCTCGACGACATGCGTAGGTCCTGAGGCAGGGAATGGGAGTGAGGGGAGGAGGATGAGGGAAATGAGGAGGAGCAAGTGAGGTGGTAGAGGGAGATAGAGGGGGTGGAGGAGGGAAATGCTCCCTCCCTATCTACCCTCACTACCACCCTCTCCACCCCCTTCCCTCTCTACCGCCTCCCTAGCTACCCCCTCCCTCTCCCTCCCTTGCCCTCTCCCTCTCTACCCTCCCCCCCCCCCCACTCTACCCCCTCACTCTCCCTCCACCCCCCTCCCTCTCTCTCTCTACCCCCTCCCTAGTTGCCCCTCCCCCTCTCCCTCTCAACCCTGTCCCCAGGGCCGGACTTATGTATAAGCTTCACAAGCTTAAGGTTAGGGCCTCAAGATCTAGGGGGGCCTCGGCAGGGCCGGATTTACCTATAGGCTTCATGGCTGAAGCCCAGGGCCTCAAAGTCTAGGGGGCCTCCGGCCAAGGTGTTTTTTTTCCCAGAGTAAAAAAAATCCCCCCAAAAAGAATTGGAGCACTGTCAGCATTTCCACTTTGACGGAAATGACCCAAAATTCTGGTTCCGGCTGCTGGAAGTTTTGGAGAAAAAAATTGCGATCATCCGCGACTGCACAGTTGGGGGAAACCGGTTACGCAGTAGCGACACAAAATGACGCTGTCTCTCCGCGCAGGCGCAGTGGACCCGGGCGGGTTCAGATCTCCATCTCCTGGTGTTTACCTCCAGGTAAGCAGTGGAATATTGTGTTGCGGGAAGCCCGTTTCTCCGGGCCGGGGGGGGTGGGGGGCTGCGGAGTCTGCGGCATGGAGTCGGAGCCTCGCTGCGTGGGAGGGAGAGAGAGGGGGACGGAGGGAGAGAGAGGGGGTGATGTGAGAGGGAGAAAGGGGGGGTTGAGACAGAGGGGGGAGAGAGAGGGAGGGGGAGATAGAGAGAGGAAGGGGGGAATGGGGGAGGGGAGGGAGAGAGATGAGGAGGGAGAGAGAGGTGGAGGGAGAGGGAGGGGGAAGGAGCAGGGGGGAGAGGGAAAGGGGGATGATCTTTAGTGAGATTGCAAAGTTAAGGTAGGTTTTAGAGCAATTACTTTTTCTCCTCCATATGAATAATATAAAACAATTGGAACTGCTTTATTTTCCATGATAATAATACTGAAAAATATGTGTTAAAGAAGGAACTGCAGATGCTGGAAAATCGAGGGTACACAAAATGCTGGAGAAACTCAGCGGGTGCAGCAGCATCTGTGGAGTGAAGGAGATAGGCAACATTTCGGGCCAAAACCTTCTTCAGACCCTTCTTACATGTTGAAAAATATGTATCCATAGTTTGCGACTTTCATTTTGCATCATATTTTTAATGTGCACACACTAACACAGTCGAACAGTAACAGGCAATCAAATCAACACAAAACATTTTCTGAAAAAGGGTTTTCTTTACTGCAAAAACTTAAAGTATTTTATTTGCAGTGTTTGCATGCTCCTTTATAACATTTTACATAACATAACAGTACAACTTGATTATTAAAACAAGGACAGCTTCAATTCATGATTTTAAAAAATGTATAAAACAATGACCCAATCATCCCATTCCAACCATTCATTACCTCGTGACTCAACCAAAATTATTTCTGAAATATTGGTCATAAATTTGGTGCAAAAATGTTCCAAAATAAGGCTCAGAATGCACCTGGGAGCATCTCAAACCCAAGAGCTTCAAGGGCCCCTGCACCCCGGCTGCAAGGGTCTATGAGCTTCACGCTTGTGATATGCGCTGCGTGTACTTATTTCACATACATTTTTTGTAGTCCTGCCATGCCACCCCCCTTTTTGAAAAGCTTCGTACGGACCTGGTGTATAATATTTTTGACACTGTCATAGGCCTTTCTTACATATGTTGTCACAACGCCCTGTAGTCTCTAAACAACACTTCAGTAATTTTCCTTGCCCTCCATTTCAGAATAATAGTGTTTTAAGCCAATAACTCGACACTAGCACTGGCAATAAATAAAAAGCGCAACTTTCCTTATCTCATTGGCCACGCTCGGCTGCACATCGGCGTCAATCTTGTGGAGTCTTCCATCTTCCTCTCGTCGTGGGGGTGGGGGTTTGGGAGGGGCCTCACAAGTGGAATAGCCTAGGGCCCCTCTTCACCTAAATTCAGCCCTGCCCATCCCCCTCCCTTACTACCCCCCCCCCTCACTATCTCACTACACCCTTCCCTCTCTACCCCCTCCCTCTCTACCCCCCCCCCCCGGGATTGAAGAGGGAGGGTGAAGAGGAGGAGGAGGGAGTGCTGGGGGGCTGGGGGATGAGGAGAAATGAGCCGTGCCTGCACAGTTGGGGGCTCTGCGTAAGTGCTGCAATATTGTGCTGGTGAAACGGCTTGCGTTGGGGGAACAGGTGAGTGGTGGAATATTGTGTTGGGGGAGCAGGCCCAATGGCTCTGCATTTGGTCTGGTACATAACTAAAACTCTGATCTTGTGCTCTTCTGATTTGCGTGTTTTTTTCTATTTGTGTAAAAACGGTACGCTATAGCACTACAATTCTTCACCAGGTTACTCACCATTCTCCTGTGCTGCGAGTGCAACAAGTTTCCTTCCGACCGGTGGTATATTGTAAAAGTTATCGAGGTTTAAAAATCGTTAAAAACGCGCAGGTTGGTCTCTTCTCCTGTCAGTCAATGCTACGGCGGGATGGCGACGCCCCTTCCTGCCCCACCGGTGGCGGCCTGTTCCGCCTCACTCACAAACTCCACTGGACCCAGTGGAGGCCCTGGTCCCGTCTCTCTCTCCCTCATCACTCACCCCTCTCCCATCCCGCCCTCTGTGGCAATGGCGGTCCCGTCTACCCCTCCCCCCACCCCGGTCCTTCTCCTCCGACGCCGCCATTACGGTAACTCACCCTCAAGGCCTTCTCCGAGGGGATCTTCTCCACCAGCTCATCAGAACATTGACTACATCCCTCCCCCCGCGGTCCGGCAGTGGCAGCAAGCAGCCAGGCAAGGAGGGGACGGACCAAGCGGCAGCAGTGGGCAGTCAGACATAGGGCTGTACTCACTGAAGTTTAGAAGGATGAGGGTGACCTCGTTGAAACTTACCGAATAGTGAAAGGCTTGGATAGTGTGGACGTGGGGAGGATGTTTCCATTAGTGGGAGAGTTCAGGACCATTGCACAGCCTCAGAATAAAAGAACATAGCTTTAGAAGGGAGATGAGGAGGAATTTCTTTAATCAGAGAGTGGCGAATCTGTGGAATTAATTGCCCTAGGCTGTGGTGACCGTCAATGGGTATTTTTAATGCTGAGGTTCACAGATTCTTAATTAGTAATGGTGTCAGGGTTACGGGGAGAAGGCAGGAGAATGGGGTTGAGCGAGGGAAAGATAGATCAGCCATGATTGAATGGCGGAGTAGACAATGAGCCAAATGGCCTAATTCTGCTCCTATAATTTATGAACTTTTGAAACTTATAAGAGAAACACGACAAAATGGAGACACAATAGTGCCCAGAACATGGATGAACAACCAGGGAATTACAGGGCAAAAATGCCAGATATACAGTGAATAAACCTTGCAAAGGACGGTGGATGAATAGACGACAATGGAGAATATTTGGCCTTAATATACATTCTCCTTCCTCAGCACCGGTCACACTGTACACTGCAAGGATGACCCAGTGTATGTGCACATGTGGACACAGGCACACAAACATGTGTGCGACATACACACACAATCACATGTTTGTGTACGCACACACACACACCTGGATACTCATACATGAGGATACACACACATGCACACTTCTATACACATAGGCACACATATACAATGCACACACATTCATGTTCACACACATATACACATCTGCACACACATGAGTACGCACACACATGCACACACACGTACACCTGCAAAGTACACACTCTTGTGTTCACACGCACGCATACATAATACACTCTCTTGAAAGCATCCAGATCCAGAAAACCGGCCTCCACTGCCCTCTGAGGCAGAGAATTTCACACTCACAAATCTCTGTGCGAAAAAGTGTTTCCTCATCTCCGTTCTAAATGGCTAGCCCCTTATTTTATAAACAGTGGCCCCTGTGTCTGGACTCCCCCAACATCGGGAACATGTATCCTGACTCTAGTGTGTCCAAACCCTTAATAACCTTATTGATTCAATAAGATTCCCTCTCATCCTTCTAAATTTCAGAGTGTACAAGCCCAGCCGCTCCATTCTCTCAGCATATGACAGTCCCACCATTCGGGAATTAAACTTGTGAACCTACGCTGCGCTCCCTCAATAGCAAGAATGTCCTTCCTCAAATTTGGAGACCAAAACTGCACACAATACTCCAGGTGTGGACTCACTAGGGCTCTATACAACTGCAAAAAGACCTATTTGCCCCTATACTCAACTCCTCTTGTTATGAAGGCCAATATGCCTTTTGCTTTGGGGGTTACACAAAAAGCTGGAGAAACTCAGCGGGTGTAGCAGCATCTAAGGAGCGAAGGAGATAGGCGACGTTTCGGGTCGAGACCCTTCTTCAGGCCTTTTGCTTTCCTCACTGCCTGCTGTATGTGCATGCTTACTTTCATAGACTGATGAACAAGGACCCCCAGATCCCGTTGTACTTCCCCTTTTCCCACTTGACACCATTTCGATAATAATCCTCCTTGCTGTTTTCGCTACCAAAGTGAATAACCTCACGTTTATCCACATTAAACTGCATCTGCCATGCATCTGCCCACTCATACACATACACTCAAAATGTACACATACTCATGTTTACACACACTTCAGTATGCACACACGTACATACACACACTTTGAGTGAATACCATCATCAAATATGCCGATGACACGACGGTGATTGGCCTCATCAGCGACAACGATGGGGAGGAGGTTCAGCTCCTAGCAGCACGGTGCGCTGACAACAACCTGGCCCTTAACTCCAAGAAGACCAAGGAGCTCATTGTGGACTATAGAAGGTCTAGGGGCTGCACGCACACCCCCATCCATATTAACGGGACGGAGGTGGAACGTGTTTCCAGCTTCAGGTTTCTGGGGGTCAACATCTCTGATGACCTCTCTTGGACCCACAATACCTCTACACTGATCAAGAAGGCTCACCAGTGTCTCTTCTTCCTGAGGAGACTAAAGAAGGTCCATCTGTCTCCTCAGATTCTGGTGAACTTCTACCGCTGCACCATCGAGAGCATCCTTACTAACTGTATCACAGTATGGTATGGCAACTGCTCTGTCTCTGACCGGAAAGCACTGCAGAGGGTGGTGAAAACTGCCCAACGCATCACCGGTTCCTCACTCCCCTCCATTGAGTCTGTCCATAGCAAGCGATGTCTGTGAAGGACGCGCAGCATCGTCAAGGACTGGTCTCACCGCAGCCACAGACTGTTTACCCTCCTACCATCCGGGAGGCGCTACAGGTCCCTCCGTTGCCGGACCAGCAGGTTCAGGAACAGCTTCTTCCCTGTGGCTGTTACACTACTTAACTCTGCACCTTGGTGATTGCCAGTCACCCCCCCCCCCCCCCCCCCCCGGACACTCCTTCCCCCAGTAAAATTGCACCACTGATACTGTTTGTACATATATTTATTTTAGTTCATTATTCTATGTTCGGTCTTCTGGGTGAGATGCTAAATGCATTTTGTCGTCTCTGTACTGTAGACTGAACAATGACCATTAAAGATTGAATTGAATTGAATTAAACATGTGCGTACACACACACACTCATACACACGTACATACACACACTTGTGCGTACACACACACTCATACACACACTTGTGCGTACACACACACGTACACACATACATACACACATGTACATACACACACGGGTGCACATACACACCCATATACACACGTACATACACACACTTATGCGCACACACACACACACACGTGTGCACATACACACGCTCATACACACGTACATACACACACGTGTGTGCACACAAACACACGTGTGCACACACACGCTCATACACATGTACATACACACACGTGTGCACACACACACACTCATACACACGTACATACACACACGTGTGCGTACACACACGCTCATACACACGTACACACACACTTGTGCGCATACACACACACACACACACACACACACACACACACACACACACACACACACACACACACACACACACACACACACACACACACACACACACACACACACACACACACACATGAGCAGATGACTTCCTCCTGTTCTATTTTCACCTCTGTCCACATTGACCTCCTCACTACAAAGACAGAAAACCCAGAATGTGAACCACCCTCACTGACACAAACATGGGCCCGACTCTGCTCACTACACGTTTCACAATCGCTCTGTTTAATCATGTTTGAGCTGATGATGAACATTCAACCTCTGAGACACCGTCGTGCTCTGCTCACGTCCCCACAGTTGAATATTCCTTCCACAGTCAGTTTTATGCCAGCTTACTTCTCAATCCTTCATCCTTACTCCAAACATATGTTTTCTCAGGTAGTCGGGTAAACAGGCTGTGTAGCGTGTTTCCTTCGTTTTTAGTTTTACAGATGCAGCACAGACACCGAGCCCAGGCCGACCAGCGACCCCCGCACATTAACACCACCCTACGCACACTGGGGACAAATCTACATTTATACCAAGCCAATTAACCTACAAACCTGCACGTCTTTGGAGTGTGGGAGGAAACTGGGGTTCTTACAGAAAACCAACCCGGTCATGGGGAGAACATACAAACTCCATACCGACAGCCCCAGTAGTCAGGATCGAACCTGGGTCTCTGGCGCTGTAAGGCAGCAATACGGGGGAAGGCACAATGTCCAGTCCCCATCCCATGTCCGCCCATAGTCGGGCCTATTGAGGCCTCCACAGTCTCCTTTACGGCGGCCCGATGTTCCAAGCCGTTCTCGCCGGGTGATGGTGCTCCGGCGTCGGGAGAATCCTCTCAGCGGCTTGGGACACCTGGGACGGCCGCTTCCTTACCGGAGTCCGCGGCTTCCGAAGCTGACAAGGCCGCGCTGGATGGAGCTCCACAACTGGTGATCTCAGCGAGAGATCCCAGGCTCCCGATGTCAAAGTCAGTGCCACCGCCCACAGCTGGCCTCTCCACAGACCCACAGCTCCGCGATGTTTCATCAGCGGTCCCAGCATGCCGGAGTTCCAGCGCGGCGACCCGGGCAATGCATCGCTCGCTCTGCGATGGCGCTCCAGCGCTGAGCCGCCACCAAAGCCGAGGTTCTGACCGGTCCCCTCAGGAAATGCCGCTCTAGACCCCGATGGAAGGCCTCGAGGACGGGCCAAAGGTGCTGCTCGGAGGAAGCCGTCCCTCCGCCCAGGTAGGGACCCTTAAAGCAGCTTCCCCCATGCCCCCCCAACCCCCACATAAAAAAGCATAGACTCCAAAAAAAAAACACGACTCACTAAATATTACAAAAAAAAGAGGTGAGAAAACGGACAGCTGCAGGCTGGGCAGCCTTACCCATACAGGACGCCACCCCTGACGCTCATGCCATTAATTCCAACAGAATTGCAGGAGCACAGTCCATAACGTCGATGGAACTGGATTCAGTGATCAGTGGTGCCAGCTAGGACTCTGTAAGGGTTTTATTTATTTCCTTATTTTCACCACCTTTACTATCTGTTTGTGCACATCGGCTTGGTTACATATGTGGAAACAGGATGGACTATGTGAAGGTTGCAATCTCCCACTGAGTGGTGCAGAACCTGGAAAGATGCCAACAGCAACAACGGAGAGGTCATCGCAGATGCCACAGTGAAACCACCGGGTTTTGACCTCCATCGCAAGCAATGGCTAAAGGGCCTGTCCTACCAGCATCCGACTCCATGCGGTGAGCGCGATCAAACTAGATGCGGGGGCCGCGCGGAGGTCGGGTGAGTGGCGCAACGCGGCGCAAAGTGAGGCGAACTTGGAGCGAAGTCTTAAAGGTAAGTTCGCCAGGACAGAGAGGGGCACACAGAGAGGGGCACAGAGGCACACACAGAGAGGGTCACGGAGCCACACACAGAGAGGTTCACGGAGGCACGACGTCGAGGTGGTGTGTAATGCGTCAAGGCGACTGCGACAAGCCGTTGCCGCGTGGAATTTTTGAACATTGTCAGTTTTTCGGAGCCCAGCGCGATGTCGGGATGAACTCCGCACAATTCCGCACGGCTCCGGCGATCGAAGTGGGACCGGCCCCGCGACGCCAGACGGCTCAAGCGACCACGTTAGGTCGTGCTCATCGCATAGAGTTGCATGCTGGTGGGACAGGCCCTTAACCCTGAACAGAATCCACACCCTCTGTGCAACAGCCCGTCATCTGCATCAGTGGGAGGTGACATACAGCCCTACTTGCAACTGGGAACATCCAGACCAGACCAGACCATCCCACACATTGTGAATGACTGCCCACCCAGAACTGATGCTGTCCTGGCCTGGATGTCCCCCCTTGATCTACAACTTTAGGCTGTGCAAGACGAAGACCACCTTTACTCCTAAAGTGAGTGACAGACTAACCAAGTTCCTGGCCATTACTAGACATTACACCCTTCCCAAACACTTGGAATATTGCATCCAGTTCTGGTTGCCCCATTACAGAAAGGACCTGCGGGCTAAAGGGCCTGTCCCACTGTACCAGCGAATTCAAGAGTTCTCCCGAGTTTCGCCTGTTCCGAGTTTCGAACTCGGAGAATTACGGTAATAGTCGGGTACTCAGGGCTCTCGCAGACATTTTTCAACATGCTAAAAAATCTTCACGAGCTTACCGCGTTTCCCGAGTACCTGCCGTTAGCATTACGAGCCACTAAGAGACGTCACGAGCTCCGACGTATCCGCTACGTACATTCTACGTCCTTACCACGAGTTTGATTTTTTTTTAAACTTGGGAGAGCTCTTGAATTACCTCGTACAGTGGGACAGGCCCTTAAGGGGTGACCCGGTGGCGCAGCGGTATAGTTGCTGCCTTACAGCGCCACACACTCCGGTTCGATCCTGACCACGGGTGCTGCCTGTATGGAGTTTGTACGATCTCTCCGTGGTCGCATGGGTTTTCCTTGGGTCCTCCGGTTTCCTCCCACACTTCAAAGACACACAGGTTTGTAGGTTAATTGGTTTGGTATAAATGTAAAATTGTCCCTGGTGTTGCAACCTTCACGTGGTCCACCCTGTTTCGACGAATGCAATCAACCTAGCATGGTGTGCGTGCGTCCCTAGTGTGTGTAGGGTAGTGTAGATGTGCGGGAATCACTGGTCAGTGTGGGCTCGATGGGCCGAAGGGCCTGTTTCTGCACTGTATCCCTAAACTAAACCAAAGACGCAGTGTGTCGAGCATCACCAGATGCCAGGCAACAGGGATTGGGAGAGAATAATCTGTGTGGGTTTTCTCCGGGTGCTCCGGTTTCCTCCCACACTCCAAAGACATACAGGTTTGATAGGCTTTGGTAAAAATTGTAAATTGGGTCAGAGCAGAGTTGGTGGGCCGAATGGCCTGTTTCGATGCTGTATATCTAAACTTTTACTGATGCCGGGTTTAGAGGGAATCAGCTACAAGATGAGGTCGGATAGAATTAGTGAAGGAAAGAACTGCAAATCGAAGCTTCGAAATGTTTAAATCGAAGGTAGACACACAATGCTGGAGTAACTCAGCGGGACAGGCTGCATCTCTGGAGAGAAGGAATGGGTGAGGTTTCGGGTTGAGACCCTTCTTCAGACTGGTGTCAGGGGAGTGGGCGGGACAGAGATAGAATGTAGTCGGAGACAGTAGGACTGGTGGGAGACCTGGGAAGGGGGAGGGGATGGAGAAAGAGGGAAAGCAAGGGCTGCTTGAAGTTAGAGAAGTCAATGTTCATACCGCTGGGGTGTGAGCTGCCCAAGCAAAATATCAGGTGCTGTTCCTCCAATTTGCGCTGGGCCTCACTCTGACAATGGAGGAGGCCCAGGGCAGAATGGTCAAATTGGGAATGGGAGGGGGAGTTGAAGTGTTTAACGACCAGGAGATCAGATAGGTTTAGGCGGACTGAGCAGAGGTGTTCAGCGAAACGATCGCCGAGCCTGTGCTTGGTCTCACCAATATACAGGAGTCCACACCTGGAACAGCGGATACAGTCGATGAGGTTGGACGAGGTGCAAGTGAACCTCTGCCTCACCTTGGATAGAATGGGATTGTTTTCTCTGGAATGCCGGAGGCTGCGGGAGACCTGATGGAAGTATTGAAGAGTATGAGAGGCACAGATAAGGTAGATAGTCAGAGCGTTTTTCCAAGGTGGAAATATGAAATACAGCGGCATAGCTTTTAGGTGGGATGGGCAAAGTTTAAAGAAAATGTGCAGGGCATGTATATTACAGAGGGTGGTGGGTGCCTGGAACGTGCTAGCTGTGTCGGTGGTGGAAGCAGATACTATAGTAGCATTTAAGAGACTTTTGGATAGGCACATGGATATGCATGGAATGGGGGGATATGCATTACATGCCCACACTTGATCTTGGCACAATGTTTGGCATAAACATTGTGGGCTGAACGGCCTGTTCTTGTTTTGTTTTGTTCTGTTCTATGGTCTAAATATCTATACTCCCCTTCCCATTCCCACACTGACCTTTCTGTTCTGGGTGGAGTGAGGCCAAACACAAATTGGAGGAACAGCACTTCATATTTCGCTTGGGCAGCTTACACCCCAGCGGTATGAATATTGGTTTCTCTAATTTCAAGGAGCCTTTGCCTTCCCTCTCTCTCCATCCCTGTCCCACTTGAACTGTCCCGCCAGTTTCACTGATGTCCTGCTTAGTCTCACCGTTTGTATCACTCACTATCACCTATTCCACAGCCAACAATGGATCATTGTGGGCTCCACCATCAGTGCTGGTTTTGATTTGTTCTTTTCACACTTTTCATTCGTTTGTCCTTTGCACCTCTTCATACCTCCAGTTTCCCTCTCCCCTGACCCTCAGTCTGATAGAAACATAGAAACATAGAAAAATAGGTGCAGGAGTAGGCCATTCGGCCCTTCGAGCCTGCACCGCCATTCAATGTGATCATGGCTGATCATCCAACTCAGTATCCCGTACCTGCCTTCTCTCCATACCCCCTGATCCCTTCAGCCACAAGTGCCACATCTAACGCCCTCCTAAATATAGCCAATGAACTGGCCTCAACGACCTTCTGTGGCAGAGAATTCCAGAGACTCACCACTCTCTGTGTAAAGAATGTTTTCCTCATCTCGGTCCTAAAGGAATTCCCCCTTATCCTTAGACTGTGACCCCATGTTCTGGACTCCCCAAACATCGGGAACAATCTTCCAGCATCTAGCTTGTCCAACCCCTTAAGAATTTTGTAAGTTTCTATAAGATCCCCCCTCAATCTGAGACCGCCGAGACAAACATCGCGGAGCCGCGGGTCTGTGGAGCGGCCGGCTGCGGGTGGCGGCGCTGAACTTTAACATCGGGAGCCAGTGGGGGGGCTCCATTCAGCGCGGCCTTGTCGGCTTCGGAAGCCACGGACTCCGGTAAGGAAGCGGCCGTTCCAGGTGTCCCAAGCCGCTGAGAGGATTCTCCCGACGCCGGAGCACCATCACCCGGCGAGAACGGCCTGGAACATCGGGCCTCCGTGAAGGCAACTATGGAGGCCTCAATATGCCTGACTATGGGTGGACATGGGATGGGGACTGGACATTGTGCCTTCCCTCATAATGGGAAGCATTGTGGGGGGATGTTTTTATGTTTAAATCTCTTTATTAGTGTTGTGTCTGTATTCTTTATTTTATGTGCTGCATGGCAAGAAGCATTTGACTACACCAATTGGTGTATGTGACAATAAACTAACCTTGAACCTTGAACCTTGAATCTTCTAAATTCCAGCGAGTACAAGCCGAGTCTATCCAATCTTTCCTCATATGAAAGTCCTGACATCCCAGGAATCAGTCTGGTGAATTTTCTCTGTACCCCCTCTATGGCAAGGATGTCTTTCCTCAGATTTGGAGACCAAAACTGAACGCAATACTCCAGGTGTGGCCTCACCAAAACCCTGTACAACTGCAGTAGAACCTCCCTGCTCCTATACTCAAATCCTTTCGCTATGAATGCTAACATACCATTTGCTTTCTTCACTGCCTGCTGCACCTGCATGCCTACTTTCAATGACTGGTGTACCATGACACCCAGGTCTCGTTGCATCTCCCCTTTTCCTAATCTGCCACCATTCAGATAATAGTCTACCCTCATGTTTTTGCCACCAAATTGGATAACCTGACATTTATCCACATTATACTGCATCTGCCATGCATCTGCCCATTCACTCAGCCTATCCAAATCACCCTGCAGCCTCCAAGGATCCTCCTCACACCTAACTATACCTCCCAGCTTGGTGTCATCTGCAAATTTGGAGATGTTGCATTGAATTCCCTCGTCCAAATCATTAATATATATTGTAAGCTGGGGTCCCAGCACTGAGCCTTGCGGTACCCCACTAGTCACTGCCTGCCATTCTGAAAAGGACCCGTTTACTCCTACCCTTTGCCTCCTGTCTGCTAACCAGTTATCTCTATCTCTGTGATCTCTATCCACATCAATACTGAACCCCCAATACCGTGTGCTTTAAGTTTGTATGCTAATCTCTTATGTGGGACCTTGTCGAAAGCCTTCTGAAAGTCTAGATATAACACATCCACTGGTTCTCCCTTATCCACTCTACTAGTTACATCCTCGAAAAATTCTATCAGATTTGTCAGAGATGATTTACCTTTCGTAAATCCATGCTGACTTTGTCCAATGATTTCACCACTTTCCAAATGCGCTGCTATCCCATCTTAAATAACTGACTCTAGCAGTTTCCCCACTACCGATGTTAGACTAACTGGTCTGTAATTCCCCGCTTTCTCTCTCCCTCCTTTTTTTAAAAGTGGGATTACATTAGCTACCCTCCAATCCTCAGGAACTACTCCAGAATCTAAGGAATTTTGAAAAATTATCACTAATGCATCCACTATTTCTGTGGCTACCTCCTTGAGTACTCTGGGATGCAGACTATCTGGCCCTGGGGATTTATCGGCCTTCAATCCGTTCAATTTACCCAACACCACCTCCCGGCTAACCTGGATTTCACTCAGTTCCTCCATCTTATTTGACCCCCGTTCCACTGCTATTTCCGGCAGATTATTTATGTCTTCCTTAGTGAAGACAGAACCAAAGTAGTTATTCAATTGGTCTGCCATGTCCTTGTTCCCCATGATCAATTCACCTGTTTCTGACTGCAAGGGACCTACATTTGTTTTAACTAGTCTCTTTCTCTTCACATATCTATAAAAACTTTTGCAGTCAGTTTTTATGTTCCCTGCCAGTTTCCTTTCATAATCTATTTTCCCTTTCCTAATTAAGCCCTTTGTCCTCCTCTGCTGGATTCTGAATTTCTCCCAGTCGTCCGGTAGGCTGCTTTTTCTGGCCAATTTGTATGCCTCATTTTTGTTTTTATACTATCCCTGATTTCCCTTGTTATCCATGGATGCACCACCTTCCCCGATTTATTCTTTTGCCAAACTGGAATGAACAATTTTTGTACTTCATCCATGCAGTCTTTAAATACCTTCCATTGCACATCCACTGTCAACCCTTTAAGAATCACCTGCCAGTCTATCTTGGCCAATTCATATCTCATACTTCAAAGTTACCTTTGTTCAAGTTCAGAACCCTTGTTTCTGACTTAATTTTGTCACTCTCCATCTTAATGAAGAACTCAACCATATTATGGTCACTCTTGCCCAAGGGGCCATGCACAACAAGACTGCTAACTAACCCTTCGTCATTACTCAATACCCAGTCTAGAATAGCCTGCTCTCTCGTTGGTTCCTCCACATGTTGGTTGAGAAAACTATCCCGCATACATTCCAAGAAATCCTCTTCCTCAGCACCCCTGCCAATTTGATTCACCCAAATGAAGGGTCACGACCCGAAACATCACCTAATCCTTTTCTCCTGAGATGCTGCCTGACCCGCTGAGTTACTCCAACATTTTGTGCCTATCTTCGGTGTATACCAGCATCTGCAGTTTCTTCCTACACCTATCAACCACAGAAACTCACCGATTAGATAATATGTGAAGGAATGAACTGCAGATGCTGGTTTAAACCGAAGATAGATACAAAAAGCTGGAGTAACTCAGCGGGACAGAAACTTGGCCCGAAATGTTGCCTATTTCCTTCGCTCCATAGTTGCTGCCTCACCCGCTGAGTTTCTCCAGCACTTTTGTCTACCTTCGATTTTCCTGCATCTGCAGTTCCTTCTTAAACAAATATCTAGACAGGACATCTTGGTTTGCACAGAGGAAATGGGCTTAAGGAACTTTTTCCTTGTTGTATGAATAATTCCACTTGAAGCCAGGGTTGTGGAGGAGGTTGGTTGGTATAGTTAAAATGGGGAACATTTAAAGCCCTGTCCCCATGGTACGAGTTCATTCCAAGAGTTCTCCTGAGTTTGCCCTGATTAGAACTCGGAGATTTACGGTAATGGCCACTTGTCGGTACTCAGGGATCTCGTGGACATTTTTCAACTTGTTGAAAAATCTTCACTAGTCTTCCCGAGCTTACCTGCCATTAGCGAGTCTTCCCAATTACCTGCCATTAGCATCACGAGCCGCTAAGAGACATCCCCGAGCTCCGACGTACCCGCTACGTTCATTCTCCGTGCTTACCACGAGTTTGATTTGCTTTTAAACTCGGGAGAGCTCTTGGAATGAGCTCGTACCGTGGGACAGGGCTATTACAGAAACAAATACTTGAAATGAGGTCGGAACAGCTCCGGGAAAACTAATCTCTCTGAAGCAGAATGCAACAAAAAGCTTTGCAATGTCAATCCAAGAAGACCCAGACAGATCTCCACAGATCAAAGTATTCCAGCAGGTGTCTGCAAACCACAATAAACACCAGAAAATCTTTGTAATTCCTACAAATCTCACCAGTCCCCACCAGCTCCAACACCATGAAGCCAATCATAAAACCATCACGAGCTCCAACCAAACTGGCCAGAAGTTCCTGTGCCTTCTCAAACCTTTCTTTTTCTGTAGGAAGGAACTGCAGATGCCGGTTTACACCAAAGATAGACGCAAAATGCTGGGGCAACTCAGCGGGACACGCAGCTTCTCTGGAGAGAAGGAATGGGTGACGTTTTGGATCAAGACCCTTCTTCAGACTGAAAGTCAGGGGAGAGGGAAATGAGATATGGAAGGGTGCAAAGATATGCAAGGTGTGAAAAGAACAGATCAAAGCAGGTGATGATCAAGGAAATGCACAATGTTTTTAGTTGGTGGGTATGTTTGAGTTTGTGTTTAGTTTATTGTCGCGTGTACTGAGGTACAGTAAACGTTTGTTGCGTGCTAACCAGTCAGCGGAAAGACAATACATGATTACAATTGATCCAGTGTAGATTTACACACAGTGCAGATACAGCAGACAATAGACAATAGACAATAGGTGCATTCGGCCCTTTGAGCCAGCACCGCCATTCAACGTGATCGTGGCCGATCATCCACAATCAGTACCCCGTTCCTGCCTTCTCCCCATATCCCCTGACTCCGCTATCTTTAAACAAAGGACAAAGGACAAAGGACATTTATTGTCACATACATCAATTGGTGTAGTGAAATTTGACTTGCCATGCAGCAGACAGATAAAGATAAGACCCAACACTAAAGAATTAACAATGAACATAAAATCATCCCCCCACAATGGTTCCCACTGTGGGGGAAGGCACAAAGTGCAGTCCCATCCCCAAGTCCACCCATAGTCGGGCCTATTGCGGCCTCCGCAGTCGGCGCTACGGCGGCCCGATGTTCCAGGCCCCTCTCGCCGGGTGTTGGTGCTCTGGCGTCGGGAGAGTCCTCACAGCAGCTCGGGACACCTGGAACGGCCGCTTCCCTACCGGAGTCCGTGGCTGCCGAAGCCGACAAGGCCGCGGCGGATGGAGCTCCACAACTGCTGATCTCGCTGAGAGATCCCAGGCTCCCGATGTTAAAGTTCAGCGCTGCCGCCCGCAGCCGGCCGCTCCACAGTCCCGCAGCTCCGCGATGTTCACCTGTGGTCTCAGCATTCTGCAGCTCCAGCGCGGCGACCCAGGCAAGGTATCGCCCGCTCCGCTTCCCGATGGTGCTCCAGCGCTGAGCCGCTGCCGAAGCCGGGGTTCTGGGCGGCCCCCCCGGCCCGATGGTAGGCCGCGAGGACGGGTCGACGGTGCAGCCTGGAGAAAAGCTGCCTCTCCGACCAGGTAGGGACCGGGAAAAGCAGTTTCCCCCTTACCCCTCCCCACCCCCCCACATAAAAGAGCCATTTAAGAGCCCTATCTAGCTCTCTTTTGAAAGTATCCAGAGAACCTGCCCTCTGAGGCAGAGAAATCCACAGACTCACAACCCTCCGTGTGAAAAAGTGTTTCCTCATCTCCGTTCTAAATGGCTTACCCCTTACAGGATAAAAGGAATAACATGAATAGCATAATTAAACCATAGTTAAAGTAAGAAATGTTGGTGTCGCAGTAGAGATTTAAAAGAGTGGAGCGATTGTAAAGGGTGATTGCAGCCCCACTGCTGTGACCAGCGCACAAGTGTCGTTTGGTTTCGGCGCCATCCTGGATGTTATTATGTGGAACAAGCTGCCAGAGGAAGTGGATGAGAGAGGTCCAAAAACAACATCTAAATACATTTGGACTGGTACATGCAAAGAGAAAGATTGGAAGGATACGGGCAAGCAAATGGGACAAGCTTATATGGGGCATTTTGGTCGGCATGGCTGAGTTGGGCAAAAGGGCTTCTTTCCTTAGCTAAACACAGACACAAAATGCTGGAGTAACTCAGCGGGACAGGTAGCATCTCTGGATAGAAGGAATGGGTGGCGTTTCAGGTCGAGACCCTTCTGAAGAAGGATCTCGACCCAAAACGTCACCTATTTTTGGTGTAAACCAGCACATGGAGTTCCTTCTTAACTCTTTCCTTAACTACCTCCTTAACTCTTCCCTCTTCCTTAACACATTTGTGGAATTCCCTGCCACAGAGGGCAGTGGAGGCCAAGTCACTGGATGGATTTATGAGAGAGTTTGATAGAGCTCTAGGGGCTAGTGGAGTCAAGGGATATTGGGAGAAGGCAGGCATGGGTTATTGATTGGGGACGTTCAGCCATAATCACAATGAATGGCGGTTAGAACGGCCTGGCTCAAAGGGCCGAATGGCCTCCTCCTGCACCTATTTTCTATGTTTCTAAGTTTCTATGTTACCCGACTCTCCCGCTCCTCATCCTTGTGAATGCAGAAGGCAGCAGCAAGTGAATTTTTTATGAAGCTAATTTTTCAGTTCAGTGCAAAACAATCATACTAAATAAGTCTCTGCATATGATATTTTAGGTTGAGATTGAGATTCAATGCCATTATAATTACAGTTTTACAAGGCAGTGTAAATCAGACCTTAGAACCAGTGGCCTCTGCCCCACCTCTATCCCGCGGCAGCGTGTAATTGCAAAGGCACAATACAAATGTCACTGGTCACATCAATGAATCAGTAACGTGCATTTAAAGAGCCTCTTTGCCCCAGTTATATACCGTGTCCTTCTTTTATTGAACGCAACTAATGGATAAAGATTCAAAGAAGCTTTGCTCCACGGTTGTGGAGACAGAGGAATGGAAGCAGGAGCAGGACTTACAGCACTTAGGCTGCCCTGCTGTTTAATACAACGGGGCGGCAAGGTGGCGCAGCTGGTAGACCCCCGGCCTCACAGCGCCAGAGACCCGGGTTCAATCACGACCTCGGGGGCTGCCTGCGTGGAGTTCGCACACTCTCCCTGTGACCGTGTGGGTCACCTCCGGGCGCTCCGGTTTCCTCCCACATCCCAAAGACGTCCCTAATTAGATGACATGGGTGATGACTGGACTGGATGGGTTGAAGGGCCAGTTTCGGTGCTGTATCTCTCTCCGTCTCTGTTATGTCGCCCTTGCCTAGGGGGAAGACTCTGGAAGGAATTATGGGGAAAATAAAGTTGGATTGGATCAGTGAAGGATCAGTGTGAATGGGTGGTTGATGTGGACCTGGTGGACCTGTTTCCATGCTCTATCTGTCCCCCACAGAGATGCTAGCTCAATACCATATTCCTTGGTGCCTTTTGTGTCTCCTTCTTAAATGTTATCATTCATCCATCGTCAGCTAGTGGGACATCATCTAACTGAAGTTGGCATTGCTGCCTCACAGCGCCAGGCCTGGGTTCAACCCGATACACGGGTAGCTCTTCAGAGCATGACACAAAGTGGCGGTGTAACTCAGCAAGTCTGGCCTATCCATGTCGTCCACTGATGCTGCCTGACCTGCTGAGTTACTCCAGCCCTTTGTGACTTTTTTTATAAACCAACATCTGCAGTTCCTGCTGCCTAGCACTTCAGAGGACCCCCCTACACTGTGTAGTTCAGTTTAAGTGTAGTGTAGAGATACGTCACAGAATCAAGCCCTTCGGCCCACCGAGTCCATGCTGGGCATCAGTCACCCATTCACACTAGTTCTACATTAGACCACTTTATCACTCCCTACACTCTGGGGGCAATTTACAGAGGACATTTAACCTGGAAACCCGCGCATCTTTAGGATATTGGACAAAACTGGAGCACCCAGAGGAAACCCAGGTGGTCACATGGAGAACATGCAAACTCCCCATGGTCATGCAGAACCCAAGGTCAGGATTGAACCCGGGTCTCTGGCTCTGTGAGGCCTCTGGGCCACCTCTGGGGTGATAGTATTTCTGGGACCTATGACCAGAATTACTGGCGCTGTGGACAAAGGCAAACAGCTTGCTCGCCCACAATTAATTTCATTATTTCTTCTAATTTTAACGTTTTAATTTTAGATTAACAAAGTTTGCAGATGACACCAAGATTACTGAGGTTGTAGACTGTGAGGAAAGCTGTCAAAGAATACAGCGGGGTATGTATCAGCTACGGAATGGGCGGAGAAATGGCAGATGGAATTTAATCCAAACCAGCGCAGGCTTAACCATATAACCATATAACCATATAATAATTACAGCACGGAAACAGGCCTTCTCGGCCCTTCCAGTCCGTGCCGACCATTTATTTTCCCCTAGTCCCATCTACCTGCACTCAGACCATACCCCTCCATTCCCTTCCCGTCCATATACCTATCCACTTTACTTTTAAATGTTAAAATCAATCCTGCCTCCACCACTTCTGCTGGAAGATCATTCCACACAGCCACCACTCTCTGAGTAAAGAAGTTCCCCCTCATGTTACCCCTAAACTTCTGTCCCTTAATTCTCATGTCATGCCCTCTTGTTTGAATCTTCCCTACCCTCAATGGGAAAAGCTTATCCACGTCAACTCTGTCTATCCCTTTCATCATTTTAAATACTTCAATCAAGTCCTCCCTTAACCTTCTGCGCTCCAAAGAATAAAGACCTAACTTGTTCAATATTTCTCTGTAACTTAGTTGCTGGAACCCAGGCAGCATTCTAGTAAATCTCCTCTGTACTCTCTCTATTTTGTTAACATCCTTCCTATAATTAAGCGACCAAAATTGTACACCATACTCCAGAATTGGTCTCACCAATGCCTTGTACAATTTTAACATTACTTCCCTACTCCTATATTCAATGCTCTGATTTATAAAGGCCAGCACACCAAAAGCTTTCTTTATCCCTATCTACATGTGATTCCACCTTCAGGGAACTATGCACAGTTATTCCTAGACCCCTCTGTTCCTCAGCATTCCTCAATTTCCCTTACTCAAGCCCCTTGAGTTAGTAAGGGCTCTCACTTACTCAATGTAAGTGAGGCTCCTTATATTTGACCTCCTAATGGTCACCTCCAAATTTGATCATTGGGAGGTCAAATGTAAGTGGCAAAATATGCAATTAACGACCTGATCCTTAACACCATTGATTCAGAGAGTGAACAACCCAGCTTTGACAGCCTCCCGCACAGCGCCAGAGACCCAGGTTCAATCCCAACTACGGGTGCTGTCTGTACAGAGTTTGTACGCTCTCCCTGTGACCACATGGGTTTTCTCCAGATGCCCCAGTTTCCTCCCACACTCCAAAGATCTACAGGTTTAGAGATGATGTCAGTCAAATGGTAAATTGTCCCTGGCGCGCAGGATAGTGTGACTGTACGGGGTGATCGCTGGTCGGCGCGGACTGGGTGGGCCGAAGGGCCTGTTACAGCGCTGCAACGCTAAAGTTTAAAGTCTAAAGGGACAAGTTTAAAGGAGATGTGAGGGGCAACACTTTTTACACAGAGGGTGGTGAGTGCAGATACATTCATGGCAGATACATTTGTGGCATTCCAGAGACTTTCAGACAGGCATATGGATATGCAGGGAATGGAAGGATATGGGTTCTACGCAGGTGGGTAAGTGATGGTTTCATGTTTGGCACAGACATTGTGGGCCAAAGGGCATAATATGATGTAAAATGTCATACGTGACCCGTACGACCATAAGACCACGAGACAGAGGGCCAGAATTAGGTCATGGCTCATTGAGTCTTCTCCGCCATTTGATAATGGCTGATCTATATTTCCCTCTCAACCGCCATTCTCCTGCCTTCTCCCCATAACCCCTGACACCCACATTAACCAAGAAACTATCAGTCTCCGCTTTAAAAATACCCAATGTCTTGGACTCCATAGCTGTCAGTGGCAATAAATTCCACAGAATCACCATCCTCATCTCCACTCTAAAGGTACGTCCTTTTATTCACAGGCTGTGCCCTCTAGCTCTGGACGCTCCCAATACTGGAAACATCCTCTCCACGTCCACTATATCCAGGCTAATCCCTCCTGAAAAAGATACAACGTGGCAGCACGGTGGCGCAGCGGTAGAGTTGCCTACTTACAGCGCATGCAGCGCCAGAGACCCGGGTTCAATCCTGACTGTAGCTGCTGTCTGAACGCAGTCTATACGTTCTCCCCGTGACCTGCGTGGGTTTTCTCAGAGATCTTCGGGTCTCCCCCACGCTCCAAAGACGTCCTGTTAGTAGATTAATTGGCTTGGTCTAAATGGAAATGTGTAGGATAGTGTTAGTGTGCGGGGATCGCTGGTCGGTGCTGACTCAGTGAGCCGAAGGGCCTTCTTCCGTGCTTAATTCAAAACTGAATTAAACTAAACTGAACTAAACTAAGCTAAACCAGCTAATAATGCCAATGATCAGGGGTTCCGGGTCCAGCATGGTGCACACGGCAGCCAGCCAACATCAGCTTTTCCTTTTTGTTTAACTCATTTCCTATTAATTCCGATTTATTTCATCTCTTTTTTGGTTAGTTAGTTCGTTTCTCGCACCATTTTTTGATGGCGGAACTTTTTGTCCCATTCCTCGTTGCATCCCTAATCCTGGATTTTCCACTCGTCACTTTAATTTCATGTTTCGTGGATCTTCTTGTGTGTTTATGACTGTTGGCAGAACAATTTTCACTCCTGGGATGAATAAATTTCTTTCATATCGTGTCTGGTGATGCCTCGGCAGCAGTGGGGGCCTGTGCAGCAGTGGGGGCCTGTGCAGCAGTGGGGGCCTGTGCAGCAGTGGGGGCCTGTGCAGCAGTGGGGGCCTGTGCAGCGGTGGGGGCCTGTGCAGCGGTGGGGGCCTGTGCAGCAGTGGGGGCCTCGGCAGCAGTGGGGGCCTGTGCAGCGGTGGGGGCCTCGGCAGCAGTGGGGGCCTCGGCAGCAGTGGGGGCCTGTGCAGCAGTGGGGGCCTGTGCAGCAGTGGGGGCCTGTGCAGCAGTGGGGGCCTCGGCAGCAGTGGGGGCCTCGGCAGCAGTGGGGACCTCGGCAGCAGTGGGGGCCTGTGCAGCAGTGGGGGCCTGTGCAGCAGTGGGGGCCTGTGCAGCGGTGGGGGCCTGTGCAGCGGTGGGGGCCTGTGCAGCAGTGGGGGCCTGTGCAGCAGTGGGGGCCTGTGCAGCGGTGGGGGCCTGTGCAGCAGTGGGGGCCTCAGCAGCAATGGGGGCCTGTGCAGCACTGGGGGCCTGTGCAGCGGTGGGGGCCTGTGCAGCAGTGGGGGCCTGTGCAGCAATGGGGGCCTGTGCAGCAGTGGGGGCCTGTGCAGCAGTGGGGGCCTGTGCAGCAGTGGGGGCTGTGCAGCAGTGGGGGCCTGTGCAGCAGTGGGGGCCTGTGCAGCAATGGGGGCCTGTGCAGCAGTGGGAGCCTGTGCAGCAATGGGGGCCTCGGCAGCAGTGGGGGCCTGTGCAGCAGTGGGGGCCTGTGCAGCAGTGGGGGCCTGTGCAGCAATGAGGGCCTGTGCAGCAGTGGGGGCCTGTGCAGCAAAGGGGGCCTCGGCAGCAGTGGGGGCTTGTGCAGCAGTGGGGGCCTGTGCAGCAATAGGGGCCTGTGCAGCAGTGGGGGCCTGTGCAGCAGTGGGGGCCTCGGCAGCAGTGGGGGCCTGTGCAGCGGTGGGGGCCTGTGCAGCAGTGGGGGCCTGTGCAGCAGTGGGGGCCTGAGCAGCAGTGGGGGCCTGTGCAGCGGTGGGGGCCTGTGCAGCGGTGGGGGCCTCGGCAGCAGTGGGAGCCTCGGCAGCAGTGGGGACCTGTGCAGCAATGGGGGCCTCGGAAGCAGTGGGGGCCTGTGCAGCGGTGGGGGCCTCGGCAGCGGTGGGGGCCTCGGCAGCAGTGGGGGCCTCGGCAGCAGTGGGGACCTCGGCAGCAGTGGGGGCCTCGGCAGCAGTGGGAGCCTCGGCAGCGGTGGGGGCCTCGGCAGCGGTGGGGGCCTCGGCAGCAGTGGGGGCCTCGGCAGCAATGGGAGCCTCGGCAGCAGTGGGAGCCTCGGCAGCAGTGGGGGCCTCGGCAGCGGTGGGAGCCTCGGCAGCGGTGGGGGCCTCAGCGGTCGATGAGCACGAGGGGGGGAGGGGATGACAATGGGAACCCGGTGTTGGGGTACCGCTGTGAAGAACAATGGGGACCGCCATGAAGGTGGAGGGAAAGCAAAGGGGGATCCAGTGTGGGGGTGGGGGGGTTGGGTAGGGGACTCTAGTTTAAGAATCCTCTGCCCAGGGGATGTCAGTGTTTGTTTGTTTGTTCGTTCGTTCGTTCCTGTGAAGGCGCTGTACACAACCAACAGTCGCTTGACTTTTTCTTTTTTTCACTTTTAATTGAATTTTAATTTCAAGTTTTCATGTACCTTGTTGTGCGTTGTGACTGTTGGCAGACCAATGCCTCCGGGGATGAATAGTTCTATTGTATCATATCGTGCCATATCATATCGTATCGCCCCATGTCGTATAGCATCGCACGGTATCGTATCGCATCGTATCGTATCGTATCGTATTTTAGTGTAATGTGCTGTGGTGCCCAGAATCGCGTCCTACACCGACATGCTATTCATGTGATTCATTGCGATGTCCACATTGTTCCGTGTACATCATGTTATGCCAGACGGGGTAACTCTGCAGCAAAGGACATCAGATATAAACCCATGATTAATGTTTTCCTATGCAGAACAAGTCAGTGTAGAAATTTCTCATTCAAACCACCAAGCCTTTTGCTTATGGCTGTCCCCCTCTTGTTTCATAGCTGAATAAATAATTTCTTCTTAGTCAATTAATTGCTTGCTACACTTCAGTAGCTTTTTTTTGCCATTTTTCTCTGCCACCCGGCAAGATTTATGTATTCAAGTTTTGTATTTTGTCCTTAATTGCTCTGCTGCAGCTTGCCTATGCCAGTCATGTTTATACATTAGCAGGTTCTTTCGGTACTGTTTGACCTCTCCACGACTCTGGAGATATCTTCAGCCATGAATTCTCCCAAGACGTTCCTCAGCTGCAATGTGTTGCAGGCAGTAAGTGTGCCACGTGAAATTCATCAATCAGTAGGATTAGCAATAGGCTCTTTGTACTCATGGCAAACTGAATTGAACCTTTCCACAGATTGGTATTGGCGAGTCTACTCAAATACGGTGGAAAAACTTTGTTTTATGTATTTTCCAGGCAAATCACATCATGCAATGCGACATCCAGTGGTGCAAAAGAGAAAATGACCAGAGTGCAGACGCGGAGAAAGTGCAGTTTAGAAAAGTGCAACAGCAAGATTGCCACAAAGTAGGTTGGAAGATCATGAATTCATCCCCACCATATGAAAGGACCGTACAATAGTCTGATGACAGAGGGGAAGAAGCTGTTGTTGAATTTGGTGGTTTGTGCTTTCAAGATTTTATATATTTTGCCCGACGGGACAGAGGAGAAGAGGGAATGAAAGAAGGAGGTGTACATGGTGCCTGATTATCTTGGCTGCTTTCCAGAGGCAGAATAAAGAACAGTAAGATTGCCAAAAGTTACGGGGAGAAGGTAGGAGAAAGAATTGAAAAATGAGGGAATAATAGACCAGCCGTGTATATATGGGGAGCAGATTTGATGGGCCGAATGGCCTAATTCTGCTTCTATGTCTAATGACCTTATAATAGATGGAGTCCATGAGGGGTGATGTGAAGGGGTGGGGGTGGGGGTGGGGGGGTATTTACATGATCAACTGGGCTGTGATCATAATGGGGCTGTCCCACTGCGGCAACCTAATCTGCGAGTTGTGGCGAGTTTGCCCTCGACATTCTCAAAGCACGGTCGACACGAGGTCCTAGGAGGTCTTTGTAAATCTCCTTCATGCTCGAGAGTAGTCCTTGTGTACTCGAGGCCTCAGCTTGGTCGCGGCGTATTTTTCAACATGCTGAAAAATGCCCGCGAGTAAAAAAAGGTCACCATGTAAAAAAATCAAATTCAACAACAGCTTCTTCCCCTCTGTCATCAGACTATTGTACGGTCCTTTACTCATGGGTTTAGTCGAGGTAGGTCGTAGAAGGTCGACATGTTAGTCGTAGGTAATCGAGGGAAGTCGAAGGTTGCCGTAGATAGTCTTCATCATAGTTGAAGGAGGTCGAAGGAGGTCTTCAACATGACATTTTTTCAAACTCTCCTAAACTCTTCTAAACTTGCCAATTAGGTTGCGGCAGTGGGACAGCCCCTTCACTCACGACCATTTCTTTCGGCAGATTGTTGCCACGACTCAAATTATTATAAAAATAATAGTTGCATTCCTAAAATGTTGATGGGCGTCCATGAGATGAAATTCAGCATAAATCATGCTTGTATGACTGGGAATCTCTGCAGATTCCGATTAATGTGCCGTATTTGCCTGGAGCGGCACGGTGGCGCAGTGGGAGAGTTGCTGCCTTGCAGTGCTTATAGCACCACAAACCCAGGTTGAATCCTGACTACAGGTGCTGTCTATACAGAGTCTGTACGTTCTCCCCATGACCTGCGTGGGTTTGCTCCGAGATCTTCGGTTTCCTCCCACACTCCAAAGACGTACAGGTTTGCAGGTTAATTGGCTTGGTGTAAATTTAATTTGTTCCTAGTGTGTGTAGGATAGTGTTAATGTGCGGGGATCGCTGGTCGCCGTGGAGACGGTGGGCCGAAAGGCCTGTTTCCCCGCCGTATCTCCAAACCTTCGAAGGGCCAGTTTCTGTGTAAACTAAACTTAGATGCATGAGACAGCAAGGCAACAGGACAGCTTTGGTAAATTGGCAATAAGATTACATTTCTGCTTACATTGCAGAAATAAGAGATTAGACTCCACAGATCTACATGGACTATACTAACATCATCTCTGCTAATTATCCAACCCAGCATTAACATTGTTATGTAATTAGAATCCTTTAATTTTCTTTGCCTTGAAGAGCATTAAGGTGGAAAATCCCCAGGACCTGATGGGATTTATCCCAGGTTATTAGTTTAGTTTAGAGACACAGCGCAGAAACAGACACTTCAGTGGTCACCCCGCACACCAGCACTATCCTACACACACTAGGGTCAATTTACAATCTTTATCAGTCAGAGTGTGGGAGGAAGCCAGAGCACCTGGAGAAAACCCACGCAGGTCACGTTCAAACTCTGTACCGTAGTCAGGATCAAGCCCAGGTCCTGCGCTGTGAGGCAGCAACTCTACCGCTGTGCCACATGCGTGAGGCAAGAGAGGAGATTGCAGGAGCCTTTATGAAGATCTTTGCATCTTCTCTAGTCGCAGGCAAGGTCCCAGAGGACTGGAGAGTAGCTAATGTCCTTCATAATATTTAAAAAGGGAAGTGGAGAGAATCCGTTGAATCCAGGTCAGTGAGCATATCACTGGTCAGGAATCTATTGGAGAGGATAGTTCGAAATAGGATTTATTCTCATTAGACCAGAATGGATTAACTAGGGACAAGATGTGGACTTTTGGACAAGACCAAACATAGACTGGTCGATGGTTTCACTGAACACCTTCGCTCAGTCCGAGTGGGCCTACACTTTAACAGCCCCCTCCCATTCCCACACTGACCTTTTTGTCCTAGGGTCTCCTACATTATCAAAGTGAGGCTAAGTGCAAAGCGTAGGAACAGCATCTCATATTTTGCTTGGGCAGCTTACAGCCCAGTGGTGTGAATATTGATTTATCTGACTTCAAGTACCCCTTTCACCCCCTCTCTCCGTCCCACCCCCACCCAAGTCGAACCGGCTTCAAAGTCGTCTTGTTGAGTCCCATTGCTTGCACTCATTCTCACCAGCTAACAACGGCCTGCTTCCTTTATCAATGTTACTTTTTTGCACATCTTTAATTCATTTGTTTTGTATCCTCCACATCACCACCTATATCTCTTGTTTCCCTTTCCCCTGGCTCTGTCTGAAGAATGGTCTCGACCCGAAACGTCACCTATTCCTTTTCTCCAAAGATGCTGCCCGCCCCGCTGAGTTACTCCAGCTTTTGGTGTCTATCTTTGGCTTTCTACATGGTGGGTTGCATCTTACTAACTTGATCGGGTTTGTTGAGGAGGTGATGAAAGTGATCGATGAGGGTATGACAGTGGATATTGTCTGCATGGACTTTAGTGTGGCTTTTGATAAAGTCATAGATGCATAGACTCCTGCAGTCATACAGCATGGAAACAGGCTCTTTGGCCCAACTTGACCACACCAACCAACATGTACCATCTACACTAGTCCCACCTGCCTTAGTTTGGCCCATATCCCTCTAGACCTGTCCTATCCATGTCTGTTTAAGGCAGAAGCTCTACCGCTGTGCCAGTCACAGAGTCATACACTGGGGAAACAGGCCCTTCGGCCCAACTTTCCCAACTATGATGCCCCATACAGTTTTGCGTACAGTTTTGGTCTCCTAATCTGAGGAAAGACATTCTTGCCATAGAGGGAGTACAGAGAAGGTTCACCAGACTGATTCCTGGGATAGCAGGACTTCCATATGAAGAAAGACTGGATAGACTCGGCTTGTACTCGCTGGAATTTAGAAGATTGAGGGGGGATTTCATAGAGACTTACAAAATTCTTAAGGGATTTAAGGAAGATTGTTCCCAATGTTGGGGAAGTTCAGGACAAGGGGTCACTGTTTAAGGATAAGGGGGATGTCTTTTAGGACCGAGATGAGAAAATCATTTTTCACACAGAGAGTGGTGAATCTGTGGAATTCTCTGCCACAGAAGGTAGTTGAGGCCAGTTCGTTGGCTATTTTTAAGAGATTTAGATGTGGCCCTTGTGGCTAATGCGATCAGGGGGTACGGAGAGAAGGCAGGTACAGGATACTGAGTTGGATGATCAGCCATGATCATATTGAATGGCGGTGCAGGCTCGAAGGGCCAAATGGCCTACTCCTGCACCTATTTTCTATGTTTCTTTGTTTCTATTATGCTTAGTTTGGTTTAGTTTAGATTAGTTTATTGTCACGTGTACCGATGTACAGTGAAAGGCTTTTGTTGCGTGCTAACCAGTCAGCAGAAAGACAATACATGATTATAATTGACCCATTTCCAGTGTATAGATACATGACAAGGGAAAAGTCTGATCAAGGATAGTCCGAGGGTCACCAATGAGGTAGCTAGTAGTTCAGCACTGCTCTCTGGTTGTGGTAGGATGATTCAGCTGCCTGATAACAGCTGGGAAGAAACTGTCCCAGAATCTGGAGGTGTGTGTTTTCACACTTCCGTACCTTTTGCCTGATGGGAGAGGGAAGAAGAGTGGCCAGGGTGCGTCCTTGATTATGTTGCTGGCCTTGCCGGGGCAGCGCGAGGCTAGTCCCAGCTGCCCACGTTTGGCGTTAAGCGCCTGTCCCACCAGCATGCAACCCTATGCGATAAGCGCGACCTAACGTGGTCCCTTGAGCCATCCGGCGTCGCGGGGCCGGTCCCACTTCGATTGCCGGAGCCATGCGGAATTGTGCGGAGTTTGTCCCGACATCGCGCGGGCTCCTAAAAACTGACTATGTTCAAAAATTCCGCGCGGCAACAGCTTGTCGGCTCGCAGTCGCCTCGACGCATTACACACCGCCTCGACGTCGTGCCTCTGTGACCCTCTCTGTAGGTGCCTCCATGACCCTCTGTGTGTGTGGCTCCATGGCCCTCTCTGTGTGTGCCTCTGTGCCCCTCTCTGTGTGCCCCTCTCTGTCCTGGCGAACTTACCTTCAGACTTCGCTCGAAGTTCGCCTCACTTTGCGCCGCGTTGCGCCACTCACCCGACCTCCGCACGGCCCTCGATGCCGGTTTGGTCGCGCTCATCGCATGGAGTCGGATGCTGGTGGGACAGGCCCTTTAATCCCTCTAAATCTTTCCTCTCCCACCGATGGAGAAGGACTGCAGAGGCCCAATGAACGTTTCAAAGGCTGGCCCTGTAGCAACAGCCTTCACAATGCCCATAACATTTACACAAAGCTGTTATTATTATTCTGAACAGTACTCTATTATTTTTCAAAGAGCAAATGTCTGGTTGATGTAACAACATGCTTTCTGAAAATTGGTTTGCTCATTTTTTAGAACATTTCCTGATATGTGCTGAACTATAATCTTACACATGAGTGTGACAAGAGTGGTTACAAGTCTCAAACCATGCCTGTTATTGTAATCTATTGCTACTCCAGTCTTAGGTATACCCACGGTAATCTATCAGTCCTCTCGTTTCTTCCCTTGCTCCAGCTGATGTGATGAGGATGGACGTTGCTAGCTCAGGATATGCTTAGTTTAGAGACACAGGGTGGAAACAAGCCCTTCGGCCCACCGTGTCCATGGCAACCAGCAATCACCCATACACTACTTCCATGTCCGACACACCAGGGACAATTTACAGAAGCCAATTAACCTACAAACCTAAACATCTTTGGAGTGTGGGAGGAATCCAGAACACCTGGAGAAAACCCACATGGTCACAGGGAGAACGTACAAACTAGCAGGTCGTTGGGGACTTGGTGGGCCGAAGGGCCTGTGTCCCGCTGCATCTCCAAACTGAACTGAACTAAGTGGAGGCACAAGAAACTGCAGATACTGGTTTACATGAAAAGGCACAAAGTGCTGGAGTAACTCAGCGAATCAGGCAGCATCTCTGGAGAATATCCATGCTTTCCAAAGGTGCTGCCTGACCCGTTGAGTTACTCCAACACTTTGTGTCTAATTCTACCCTCAAGTCCCTGACTGATGGTGGCCAGTATGGCAGAGGCCTTCTTCACCAAGGTATCTACCTGTGATGGCGCTTGCAGGGATCTATGTACTTGTACTGCTCCTTCTCTCTGCCCCACAGAACTATCATCCGTTTTTAGGTTTACTCTAAGGTTGCAAACATCTTCCATATGCCAGATGTCGACTCATCTCCAGGTGGCTCCTGTATTGCAATTATTTGAAATGCTCAGTTCAGAGAAGTTCTTGTATAGGAAGGAACTGCAGATGCTGGTTTAAACCGAAGATAGACACAAAATGCTGGAGTAACTGAGCAGGAGAGGCAGCATCTCTGGAGAGAAGGAATAGATGATGGTTTCATTTTTTGAGGAAGGGCCTCAACCCGAAACATCACCAATTCCTTCTCTCCAGAGATGCTGCCTGTCCTGCTCAGTTACTCCAGCTTTATGGTTCTATCTCCAGAGAGGTTCTTGTTAGTTTTTGCTTCATTTTTACTTTTAGAGCGCTGAAACAGGCCCTTCGGCCCATTGAGTCCACACTGACAAGCGGTCCCTGCACATTAACACTATCCTACGCTAGGGCAATTTTTACATTTATACCAAGCCAATGAACCTACAAACCTGTAGGTCTTTGGAGTGTGGGAGGTAACCGATGTTTTCCCGGAGATAACTCACGCAGGTCACGGGGAAAACGTACAAACTCCATACATCGGTAGCCAGGATCGAACCTGTGTCTCGGGCGCTGTAAGCGCTTTAGTCAAGAACTTTACCACTTGTCAGTAGGTGGCCTTGTTTGGCTCTGATGAGTTCATTTGTTGGTGTCTGCTGCCTGCCACTGATAAGACACATCAGTTTACGGATGGGTTCCTGCACACTGTACATTCTCAACCAGGTTATCAACATGGTGTCATTTATTTGCTCTTACAAGGCATTTGACCTGCCAATGAGTCTTGCTGTACTGCACAAGATTTTTTTGTAATCTCTGGGATTTTGTGCCCAGAATCGTATTCTTCAGGCTCTTCTGGTTTCCATGACGTTCTGAGCATTGGGTTTAATCCTCCCTTTAGTCAAAGGCTGGTGAATCTGTGGAATTCATTGCTACAGACAGCTGTGGAGGCCAAATCAATGGATATTTTTAAGGCAGTGATAGATAGTTTCTTGATTAGTACGGGGGAAGGGAGTTATGGGGAGAAGGCAGGAGAATGGGGTTAAGAGGGACAGATTGAATGGTGGAATATACTTGATAGGCCGAATGGCCTAATTCTGCTCCTATCACTAATGAACATGGATTAATAATCCCGATCCATCATTTCTGTCTTTAGTCTGAACAGGTGCCATTAACCTGTGCTGATTGGTCTGACCGTTTATGTGTAGGAAGGAACTGCAGATGCTGGTTTACACCGAAGATAGACACAAAATGCTGGAGTAACTCAATGGGTCAGGCAGCATCTCTGGGTGAAAGATATAGGTGACGTTTTAGGTTGAGACCTTTCTTTGACCCATTGAGATACTTCAACATTTAGTGCCTATCTGAAGCATGAACAATGATTTACGCTCCTCGCACCTGCTGAGGTTTTCCAGATCTTTCTCTTTTCATTTCAGATTCCCACCAATTGCTTGATTTTCTTAAACTTCTCCGATTACAGTTTGTTGTCACTATGTTTCACTCCGCGCATGCAGTCCCTTCCACTTCATTGGCCTTGGTGCATCAATGGACAATAGACAATAGGTGCAGGAGTAGGCCATTCGGCCCTTCGAGCCAGCACCGCCATTCAATGTGATCATGGCTGATCATCCCCAATCAGTACCCCGTTCCTGCCTTCTCCCCATATCCCCTGACTCCGCTATTTTTAAGAGCCCTATCTAGCTCTCTCTTGAAAGCATCCAGAGAACCCGCCTCCACCGCCCTCTGAGGCAGAGAATTCCACAGATTCACCACTCTCTGTGTGAAAAGTGTTTCCTCGTCCCCGTTCTAAATGGGTTACTCCTTATTCTTAAACTGTGGCCCCTGGTTCTGGACTCCCCCAACATCGGGAACATGTTGTCACCCTGTACCAAGATAGAACAGAGCATTTTCAAACCTTCATTAAGGGCGGCACGGTGGCGCAGCAGTAGAGTTGCTGCCTTACAGCCCCAGAGACCCGGGTTCAATCCTGACTACGGGTGCTGTCTGTACAGAGTTTGTACCTTCTCCCCGTGACTGCGTGGGATTTCTCTGGATGATCCGGTTTCCTCGCACACACCAAGGACTTACAGGTTTGTAGGTTAATTGACCGGTAAAAATTGTAAATTGTCCCTAGTGTGTGTAGGACAGTGTAGGATCGCTGGTCGGCACGGACTCGATGGGCCAAAGAGCCTGTTTCCACGCTGTATTGCTAAAGGGCCTGTCCTACTTTCACAACCTACTTCATGACCTCTGCTGAGTTTGCCCTTGACTCATACTCGCAGCATGGTTGTCACAAGGTCGGAGGAGGTCGGAGGTAGGTCGTGATGCTAGTTGTAGGTACACGTGGCATCAAGTAGGTCGGGGCGTTTTTTCTAGCTTGATGAAAAATGTTCACGAGTAAAAAAGGTCATGAATTAGGTCGTGAACGTGGGACAGGCCCTTAAACTAAACTAAACTAAACTAAGGTTTGAAAGTGCATCAAACCTGTTCGTTAACAATGAATTGAAAGCATTCTTATGTTGCAACTTGTCAAAGTTATAACAATCGTGTCACTTGGTTGTCCCTTACATTGATAAATACTCTCTTGATTGTCTGCAGTTGTACAGTAGATCGCCTACTGACTGGTTGCATCATGGCCTGCTACAGTAACCCGGACCATCAGAGCATTGAATATAGGAGTAGGGAAGTAATGTTAAAATTGTACAAGGCATTGGTGAGACCAATTCTGGAGTATGGTGTACAATTTTGGTCGCCTAATTATAGGAAGGATGTTAACAAAATAGAGAGAGTAGAGGAGATTTACTAGAATGTTGCCTGGGTTCCAGCAACTAAGTTACAGAGAAAGGTTGAACAAGTTGGGTCTTTATTCTTTGGAGCGCAGAAGGTTAAGGGGGGACTTGATTGAGGTCTTTAAAATGATGAAAGGGATAGACAGAGTTGACGTGGATAAGCTTTTCCCATTGAGGGTAGGGAAGATTCAAACAAGAGGGCATGACATGAGAATTAAGGGACAGAAGTTTAGGGGTAACATGAGGGGGAACTTCTTTACTCAGAGAGTGGTGGCTGTGTGGAATGATCTTCCTGCAGAAATGGTGGAGGCAGGATCGATTGTAACATTTAAAAGTAAAGTGGATAGGTATATGGACGGGAAGGGAATGGAGGGGTATGGTCTGAGTGCAGGTAGATGGGACAAGGGGAAAATAAATGTTCGGCACGGACTGGAAGGGCCGAGAGGGCCTGTTTCCGTGCTGAAATTGTTATATGGTTATATGGACCGACTGGAATAAAGGATGCTGCAGAAAGTGGTGGACTGCCCAGTCCAGTTCATCAACTGACTTCCACACAAGGAACGGGATTTACAGGAAGCACTGCCGCAAGATACAGCTACTATCATCAAAGCCCACACCACTAAACCTACAACAGCACAGGGCGGCACGGTGGCGCAGCATAGAGTTACTGCCTTACAGCACTTGCCACAGAGTCCTGGGTTCAATCCCGATTATGGGTGCTGTCTGTACGGAGTTTGCACGCTCTCCCCGTGACCACGTGGGGTTTCTCCAAGATCTTCGGTTTTCTCCCACACTCCAAAGTCATACAGGTTTGCAGGACTGAAGAAGGGTCTCGACCCAAAACCTCACCCATTCCTTCTCTCCAGAGATGCTGCCTGTCCCACCGAGTTACTCCAGCTTTTTTGTGCTTATCGCTGGTTTGCAGGATAATTGGCTTGGTGTCTCCGTAAATTGTCCCTAGTGTGTGTAGGGTAGTGTTAATGTGTGGGGATCGCTGGTCGGTGCAGACCCGGTGGGCCGAAGGGCCTGGTTCCGTGCTGTATCTCTTAACTAAACTAAACTAAACCACCCTGACCATGTTCAGGTGCCTGAGAATCATGTCCTCTATATTCAAGAACTGCTTCTTCCAAGCAACCTTCAACTACTTGAGCCAGAGTGCACAACCTTCACCACAACCTCAGCAACCATCAACCAGCAATCCTGGCTTGGTTGCATTGTATATTTTGGTTAGCACAATTCTAATGTGGTTGCATAGTATTACTGGCATTTATTGGATTATTTATTAATGTATATTTATTTTGTGTAGTTTCGAGATACAGCATAAAAGAGGCCCTTCAGCCCACCGAATCTGTGCTGACCTGCAATCCCCAGGCAAATATGTCAAATTAATCTGAATCTGCAGAGATTCTCAGTCACACCTAGCCAGGTTCGAGCCTGGCGTATGAGGCAGCAACTCTAACGCTGCGCCACCTTGCCGTCCCACAGTTGTGTTTTGGTGTTAATGGGCTTGTTAAGCTGTAGTAAGTAGGTGTTTCATTCAACATAGACACCAAATGGTAGAGTTACTCCAGCGTTTTGTGTTTATCTTCGGTTTAAACCAGCATCTGCAGTTGCTTCCTACATAGATGTTTCATTGATACATTGCCGGTGCCTACGTCAATTACACCTCCTCTGACCTCAAAGCTATGCCGTCTAGTCTTTGACGTTTTCATGCTGGGCAAAAGGCTCTGACTGTCTACCTGTGTACAAAGACCTGCAGATGCTGGTTTACATTGAAGGTAGACACAAAATGCTGGAGTTACTCAGCGGACAGGTAGCAGCTCTGGAGAGAAGGAATGGATGATGTTTCGGGTCAAGACCCTTCTTCAGACTGATCCGTTTCGGGCCGAGACCGTCCTTCAGTCTGAAGAAAGGTCTCAACCTGAAACACCACCCATTCCTTCTCTCCAGAGATGCTGCCTGTCCCGCAGAGTAACTCCAGCATTTTGTGTCTACCCTGACCTGTGCCTCTCATAATTTTATAGACTTCCATATTCTCCCCCATCTCTGATGTTCCAGAGAAATCAATCCAGGTTTGTCCATTATCCGTGATCTAGTTTAGTTTAGTTTAAAACCGGTCCTTCAGCACACAGTCCTTCACCCCGTACACTAGCACTATCCTACATACTAGGGACAATTTACAATTCTTACCAAAGCCAGTTTGATCTACAAGCCTTGAATAGACACTTGGTAATTCAACGGGTCACACAGCATCTCTGGAGACGTTTCAGGCCAAGAACCCGAAACTCAACTCTTCAGACCAGACCAGTCTGAAGAAGGGTTTCGGCCTGAAACGTTGTCTATCTCCTTCGCTCCTTAGATGCTGCTGCACCCGCTGAGTTTCTCCAGCTTTTTGTGTACCCTCAATTCAGGCCAGTCTATTCCCGAAACATCACCTATTCCTTCTCTCCAGAGATGCTGCCTGTCCCACTGAGTTACTCCAGCTTTTTGTGTCTATCTTCGGTTTAAACCAGCATCTGCAGTTCCTTCCGACAAAGGACCTTAGTGAGAATCCCAGGCCATGAAAAGCATTACATTAATGCAAGCTTTTTATTATGGTACAGAAACATTTCCCGATAAAAGAACAAGGGGCAGTCTCAGATGATTCGGCAATCATGTCAGCGCACTGTGTAAATTGCAAGTCCCTGGTGCTGAGAAGATCAATAGAAGCCGTGAGCAGTTTTCCCAATAATGTCAGCACCACTTACTGTGTGAAAGACACTGCTTTAAATATCACCTTAGAATAGCCAGGGAGACGTGAGGTTAATCTAAATTTTGTATTTTCTTTGGCTGGGATCCTGAAAGGTTGTCACCATCTCTAAATAATTAATTTCCATCCTATGGACCGCGTTTAGTCACCTATTACTGGATTGCTGTCACATGAAGCTTGAAATTTCACATCATTAATATCATAACTTGTACCCCACAGCATCTTTCATTTCCGTAAGGTAGGATTACGTTTAGGTTTTTTATTGTCACGTGTAGCAAGGTACAGTGAAAAGCTTTTCCTTGCATGCTATCAAATCAGTGCAGCACGGTGGCGCAACGGTAGAGTTGCTGCCTTACAGCACCAGAGACCCGGGTTCGCTCCTGACTACGGGTGCTGTCTGTTCGGCGTTTGTACGTTCTCCCCGTGACCTGATTGGGTTTTCTCCTGGACCTCTGGTTTCCTCCCACACTCCAAAGATGCCTGAAGAAGGGTTTCAACCCGAAACGTTGCCTATTTCCTTTGCTCCATAGATGCTGCTGCACCCGCTGAGTTTCTCCAGCACTTTTGTCTACCTCCAAAGATGTACACGTTTGTAGACTATTTGGCTTGGTATAATTGGACAGTTTCCCTATTGTGTGTAGTTTAGCGTGAGCATGCCGTGATTACTGGTCAGCGCGGACTCGATGGGCTGAAGGGCCTGGTTTCGGGCTGTATCTATAATTTAAACTAAAATAAACAAAACATGATACCATACCATAATTATACAATCATAAATCCTATTTAATTTTATAGACCCAGTCTCAGTAGTTCCAGAAAAATCAATCCAGGTTTGTCTATTTTCTATCACAGGTCCCTTGACTATTATTCATTCCTCAATCGCTAAAATGGACTATACAATCAATCCAAACTCTAGTGTGGGTAAAGAAAAAATACAAGAGTGCGGAATATAGATTCTCAGCATTGTAGCTAAACATAATAGTTCCAGAGGAAAAGTTAATTGGCCACAATGTCATATGTCACATGAGTTATGTCACTAAACAGAGGACATTGCAGATTGGGTCCCATCTTCAGACAGATCGAGCAACCCGACCCACAACATTGTCTGTCCTTGTCCCAGCACAGATGCTGCTTGACCCACTGAGTTCCTCCAGCACTTTGTTTTTTATTCAGGATCCCAGCATCTGCAGAAACAAAGAACTGCACATGCTGGTTGATACCAAAGGCAGACACAAAGTGATGGAGTAACTAAGCGGGTCAAGGGGTATCTCTGGATTATGGGTCGGGACCCTTCTTCAGTATGATGAAGGGTCCCGACCTGAAACATTACCCATCCTTTTTCTCCAGAGATGCTACTGTAAATGATATGTGTGCACACCTTTAAATATAGTGACATAACCACTGCTAACCACTCCCCTTACCATCCAGTATAATTGTGACCTTCCCACCCTTGGCTCTCTTTCTAGTATCCATGACAGACCATGTACAGCTAGGGCTGTGATGTGTGTGTTTAATTAATAAAGTGTGTAAGAGGCAAATCTCTACATGGCGTCAGAAGTTTCTTGCCTTGTGCCTCCTGTTTACCGGTTTTTGTTTCTTTAGTCCCAGTTCCCCCTTCCCTTTGCTACGATGGCTTCTGCCTGCCGCAAACCTGACGTTCTGGTTTTTGATTCTGACATCACCCACCGCTGGAGCGTCTTCAGACGCGACTTTGAACACTACGTTGCGATCGCGCATCCTGCAGTAACCCCTGTGGTCAATGCCTCTCTCCTGCTCAACTTGGCCGGTCCCGAAGCCCTGGAACGTTCGGAGTCGTTCGTCTACGGTGACAACGAAGATGCTCAGGACCCGGATGCCTACTTGCCAAGTTTACTGCGTTCTGTGATATCCCTACCAGCTGCATATTGGAGCGGTTCAAACTCTTCGATCGCCGCCAAAACCCGGGTGAGTCGGTCGACAATTTAGTCGCCGCGCTGAGGCACCTGGCTCATCGCTCCAGCCTTATCACACTGGCTCCTGAAACTGTAACCTGGGACATTTTAGTTTATGGCCTCTGGGATGAGAAGCTGAGGGCTGAGCTTCTCCGCATCCCGATCTGACTTTTAACAAGGTGCTGCATGCCTCCCGCCTGGCAGAGGCTGTCACCTTGGTGTTGTCGCCTCCTGATCATGACATTCGTGCGGCTACCGTCACCAGCCATCAGCACTCAACACAGCAGCGACAACAGGGAAACCCCCCGCCTGGGACTAGAACCCCTCAACGTTGCCCGAACTGTAACTTTGCTTCCCATCGTTTTAATGTGTGCCCCGCTCTGGGCAAGACTTGCAATTCCTGCCACAAGCAGAACCACCTCTCCGCGGCATGTCGTTCCCGTGGGAAGCCTGCACAGCCACAGCGTAACTTCTCTAACTACCTGACATGTACTGATACCGCATATGGTTCCCATACCACCATGAAGAACTCCCTCTGTCTGACTCCAGCTCTTCCCAAAGCAAGCTCAGTGTGCCTTGTCAAGCCGCCCGACCGTTATGGTGATTTTGTGTGATTGATGCTTCCTGTATAACTGCTGTTTAAATGCCCTTAGCGTATGTGACGTGGTCGCCCTGTCACAACCCTATAGCTTATTTGTAGAGGAAGGATGTAGATGATATGTGTGTACACCTTTAAATATAGTGACATGACCACTGCTAACCACTCCCCTTACCATCCAGTATAACTGTGACCTTCCCACCCTTGGCTCTCTCTCTAGCATCCGTGACAGACCATGTCCAGCTAGGGCTGTGATGTGTGTGTCTAGTGAATAAAGTAGTAGTAAAGACTCTATGTGTAAGAGGCAAATCTCTACAGCTACCGGACATGTTGAGTTACTCCAGCATCTGCAGTCTCTTGTTCCCAGCGGGACAGGCAGCATCTCAGGAGAGAAGGAATTCCGTCTCTCCAGAGATGCTGCCTGTCCTGCTTAGTTTTGTGTCTTGTTTCTGCCCAATGTCACTTCATGGGTACATATCAAAAGAAATTTGACACCATTTGACACCAGCCCATGAAAGGAGTTATCTGGAGAACTACCAGGTGAGGAGTAATTAAGGAGATGGCTCCGAAGCACCTTGAGCGGCAGGGGAGCGCAGGTGGGAAACATGAGACCTGAGCAGCTGAAGCCTCAATGACTGTTCACAAGGGAGGTCAGGATAGCGGAGTCAGGACGAGGTGCCAGAGATGGGTGGAGAGTGCAACTACACCACTGTGACTGCATTTCAAAACAAAGGACAGGAACGTTAACATTCGAACCAGAAGCAAACACAAGAATTTGTGTCAGAAAGAACTCCAGATGCTGGTTATACAAAATGCTGGAGTAATTCAGCGGGACAGGCATTCACATCTCTGGAGAGAAGGAATGGATGAAGATTCAGGTCAAGACACTTCTTCAGACTTCAGAAGCAAGCACGAGAATGTTGGATAAGAAGAATTGTGCACGTTAACCATATAACCATATAACAATTACAGCACGGAAACAGGCCCTCTCGGTCCTTCGTGCCGAACATTTATTTTCCCCTAGTCCCATCTACCTGCACTCAGACCATACCCCTCCATTCCCTTCCCATCCATATACCTATCCACTTTACTTTTTAATGCTAAAATCGATCCTGCCTCCACCACTTCTGCTGGAAGATCATTCCACACAGCCACCACTCTCTGAGTAAAGAAGTTCCCCCTCATGTTACCCCTAAACTTCTGTCCCTTAATTCTCATGTCAAGCCCTCTTGTTTGAATCTTCCCTACCCTCAATGGGAAAAGCTTATCCACGTCAACTCTGTCTATCCCTTTCATCATTTTAAAGACCTCAATCAAGTCCCCCCCTTAACCTTCTGCGCTCCAAAGAATAAAGACCTAACTTGTTCAACCTTTCTCTGTAACTTAGTTGCTGGAACCCAGGCAACATTCCAGTAAATCTCCTCTGTACTCTCTCTATTTTGTTGACATCCTTCCTATAATTAGGCGACCAAAATTGTACACCATACTCCAGAATTGGTCTCACCAATGCCTTGTACAATTTTAGCATTACTTCCCTACTCCTATATTCAATGCTCTGATTCATAAAGGCCAGCACACCAAAAGCTTTCTTTACCACCCTATCTACATGCGATTCCACCTTCAGGGAACTATGCCCAATTATTCCTAGATCCCTCTGTTCCACAGCATTCCTCAATTCCCTCATTTACCATGTACGTCCTATTTTGATTTGTCCTGCCAAGATGTAGCACCTCACACTTATCAGCATTAAACTCCATCTGCCATCTTTCAGCCCACTTTTCCAAATGGCCAAATCTCTCTGTAGACTTTGAAAATCTACTTAATTATCCACAATACCACCTATCTTGGTATCATCTGCATACTTACTTATCCAATTTTCCACCCCATCAGATCATTGATGTACATGATAAACAACAGTGAACCCAACACAGATCCCCGAGGCACCCCACTGGTCACCGGCTTCCAACCTGACAAACAGCCATCCACCATTACTCTCTGATATCTCCCATTTAGCCACTGTTGAATCCATCTTGCTACTCCGCCATTAACACCCAAAGATTGAACCTTCTTAACCAACCTTCCATGGGGAACCTTGTCAAAGGCCTTAATGAAATCCATACAGACAACATCCACTGCTTTACCCTCATCAATTTCCCTAGTAATCTCTTCAAAAAATTCAAGAAGGTTTGTCAAACATGATCTTCCAGGCACAAATCCATGTTGACTGTTCCTGATCAGACCCTGTTTATCCAGATGCTTATATATATTATCTCTAAGTATCCTTTCCATTAATTTGCCCACCACTGACGTCAAACTAACCGGTCTATAATTGCTAGGTTTATTCTTTGAACCCTTTTTAAACAATGGAACAACATGCGCAGTACGCCAATCCTCCGGCAATATTCCCGTTTCTAATGACATTTGAAATATTTTTGTCATAGCTCCTGCTATTTCTACACTAACTTCCCTCAATGTCCTAGGGAATATCCTGTCAGGACCTGGAGACTTATCCACTTTTATATTTTTCAAAAGTGTCAGTACTTCCTCCTCCTTGTTTGCGGAGTTTATAAAGGCTGCAAGGGACGGTGGCTGAGAGAGTGCTGGTGTAGTAGAGGATAAAAGCAACAAGGGTACATGGGTCAGACTGTCCAACCTCATCCAGACTCAATATTAACTCAACATCAAGTCTGACGCAGGGTCTGGACCAGAAACATCGCCTATTCCTGCTCTGCAGAGATGCTGCTTGTCCCGCTGAGTTACTCCAGCATTTTGTGTCTATCCTCAGCATTAACAACACCTTACACAGACAATGGATCATAGCATGAAGTGCAGGAGGAATTCAGCCGGTCAGGTAGCATCTGTGGAGGCAATGGATTGATTGATTGAAAGATACATTGGAAACAAGGCCCAACCTATCCACGGCAACCCATCTATGACCCATTTACAGGCTGTCAGAAGCCAAACGACTCGGCCGGGGGGGGGGGGGGGGGGGGAGGGAGGAAGCGCCTATATCCATGTGTAGCGGAAGGTCTGGTTCTCCACTGCGAGAAGGTAAGACTGTACTAAGAACTTTTGAAGCATTGTTGGCGCCAGGAATGTGGCGGATCTTTGTGTACTGCTGTATGGTTTTCCCGGGTTGCATGCAAAAATGAGGAATTTCACTGTACCTAACTACATGTGACAATAATGTGGCATTGAATCATTGAATCACGTTGGTTCTACTTATCCCACTCTCTCAACCACTCCCTAAACCAGGGGTGGGGAACCTTTACATGTTGGAACGCCGCATTAAGTCAGCTGTAATCTAATAAGGCCGCATCAAAGGAACGTCAATTAGATACATTTCAAAATGTACATTATTTTGGAAACATCTAACTACTATGTACTAACTTCAAGAAAATGGAAAAATGTTGATAATTCTAAAGTTAACTAACCTTTTAATGACTTTGTTGTGCCTGCTTTCTGGAGTCTAGAGTAGCAATAGAACTAAATCATGAGTATTAACAGGTGTTAAAATAGTTCTCGTGACTTACTAATGTTTTAATTGTGGCCATCAGTCGGGGAGGATTATGTCGTTGAATCATCTTTTACTCTTTCGTATTTAAAATACGTTCATTTTAAGATTAAAATTAAAAAAAATAAAAGACGAATAAAAAACATTAATAAAAATAAAAGGATTTGTTCTACAAAATTTAGATTCATTCAAAAGGCTGCATTTAGTTATCTTTGCCGCACATCTTTGGGATGTGGGAGGAAACCGGAGCACCCGGAGGAAACCCACGTGGTCAGAGGGAGAAGATGCAAACTCCACACAGACAGCACCCGAGGTCAGGATTGCACCCGGGTCTCTGGCGCAGTGAGGCAGTAGCTCGACCAGCTGCTCTGCTGTGCCACCTGGTGGATTATCCACCACATTGATTGAAAAACTCAAGGGACAGACAACGTTTTGGATCAGCCTGAATACGGTTCCCAGCTCAAAGTTTTTTCTGTCCATTCTCTCCATAGACACTGCCTGACCCACAGGCTTCCTCCAGCGCTTTGTGTTTTGGTCAAGATTCCAGCACCTGCAGTTCCTTGTGTCTCAAAGGATCTTAATTGTCCCTCAATGACTACTAGATCAGCCACGATTGAATGGTGGAGTAGACTTGATGGACCAAATGGCCTAATTCTGCTCCTATCACTTATGACCTTACGAAAGCTCCATCAACAGAGGAGATGAGACTAGGGCGGAGATGGGTGAGATGAAGGGTACGATGCACTGTCTTAACATCGTTGGCCAGTGTGATAATCTTCTGCGGTTTAGAATCAGAATTAAGTCCCTTCACCAGGAGGTGTCCAAAATAGCAAAGGCATTATTGTGTGTGTCAGTAGGGGAGGAAACATAGAAACATAGAAATATAGAAAATAGGTGCAGGGGTCGGCCATTTGGCCCTTCAGGCCAGCACCGTCATTCAATATCATCATGGCTGATCATCTAAACTCAGTTCCCTGGTCCTGTTTTTTCCCCATATCCCTTGATTCCATTAGCCCCAAGATATAAATCTAACTCTCTCTTGAAAACTGAGGAGTGGAGGCAGGGATAAGGACAGGTGCGATGATCGAGATTGAAACTGATAGATTGGTTTAGTTTAATTTAGTTTAGAGATACCGCACGGACACATGCCCTTTGGCCCACCGAGCCCGCACCGACCAGTGTTCCCAACACATTAACACTGCCCTGCACACACTAGGTCCAATTTACAATCATACCAAGCCAATTAGCTTACAAAGCTATACGTCATTGGTGTGTGGGAGGAAACCAAAGATCCCGGAGAAAACCCACACAGGTCACGGGGAGAATGTACCACTTCTGTACAGACAGCACCCGTGGTCAGGATCGAACCAGGGTCTCTGGTGCTGTGAGACAGAAACTCTACCGTTACGCCACCGTGCCACCAACCTTACTCTAGTGAGAAAGAAAGACTTATATCACATCTTGATGGCCTCAGGACATCCCAAACTAATTCAGTCAGTGCAGTATGTCTTGAAGCACATTTGCTGTGACACTCATGGAACTATAGTGGCCAATCATCCATAAACAACAGAGTGTTAATGAGGAGGTAACAAGTTTTTACCGACGACTGAATAAGAGATAGGTCTTGGACTTCCCCAAGGATAAATCTTCTTGATGCCAGCAGAATACTAATATGCAGGGGCAGTTTGAGATACCAAGGAGGAGGTGTTGGTGCCATTTAGGGGCATTAAGGTGGATAAATCCCCTAGTGGGATCCATGCCGTTAGTGAGAGAGGCAAGAGAGGAGCCTTGTCAAAGATCTTTGCTTCTTGTCTGGCTACAAACGAGGTCCCGAAGGACTGGAGAATAACTAATGTTGTTCTCTTCTTTAAGGGAAGTGGAGAGAATCCAGGGAATTATGTCAGTGGTATGGAAGCTAATGGAAAGGAATCTTCAGGATAGAATTTGCTCCCATTTGGGAGAGGAGGGGTTGATTAGCGACAGTCAACATGGCTCTGTATGTGGCAGATCGTGTCTTACTAACTTAATTGAGTTTTCTTGAGGAGATGACAGAGGACATTGATGAAGTTAGGGTGGTGGATGCTGTCTACATGGATTTTAGGAAAACATTTGATAAAGATCCCCATGGTAGGCTGATCCAAAGGTTTAAGCTGTTGGGAATGAACAGTGACTTGGCCGTATGCATTCCAAACTGGCTTACTGGTAGAAGACAAAGGGTTATGGTGAAAGGGTTATAGTTCAGGCTGGAGGTCTGTGACCAGTGGCGTCCCGCGGGGATCTCTGTGAAACCTCTGTTGTTTGTCACATAATTGTGATTTAGACATAAATGTAAATGGGTTGGTTACGAAGATGGCAGATGACAGCAAGATTGCTGGAGTTCCAGACTGTGAGGAAAAATACAATGGAATATAAATCAGCGGTAGAAATGGCCAGAGAAATGGCAGATGGAGTTTAATAGTAAGATTAAACGAGAACTTACCTGTTCGAAGTTTGATCTTTATTTTATGAGGAGTTACGATGAGGGATTACGTGAAGAAGCACCGCCTGCCGCTTGATCAGCATACTTCAAAGCAGCGGCATGAAAAACACAGAACCAATAGCCGGAGTAAGATAGTAAGGCTCAACATAGACTAGAACTACCAGATGATCATTTGTATTATGAGGGTTGGGAGCGGAGGGCACGTAATCCCTCATCGTAACTCCTCATAAAATAAAGATCAAACTTCAAACACGTAAGTTCTCATTTAATCTTACTATTTTACTTCGGAGTCACGTGAGTGACTACGTGAAGATTTTAAAGCTCTGTGCTTTTTATGTCGTAGATTCATTCCATACGACACTCTGTTTAGTTAATACAGTAGTGAATAAATAATATTTTTAAAAACATTGTTTCAATTTATGAAATAAGTCTTTTAATCATGAAAAGAACAATTTTTTTAAATAATAACCCCTCTATGCCTGGGGAAAATATTTCAACAAAAGTGATAATGATATCAAATGATAACATAAATCGACAAACTAAATCGATAATATAAAACAAAGCAAGCATTTAAAGTGAACCCAACACTGCGTGTCCAAATCCTGGCACCGTGAGAACAGGTTTATCATAGAACTTTGAAAAAGTTTCTTCTTTACACCATCCTGCGGCCTCGAAAATTTTATCGAGTGGTACATCCTGTACCTTCGCAGCGGACGCAGCTGCAGCCCTAGTGGAGTGAAACTTAACACATCAGTGTCCACTCCTGCTAAATCCAAAACCTGTTCTAACCATCTAGAAATGGTTTGAACTGCAACTTTTGTGTGGGGTTTTTTGTGCGTTATCAGTAACGCTGCCTCAGCACCTCGGAGATTTTGATTACTTCAATCAATCAATCGGTTTTATTCGTCACATTGCACACAAAGTGCAAGTGAATGAATTTGTCAGCAGTGGTACAATGATAAATGCTTATAATGATAATTTAGTTAAATGCTTAACTACCCACAATGTTTCATTGACAGGATATGCTTTAAACATTACCTTGACTCCAGTTTTTCCTGGTCTGCTTTGTTTGGTCAGATCATAAACATAAAACACAATGTTATCTGAAGCCACAAGCATGCAATCTAACCGTAACAATTGCAAAGTTTGTACTTTTTGAGCTGACACTAATGCCATTACATTACTAACTTGAATGTTAACCTTTGCAAAGACATTGAAGTAATTGGAGTCCATTGCCTAAGCAAAGTGAGAACAATGCTAACATCCCAAATTTCTGTATCACTGGGCTTGGGAGGATTTTTATTAAAATTCCTTTCATGAACTGGGATATTTAATGGGTGAGACCCAATTGAATCTCGATCAGAAATTTGTCCTAAATAGGACGACAAAGCACTACGAGCACTATTAATGGCACTATAACTTAAGCGCTCATCAAAATGCAACCCAGCAAGGAACTCCAATACACTTGATATGTTCGCAGTATAATAGGACATCTTTGACTGTCTACAGAAGACTTCCCATTTCTTTATATGCAACATATATTGTTTTTAAGTGCTATTTCTCAAAGCTGCAGCTATAACATCCATGGTCCTGTCCGACAGTCCAAGCTCTTGCAATGGTCTGGTCAGAAGCTGCAGATTAACAAATTCATATGATCATGCAATGGATGAATTTCTTTTGTCACTGGTTGTATCAACAATTGTTGCAAGTAGGAATCATCATACAAGGTTCAATAATCATTTTAAGCATCAACGGGAACCATGACTGTGTAGGCCAATTTGGCCCCACCAAAATGCCCTTGGCAGCGTCTTGCGCTACTTTCTTGAGACATTGCCCAATTTAGACAGAATGGGGGAAACGCATAAAAGAACGTATTCCCCCAGTGTAGCGAGAAAACATCCACCGCTACTGCACCTGGATCGTGTTCCCAAGACACGTATTTGGGCAATTGGTGATTAAATCTAGATGCAAACAGATCAATGTCTGGTACTCCAACCGACTGACAATATTTTTGAAATTTTTTGGATTTAACATCTATTCTGTATTGTCTTAAAATGTTCGTGATCTTATGCCTCCACCAATATTGTCTCCCCATGGGAGATAAATAACTGAAACCCGAATATTCTTACCAATACACCAATGCCACATCTGGTTAACCAGATGATCACATGATAATGATCTTACTCCACCCATGTGATTGTTATATGCCACAGCTGTGGTATTGTCTACTTGTAATTGGACATGCAAATCCTTCATAGTAGAACAATACGCTTTTAATCCATAAAATGCTCCCAGTAACTCCAAATAATTTATACCTTATGTTTGGAGAATACATCCTCTTGGACAGTCCATCTGCCCCCACAGCTGGTATCATTATCTGTAGCACCCCATCCGAGAGAACTTGCATCAGCTTGCAAAATCACTGCTGGCGGCTGAACCAAAATGTTTTTAACAGCTTGTGGAACATTCTCAATTCATCAATACAATTCTAATAAAGCTTCCTTTGGCAATTGTATGAGCCCACCAAAATGGCGTCCTCGCTGTATTAGCTTGTGTTTTTACCCTTTTTGGGATATTGGTAATGCAGTGGACCAAATTCTACTGCAGGGAATGCTGTTACTAACTTCCTAATAACATTATCAACTTCTCGGATGGAGGGATAAGGTTTGTCAATAAGGCACCGACATACATTTGTAATATCAACAATCTTGTCTATTGGTAAAGTTACTAACATGGTAACTGAAATAATCACAAACACCAAATATTCAATAGTTTGGGATGGCTGTAACTTTAGATTTTGATGAATCAGGAACCTAGCCTTACAAACAGGCTTGTAGTCACCGAGACTGATTTTTCAGCTGACTCCTGATTAAAATGTCATCTAGATAAGCCATAACGATGTGTTTTTGTGCCCTGAGCAGTGCAAATGCTGGTTTCAACAATTAGTGAACAACCTAGGAGCTGAGCTTAATCCATTACGTAATGCTTTGTATTACCACAGCTGTCCCATCCAATTAAATTTCAATACCTGCGAATGTGATGATGAATTGGTACTGAATAATATGCATCCTTCTGGATAAATGTATTAAAAGTGTGAGGTCTAAAATGATTCTACAACCGCCATCTTTCTTTGTGTCTGGGGAAAATATTTGATACAAATTGTTGTGGATCCTCACTTGATTTCTCGATACCTTTTTTACACCAATTCTTAACTTCTTTATCAATTTGAATTATTTTTTTTTTCAAATACAAAAACACCAAATACAATTAGGTTTATTCTGTCCTGGTGGATCAATACCTTCTACAAAATCAATGGTTGATCCTAAGACAGTACCTAATATAACACGGTTAGATGTTATACAGTCCCATTTATCATAAAACATTTATAGACTACCAATCTGAGGTACATCCAAAGATTCTTCTGTAATAGGATAAAGTTTTTGTACCTCTCCAACCGGACGTGGTGGTCTCCTTCTCCCAACATATGGGTAACATTCGGCTGTGCTGGTTGGTAATATTTCCTTACCATACTCCAGCCTCGGCTTGTTCCAGCTCCAAATCAAAATCCCCTTCTTGTTTGACCGGCCCTTTCTTTGGCCAAACCGAAGGGTTTCATGAGGTCAATAGTCTTTGCCTCTTTATCAACCTCTTTATGTATTTAAACAGATTTTCTTTGAACAAATAACCAGGCCCTTGAACATTGCTTGATCTGCACAAACCTGCAAATCTTGGATGTAAAATAGGCCAAATGGCAATCTCCCTCATACAATTAATCTTAAATATTGAGTTGCAGAATAATGCCAACATATCCTTCTGAACTTTGGTCATTCCACAATCTTCCACTTGCTTTCCAAAAGCAGTGAACCCAGCCAAAATCATATCTCCTGTGCCTGCATCATTGATGACATTGGTGCCAAAAAGCCGAATTTCATTTTGGTACCTTCAGTGAGGTATAATAATTCTGCTGTATCAACCATAACAGCTTCTTGAAGCTGGTGATAGACCAAATAATTTATGTTGGCCGCCAGGTTTCTTCCATGGCCTCACTGCCTCCTCCGGGTATAGAAAACTTTGTGCCACATCAGACACACCTGGAACAATATTTTTGTATTGTGGTGGGTACTCATGACCAAAATCACCACCTTCAGGATCAGTCTCATGCAGCCCTGGTACTCCTGAGACTTTGCTCAAGGATTTTCTCCAGCCCAATCCCAGGCTCTGGAGTTTCAAATTCCCAATTCAAACTGGCACCATATTCATGATATGGAACCCCCTCAGGGGCTGCCTGGGAATATTCTGGGTTTTTAGACCCTTGGTTGATTATTGTTTGGAGTATTTTCTCCATTTGTATTCCATTCTAAGCCATAAGGCTTTTTTTTTCTCTCTGGACGACTTTCAGAATCAGATTCATCAGAACCCACAGGCCTTTCAGATTTCTTTTACATTTTTTAGGCACTGGGTTTTCCTCCGTGGTTTCTGCTTGTGGAGAAACCAAAGGCTCACTAACGGGTATCGGAACCGGCTCCGTAATAATCTGCTGTCCCGACTATTTTCCTTCTCCACCCCGGGACGCACGTTTTGCCCGCGACTTTTTTAACTTTTTCCATTTTACCCACCAGCCTACGGAGTTTTAAAAATGCCCTGGAAGTAAAAGTAATTTACTTACCTGCGGGCTGTTTTTCACCGCTGTGTTGGAGCTGCGCTATGCAGCTCTTTCCCTACCGACAGCGTCGACGTAACGCCGATCAAGCGCCAGGCGGGCTTCTTCACCTAGTCACTCACGTGACTCCGAACTAAAATCGGAACAAGTGTGAGGTATTGCACTTTGGGTGGTCGAAAATGAGGGAAAATATGCAATTAATGGCAAGACCCTAAACAACGTTGCTATCCAGAGGGATGTTGGGGTCCAATTCAATATGTCTCTGATAGTGGCAACACAAGTAGCGGAGTGGCAAAGTGACGTCCAAAAACAAATAGCAATTGTCCGAAATATTTAGCGGTAAATCACCTGAACTCAACATTGCCTCTCCCAGCCTGGTACTCCACCTGATTCTGCCCCCACCCCTATTAGAAATGGGTGTTTGACATCTAGTTTGCATTTGGGAACAATTCACTGAAAACCGAGTGCAGTCTCATCTTCCCCAAAACAGAGAGACAGGCCTCAAATTAGATTTCACCCTGCCCCTCGATCTGAAATACCGATCCTCACACCAAACTGTGTCCCAAAAAGATCATTAACTTGGCGTGCAACAGAGGTAACACGGGTTCCACATCAAGACATGTACTGCTTCACGATCAATGTATATAAATGACATGGACATAAACGTAGACGGGTTGGTTGGTGGGTTTGCAGCGCGACTTTGCGATTGCTGGAGTCGTGGACTGTGATGAAGGCTGGCAAAGTACACAGTGGGATGTAGATCTGCCACTGAAGAGGGCGGAGAAATGACAGATGCAGTTTAATCCGAGTTAGTGCCAGGTACTGCACTTTGGGAGGTCAAATGTACGCGGGAAAATATTAAATGAATGCAATGATCATTTACAGCATTGATGTACAGGGGGATCTTGGGGTCCAAGCCCATAGCTCCCTGAGAATAGCAACCCAAGTAGATAGAGTGGTAACAAAGGCATGTGGTGGTCTGGCTTTCATAAGTTGGGGCATTGAGTATATCAGGAAATTATGGTGCAGCATTTGAGGACACATATAGAGTATTTGTGCAGTTCTGATTGCCCCATTACAGGAAGGATGAGGAGGCTTTGGAAAAGATGCGTAGGATGTTTACCAGAATGTTACCGGGATGAGGGGGAATTAGCTATCGGGAGAGGTTGGACTGACTTGGATTGTTTTCTCTGGATCGGCAGAGGTTGGGCGGAGACCTCGAAACTAAACTAAACAAAACTGGATTGTTGAAGGGATTTAAGGTGGAAGTGGCAATATTTTTGAAAATTTGAAGAAATAGGAGACAAATTGGTGCATTTGGAGAACATTTGGAGGGTTACAGAGTGGTAGAGAGATAGAGCAGGGAAACTGGCTCCTCAGTCATTGTGTGCTCAGATCCACCAAGCAGCCAATCTTTAATTGAGGGTGATGAGGAACTAGCACACAAGAGGAAACCAAATGTGTAGGAAGGAACTGCAGATGCTGGTTTACACAGAAGATAGACACAAAATGCTGGAGCGACTCAGTGGGTCAGGTAGCATCACTGGGGAAAATGAACAGGTAACATTTCGGGTCGGAACCCTTCTTCAGACTGAAAGATAGGGAAGGTCAGAACAAAACAGGGTGAACTACCTCAGAAAGGGTGCAGTCCGTAATGGCCCACTGTTGGCTGGGGAAGATGTTCTTTGACTGGGATACAAGGATGTGAATAGTGGAACTAGTAGTCCCTGTTGTGACTGGGGTGAGGGGGAGCAAGAGCGGAGCTGCGGGGTACCAAGGAGACAAGACTGGGTGATCGTTTCACTGAACAGCTTCGCTCAGTCCGTATTGGCGCACGGGATCTCCTGGTTGTCAAATGCTTCCCTTCCCATTCCCATACTGACCCAGGTTCGATCCTGACTTTGGGTGCTTGTCAATATGGAGTTTGTACGTTCTCCCCGTGGCATTCTGTGGGATCCCCGGTTTCCTCCCACAGTCCAGGCGTGTAGGCTATTTGACTTGGTTAGTTTGTCCTTAGTGTGTGTAGGATTGTGTAAGGGTGCAAGGATCGCTGGTCGGCACGTACTTGGTGGGCCGAAGGGCCTGTTTCTGTGCTGAATCTCTAAAAAAAGCTAAACAGGAATGATAGTCATAAATTAGGTACAGCATGGAATCAGGCCCTTCAACCCAACTTGCCCATGCCGGCCAAGTTGCCGAACTGAGGTTGTCTCATTTGTCCGGGCCTGATGCATATCGCTGCAGACCATTCTTATCTATGTACCTGTGTAAGTGTATTTTAAATGTTGTAATTTTGGCTGCCTTTACTACTACCTACCTCATTGGTGACCTAGAACCATCCTTAATTGTTCTGGCCTTACCTTGCACTAAACATTATTCCCTTATTACGTATCTATACGCTGTAAATGGCTCGACTGTAATCATGTATGGCCTTCCTACTGACTGAATAGCACTACAAAAGCTTTTCACTGTACCTCGAATGGATACGGGAGAGCCAGTGGATGTGGTGTATCTGGACTATCAGAAAGCCTTTGACAAGGCCCCACACAACAGATTAGTGTGCAAAATGAGAGCACATGGCATTGGGGGTAGGGTTTTGACATGGATAGAGAACTGGTTGGCAGACAGGAAGCAAAGAGTAGGAATTAATGGATCCTTTTCAGAATGGCAAGCAGTGACTAGCAAGGCTTGGTGCTGGGACCCCATTTATTTACAATATAAATTAACGATTTAGACGAGGGAATTAAATGTGACATCTCAAGTTTGCGGATGACGCAAAGCTGGGTGGCTGTGTGAGCTGCGATGAGGATGCTATGAGGCGGCAGGGTGACGGATAGGTTGGGTGAGTGGGCAGATGCATGGCAAATGCAGTGCAATGTGGATACATGTCAGGTTATCCACTTTGGTGCAAGAGCAGGTAGCCAGAATATTATCTGAATAGTGTCAGATTAGGAAAAGGAGAGATGCAACGAGACCTGGGCGTGCTTGTACATCAGTCACTGAAAGTAAGCATGCAGGTACAGCAGGCAGTGAAGAAAGCCAACGGCATGTTGGACTTCATTGCAAGAGGATTTGAGTTTAGGAGAAAGGAGATCCTACTGCTGTTGTACAGGGCCCTGGTGAGAATGCACCTGGAGTTTTGTGTGCAATTTGCCGGAGTAAATGCCGGAGTAACTCAGCGGGTCAGACAGCACCTCTGGAGAAAAGGAATGGGTGACGTTTCGGGTCGAGGAAGAAGGGTCTGGACCCATAACATCACGTATTCCTTTTTTCCAGAGATGCTGCCTGACCCGCTGAATTTTGAGTCTATCTACCACAGAGGACGAGTTGAGGTAAGACAGGCTGGTGGGGCCAAATGGCCAGTCCCTGTTTTCTTGTAGTTATCTTTCTTGGGTCAAAATAAAATGAGTGGACTGCAAGTTCACAGTCTTGAACAACACCTGCCCACTCCCTCCACAGATGCTGCCTGACCCGCTAACTTCATCCAGCACTTTGTACGATGCTACTGGTGACTGTCACGGCCACTGTGCCAATCAAAGGCTGATAAATCTTTGTTTTATCACAGTGAAAAGCTTTTGTTGTGTGCTAACCATCAGCGGAAAGACGATGGTGGGACTGTCATATGTTGAGAGAATGGAGCGGCTGGGCTTGTACACTCTGGACTTTTGAAGGATGAGAGGGAATCTTATTGAAACATATAAGATTTTTAAGGGTTTGGACACGCTAGAGGCAGGAAACATGTTCCCAATGTTGGGGGATTTCAGAACCAGGGGCCACAGTTGAAGAATAAGGGGTAAGCCATTTAGAACGGAGACGAGGAAACACTCTTTCTCACAGAGAGTGGTGAGTCTGTGGAATTCTCTGCCTCAGAGGGCGGTGGAGGCAGGTTCTCTGGATAGTTTCAAGAGAGTGCTAGATAGGGCTCTTAAAGATAGCAGAGTCAGGGGATATGGGGAGAAGGCAGGAACGGGGTACTGATTGTGGATGATCAGCCATGATCACATTGAATGGCGGTGCTGGCTCGAAGGGCCGAATGGCCTACTCCTGCACCTATGTCTATTATCTATTGTCTAGTGTCTAATACATGATTACAAACGAGCCATCCACAGTGTATATATACATGATCAAGGGAATAACGCAAATAATGTTTAGTGCAAAATAAAGCCAGTAAAATGAACATACTCCGAGGGTCACCAATAAGGTAAATAGTTACTCAGGACTGTTCTATAGTTGTTGGCAGAATGATTCAGTTGTTTAATAACAGCTGGGACGAAACTGTCCCTGAATCACACTTCTCTACCTTTTGCCTGCTGTGAGAGGGGAGAAGAGGAAGTGACCGGGGTGAGACTGGTCCTTGATGATGCTGCTGGCCTTGTCAAGTCAGTGTGAGGTGTAGATGGAGTCAATGGAAGGGAGGTTGCTTTGTGCGATGGCCTGGGCAGTGTCCACAATTCTCTGCAATTTCTTGTGGTCTTGGATGGAGCTGTTCCCAAACCAAGCTGTGATGCACCCGGACAAAATGCTTTCAACGGCACATGTGCAGAAGTTGGCGGGAGTTGTTGGGGCGTGCCGAACTTCTTCCGGTTTCTAAGGAAGTGGAGGCGTTGTTGAGTTGCCGTGTGGCAAAATAGTGGAAGATCTATAGCAGTCCTGCTCTTGATGGCACCCGGTGAAAATGTAGGGCAGATCAGCGGGAATTCTGTACCAGGAGCTGAAAACTGAGTGGCACTGAGGCACAGCAGAGAGAGCCACACAGCACCAGAGACCCGGTTCGATCCTGACCTCAGGTGCACTCTGTGTGGAGTTTGCATGTTCTCTCTGTGACTGCATAGGTTTCCTCCAGGTGCTCCAGTTTCCTCCCACATCCCAAAGACGTGCAGGTCTGTGGGATAGTCGGCTTTCTGTAAATTGCCTCTGGTGTGCGGGGAGTGGATGAGAAATTAGAATAACGAGGGACTAGTGCGAACGGGTGATCGATGGCCGGCAGGGACTCGGTGGGCCGAAGGGCCTGTCTCCATGCTGTTGCTTACCATCAATCAATCAGAATAAAAACCCTTTAACAGTTCTTGAGCTAATTACACCAGCTCTTTGATCTAAACCGTGCTCGGCATAAGTGGAGCCTGTGAATGTTTTATCCATTATGCAAGAGCACTGCAGGCCCTGAACAAACACATCGTGACAGAGAAAGTTTGATAAGTATTTAAGAGAACAGCTTAATATCATGTGGAAGCTATCAGGCTTTGAGTGTAAAGGGCTGTGATTTGAGGGGTTCTCATGTTTATATATTGCAGGCAGGTCAAAGCTGCACAGCCTGGGCCTACCCCAAACCCTACATGGACCTCGCGTGCTTGGACACCCCTCCTGGAGATCTGGTGGGGCACAGTGGCCCCCACATCAACTACAATCCACCGTCTGACAATGAAATATGAATCAAGATGTCAAGAAGTCACATGTTCGTGAGCTAGAGGCAATTTAAATTTAATTTGAAAAGGAATTAACATCCAAACGGTTTTTACTTCAGAACCACCTTAGCTGAACCTTGTGCATCACAGCTCCTGCTCTCTTTACATCGACAAAGACAAAGTAAACAGGGCTGCTGGATTTCTAGCCATTATTCCTTGATTAGGATTCACTGCTGGAACAGCTTGAGTGAGAAACACTCCTGCTTCCTGAACGGTAATCATTTATCTATTGCCAACAGTGGATACAGCTTTAAGGGCCTGTCCTACTTGTGTGTCCTTGGCACGCAAATTACACAACTTCGTCGTCCCGTTGAGGCGCACGGGCATCGTGTGGCCGCGCGGGCCTGTCCCATAGCCAGCTAATCATGAGAGGAATAGATCGGGTAGAGGCACAGAGCCTCTTGCCCAGAGTAGGTGAATTGAGGACCAGAGGACATAGATTTAAGGTGAAGGGGAAAGGATTTAATAGGAATGTGAGGGGTAACTTTTGCACACAAATGATGATGGGTGTATGGAACAAGCTGCCAGAGGAGTTAGTTGAGGCTGGGACTATCCCAATGTTTAAGAAACAGTTAGACAGGTACATGGATCGGACAGGTTTGAAGGATATGGACAAAATGCAGGTAGTTGGGACGTGTTGGGCCGAAGGGCCTGTTTCCACACAACCATCTCAACATCTGGCCCCTTTAGCATGAAGGGTGTTGAATTGATTGAAGTGAGTTGAAATGAAAGTTGCAGCATGGAAACGAGTTCTTCAGCCCACTGACTCCATGCCGATCAACGCTCACTGTTCACACTAGTTCTATGTTATCGCACTTTCACAAACTCAATAAACTCATTTATTTCAAGAGGGCTTGTATACAAAAACAGGGATGTAACGCTGAGGCTCTATGGGCGCTGGTCCAAGTCAAGAGTCAAGAGAGTTTATTGTCGTGTGTCCCAGATAGGACAATGACATTCTTGCTTGCTGCAGCACAACAGAATGTGTAAACATAATACAGAACAGGAGATAAAAGTTCAGTGTGTCTATATACCATAGACCATGTATATACACAATAAATAAACAGATAAAATGCAATAGGCTGTTATTGTTCAGCCCTCCACCACCTCCAGTTTAAATTTCATTTAGAATATTTATGGAGGTCCAGGAAACCAGAAGCAAGAGTTACTCCAGTGAGTTACTCCAGATCCAGGGTCAGGGAGTGATTCTGCATTGGTTTTCAGCGGCTGCGGCAATTCAAAGCGAGGGAGAAAGTGCCCAGCGCCGACCAGTTGCCGTGGCAGTGCGCATGCGCAGGGTGGCCGTGGTTGTGCGCGTGTGCAGGGGGGAGGATATGAAGCCTAGTGCTAATTCCGGCTCTGCGAGGCCCCCCTAGATCTCGAGGCCCTAAGCTTAAGCTTGTCAAGCTTATACATAAATCCGGCCCTGGGAGCGGGGTACTGATTGTGGATGATCAGCCATGATCATATTGAATGGCGGTGCTGGCTCGAAGGGCCGAATGGCCTACTCCTGCGGACCCAAACGTTGCGGCTGCCATCAATGTATTTCCCTGTCCCACTCTGCCCTCCCTGGGACTGGCTTCCTGCACGGTCTCAAGGAGGGCCAGGAACACCTGATCTTCTGCCAGGGCACACTGCAGCCCTCTGGACTCAGCACCAAATTCTCCAACTCCCAGTGAGTTAATCCTCGGCCTCATATCAGAAACGCTCGTGTGTGGCGTATCTCAGCCGTCGGTCCTTCTGGTTCGGTTTTGCTCTCTCCATCAGTACAGTCCGACCTGCCAGGCATGGCCCACACCCATGGGACTCAGTGCTGGGACCCCAGCTATTTACAATATACATTAAGGATCTGGATGAGGGAATTGAAGGCAATATCTCCAAGTTTGCGGATGACACTAAGCTGGGGGGCAGTGTTAGCTGTGAGGAGGATGCTAGGAGACTGCAAGGTGACTTGGATAGGCTGGGTGAGTGGGCAAATGTTTGGCAGATGCAGTATAATGTGGATAAATGTGAGGTTATCCACCTTGGTGGCAAAAACAGGAAAGCAGACTATTATCTAAATGGTGGCCGATTATGAAAAGGGGAGATGCAGCGCGACCTGGGTGTCATGGTACACCAGTCATTGAAAGTAGGCATGCAGGTGCAGCAGGCAGTGAAGAAAGTGAATGGTATGTTAGCTTTCATAGCAAAAGGATTTGAGTATAGGAGCAGGGAGGTTCTACGTCAGTTGTATAGGGTCTTGGTGAGACCACACCTGGAGTATTGAGTACAGTTCTGGTCTCCAAATCTGAGGAAGGACATTATTGCCATAGAGGGAGTGCAGAGAAGGTTCACCAGACTGATTCCTGGGATGTCAGGACTGTCTTATGAAGAAAGACTGGATAGACTCGGTTTATACGCTCTAGAATTTAGGAGATTGAGAGGGGATCTTATAGAAACTTACACAATTCTTAAGGGGTTGGACAGGCTAGATGCAGGAAGATTGTTCCCGATGTTGGGGAGGTCCAGGACATGGGGCCACAGCTTAAGGATAAGGGGGAAATCCTTTAGGACCGAGATGAGAAGGACTTTTTTCACACAGAGAGTGGTGGGTCTCTGGAACTCTCTGCCACAGAGGGTAGTTGAGGCCAGTTCATTGGTTATATTTAAGAGGAAGTTAGATGTGGCCCTTGTGGCTAAAGGGATCAGAGGGTATGGAGAGAAGGCAGGTACGGGATACCAGTACGGGATGATCAGCCATGATCATATTGAATGGCGGTGCAGGCTCGAAGGGCCAAATGGCCTACTCCTGCACCTAATTTCTATGTTTCTATTAGCTTCAACTTTAGGTTTAAGTTTTAGTTAGTTGGGCCGCAGGGCCAGTTACTTATGGAAAGAAAGTCCTAAACCAAAGGGCAACTGGAAGGTGAAAATCTCAGCCAAAATATGTTGTGGGAGTCTTTGGAGGCATTAAAATGAAATGAAACTAATGCTTGATAAAAAGTAGAGATCTCCACAGGGAATGAGCTAGAGAGATGAATTAAACTAGGTAATTCATGTGGAGACAAGAATAAGCAAGTAATTGATGTTTCAATGATCCCATTTGCTCTCAAATATACTTGGCTGTCAGATTAGACAGGAGCTGTCTGGCTCAGTGAGTGAGAAAGCCCAGTGCCACAGAGCTCAGTTAGAACCAACCTAGATAGACACAAAAAGCTGTAGTAACTTAGCGGGACTGGCAGCATCTCTGGAGAGAAGGAATGCGTGGCGATTCAGGTCGAGACCCTTCTTCGGACCCAAATCGTCACCCATTTCTTCTCTTCTGTCTTCGATGTAAACCAGCATCTGCAGTTCCTCCCTGTGCAGTGTGTTTACATTTATGCCTTACAAGGTCATAAGTGATAGGAACAGAATTAGGCCATTCGGCCCATCAAGTCTACTCCGCCATTCAATCATGGCTGATCTATCTCTCCCTCCTAACCGCATTCTCCTGCCACCTCCCCATAACCCCTGACACCTGTACCAATCTGGAATCTATCTATCTCTGCCTTAAAAATATCCACTGACTTAGCCTTCACAGTCATCTGCGCCAAAGAATTCCACGGATTCACCACCCTCTGACTAAAGAAATCCCCCATCACCTCCTTCCTAAAGGTATGTCCTTTAATTCTGTGGCTATGACCTCTAGTCCTAGACTCTCCCACTCAGTGCAAACATTCCCAGAAGTAAGGCTGATTTGCAATGTGATAGCTCATAGGGGCAGTGGTACACTGTTCTATAGTGCAGGCTGTAGATACCTTTCCCTATACCTGAGCTGCGATACATAAAAGCGCATGCCTTCCACAGACAACATTTCCTAGGATGGAACTGCAGATGCTGGTTTACACCAAAGATAGACAGAAAATGCTGGAGTAACTCAGCGGGACAGGCAGCATCTCTGGAGAGAAGGAATGGGTAACGTTTCAGTCAGTCTGAAGAAGGGACTCGACCCGAAACGTCGCCTATTCCTTCTCTCACAGATGCTGCCTGATCCGCTGAGTTTCTCCAGCATTTTTGTCTACCTTTGATTTTTCCAGCATCTGAAGTTCTTTCTTAAACACAGCAGGCCGAGACCCTTCTCAAGTTTGGGATGCTGCCTGACCTATTGAGTTACTCCAGCATTTTGTGTTTGTCTTCTATGCATTCTGCAATCTGGATATATCTGTACTGCAGCAGCAGAGTGCAACATGGTACGCCATCCATACTATTGTTTTAGGGGTTTGTTTTAGAAATACAATTTGGAAACAGGCCCTTCGGCCCACCGAGTCCACGCCGCCCATTGGTCACCCTCCGTTCTCACACTTTTTCATCCACAATAGTGCAACTATTACAAGGGCCGATTAGCACACAAGCCGCACGTCTTTGGGATGTGGGAGGAAACCGGAGCAATCAGAGGAAACTTATGCGATCTCAGTGAGAACGAGCAAACTCCACACAGACAGAAACCAAGGTCAGGATCGAACCTGGGTCTCCGGTGCTGTGAGGCAGCAACTCTACCAACTGCGCTACCCTGTTGTATACTTGGTACTCAGCAAAGGAGATGTCCCTGTGTTGGGGCGGTCCACAATGTTATTAGGCAGGATCGATAAGCTTGTCTGCTGTCACAGGATGGAAATATCCATGCTGCATTATAGACTGTGGTGCACGCAGCCCGAGTTAAATTGTAACCTGACGGATAAGCACATTCCATGCCTCTCCACACTTCAGACAAGACATGTCCAAGCTACGATGGTATAATGATGTTACGCTGCAGGCTGCATATACCCATGGTGTAAAAGATAGGATAAAAATTGGAAGAAAACGAGCTACCTGTAGATACTTTCTGCACTAAACCCTCTCAAAAACACATCAACACACTTAGCCAGATCAGACAGCAATGGAAGGAGAGAGCGCTTTTGACAGCTTGTAACGTGCAATATTCAGCAAATAATTCTTCCATCAGCTTCCAACAGGGTACGGAAGAAATGCAGCATCCCTTGCCTGAGCTCAGACCCTTCCATGTCTATGTAGGAAGGAACTGCAGATGCTGGTTTACACCCAAGGTAGACACAAAATGCTGGAGTAACTCAGCGGGACAGGTCATGTCTATAGAGAGAAGGAATGGGCGATGTTTCGGTTCGAGACCCATCTTCAGACTCCATCCCTCATATCATGGGAGGGGCAGTGGTGGGATATGGCCTGACCCGTGCACGCAGAGAAAGAAGAAACACTTCAATATTTAGTTTAGAGATATAGCGCGGAAACAGGCTCTTCGGCCCACCGAGTCCACACCGACCAGCAATTCCCACACACTAGCACTGTCATTCATCCACACTAGGAACCATTTACAATTTTTCTTTTTAACCAAAGTCAATTAACCTACAAACCTGTACGTCTTTGGAGTGTGGGGGGGGAACCCGGAGATCCCAGAGAGAACTCTCGCGGTCATGGGAAGAACGTACAAACTCCTCACAGACAAGCACCCGTAGTCGGGATGGAACCCGGGTCTCTGGCGCCGCGAGGCAGCAACTCTACCGCTTGAGCGAGCGGCGGTATTGATAATCTTATGAAATGTAAATGGCAAAACTGCCACACTGATGATTGATCTGAGAGATGCACTTCATGTGTTCAGCCACAGGAGGGGGCCTGACTGAAGACTTCACATCATGAAGTCCATCCCATTCCCAGCTTCAGCCAAATCGATGAGAAGTTTTTCCCCTGAAAGCAATTCAAGGCTTTTCACGATTTCCCTCTCCCGTAAAAATGTTCAGGCAGCATTTACAAGGATGTTTCCAGGACTGAGCTGTAGGCAGAGGTTGGGCAAGCTAGGACTTCATTCCTTAGGCAGGAGGATGAGGGGTGATCTTAAATAAGTGTATACGATCATGAGATGAATAGATAGGGTGAATGCACAAGGTTGGGGAATCAAGAACCCGAGGACATAGGTTTAAGGTGAGAGGGGAAAGATTTAATAGGAACATGAAGGGCAACTTTTTCACTCAGAGGCTGGTTGGTAAATGAGGAAGTAATTGAGGCAGGCACTGTGTGTAGGAAGGAACTGCAGATGCTGGTTTAAACCGAAGATAGACATAAGAAGCTGGAGTAACTTAGCAGGATGAGCAGCATCTCTGGAGAGAAGGAATGGGTGATGTTTCGGGTCCAGACCCTTCTTCAGACCCAGCAGATATAGGCAGATACTAGAACAGCATTTTAAAGATACTCGGACAGGGACACGGAGAGGAAAGGTTTGGACCAAACGTGGGCAGGTGAGATGAGCGTAGATGGCCATTTTGGTCGGTGTGGTCATTGGGCTGAGGGGCCGATGTCCGTGTTGTATGACTCTATGACAAGAAATCAGATCTATAAGTTTGCATTTGTCAGACACCAAGTTCTCTGGGAATGAACACGCTGCCGTAACCTCAGGGCCAAATGCAAAGCGTCTGCCGGGAGGTTGGTGGGATAGGCACAAAATGCTGGAGTAACTCAGCAGGACAGGCAGCATCGCTGGAGGGAAGCAATGGGTGACATTTCAAATTGAGATCGTTCTTTAGATGGTTGGTGGGAGGGAGGGGGAGGGGGGGATAAGGGGAAAGGGGGGGAGGGGAGTCAATCTCAGTCCCAGTCTACCCCACGACAGAAGGGGGAGGAGTTGTACAGTTTGATAGCCACAGGGAAGAAGGATCTCCTGTGGCGTTCTGTGCTGCATCTTGGTGGGACCAGTCTGTTGCTGAAGGTGCTCCTCAGGTTGACCAGTGTGTCATGGAGTGGGTGAGCTGTATTGTCCAGGATGCTCCGCAGTTTGAGGAGCATCCTCCCCTCCAAGACCTCCTCCCATGATTCCCACTCCGCCCCCCAGACAGAGCCAGCCTTCCTGATGAGTTTGCTGACCCTATTGGCATCTGCGGGTGTGAATCTTTGCACAGATCCCCACACCATGATAGAGACAGCTTGCCCTTCTCACCCCCAGGTGTAAGAGAAAAGCCACCATACAAGATTCTGTGCCCCTACATCTGAAACATTATGTTGCTGTTTTATTTTTATGTTTCGTGTTTATTTAGCTTTGGAGACAACACATCAAAATAGGCCCTTTAGCCCACGGAGTCCACGGCAACCATCGATAGGGTCGGCAACTGTCCCGTATTAGCCGGACACCCCATATATTGGGCTGAATTGGTTTGTCCCGTACGGGACCGCCCTTGTCCCGTATGTGATTGCTACTACTCGGGTCGAGGGGACTGTCGGGTTGGAGCGCCGTGTCCGGCCCCGCCTCACCCGTCCAATGTAGTGCAGCCCATGGAGTGCAGCAGCAGCACCTCACCGTGGGACCTGTCGGTCGGCAGCCCGGCCAGCTGTCCGACCTTCGGACCTTGGCTTACCGCTGACACCACCACCCCTCATTCCCATGGCCGATCATCGGTTCATGAGTTGGATGGTGTGCCGGCTTTGCGCGCGATGTCGCGCAGGCCAAAACTCCTCAGCTGGCCCGCCAGCTGGGCTTTGTGTGCAGTCCAGCACCCGGGCCAACTCATCATTCACCCAGCCACGGCCCAGTCGGTCAACGAACTGCCGTCGGGAATTTGTCCCGTATTTGACATTTTGTCCCTTATTTGGGAGTGAGAAAGTTGGCCACCCTAACCATCTTCACGCTAGTTCGACGTTGTCCTTCTTTCTTATCCCTTCCCTACACACTAGGGGCAATTTTCAGAGGCCAATTAATCTACAAACCCGCACTTCATTTGGGTGTGAGAGGAAACAAGAGCACCCGGAGGAAACCCACGCGGTCACAGGGAGAACGTGAAAACCACACAGACAGCACCCGATATCAGGATCAAATCGTCTCTGGTGCTGTGAGGCAGCAGCTCCACCCGCTGCACCAGCATACCGTCACTATGTAGTTGCACGCTGCATGCCAGGGTTTGGAGTAATATCTAATAGCTGTATTTAATATTTAATCAGTGGTCCATTATGTGTGTGCGTTTCACACTTGACATATTTCAGCCAAATTGCATTATTCATTTGAGAATTCCGCCGAGCTGAATCATGCCTTTTGCTAACTGGATTTCTTTTTCAAACTGGGTTTTAAACCCCATCTCGGCATCAATGTCTACTTGCTCCCCTTCCTCACCCATTCCCGCACTGAAAACAGAATCAATGCACTCCTCATTTCCTCAGCAGCTGCAGTCCTTTCTTTTTAGCCAAACTGACCAAACCTAACACACTAATCCCCGCACACTAACACTACCCGACACACACGATTCCTACTGAAGCCAATTAACCTACAAACCTTTACATCTTTGGAATGTGAGAGTGAAACCGGGACAGCCAGAGACAAACCACGAGGTCACGTACAAACTCCGTACAGGATTGAACCCGGGTCTCTGGCGCTGTAAGGCAGCAACTCCACCGGTGTGCCCTCTGCGTACATATATTCTGTTGTACATATGACAATTAAAAACTCTTGTCTCTCGATGTTAAAGCCTTTTTCGGGCTCCCCCCTCTCTTTCCCATATTAAAGACCCAGCCAGTTCAATCTGCCCGAATGGACACAACCTCTCAGTTCTGACATAAACATTTCCAGACATCTTTCTGCACCATCTCTCGCCGTTTTACGTTTTGTTTTATAATGTGGAGATTGTGTATAACGACAAAACACTGCTCCTTGACCTAGCGATCAAGAGGTATGCAGTCCAATCCCTCAACAGCAGCAGCCCTGGTATGTAAATTTAGTTAATTGAATAATTAGAATTGAGTATCACTAATGTTGGCCATAAAACGACATTATCACCATTTAAAATAACTTAGAGAAAGTGATTTACCCTCCATAACTGGTCTAGGGTTGTAATTGACTCCACATGTAATCAGCAAAGTGATTGATTCAGGAACGGCCGAACAAGACCATACCTCCATATTTACTGCACCGTGCAGCCACTCTTGCCCAAGGGCCTCAGCTGCTCAAGATGGCGGCTGCCTGCCTGCCTGCCTATCATCCGTCTGCTCAGTGGCAGGTAGGGATGAGGAATAATTAAATGCACGCTTCGTCAGCCATTCCCACATGCACGCACGTGGCATATTCATTGTGAGCTCCGAAGGGCCTGTTTCTATGCCGTACTGTTCAATTGATTGATCGATTAGTTTAGTTTAGTTTAGTTTAGTTTGGAGATACAGTGGGGAAACAGGCCTTTCGGCCCAACAGGCTCCACGCCAACCAACGATCCCTGCACATTAACACTATCTTACACGCTCTAGGAACCATTTTAAGGGGCTGTCCCATTTCGGCGACCAAATTGGCGAGTTTAGAAGAGTTTGAAAAAATGGCATGTTGAAGACCTCCTTCGACTATGTTGAAGACTATCTACGACTACCTTTGACTACCTTTGACTACCCTCGATTCCTTACGACTAACATGCTGACCTACTACGACCTACTACGACTAACCCTACGTGTAAAAAAATTACCGATTTTTTTCCATGGCGACCTTTTTTTACTCGTGGGCATTTTTCAGCATGTTGAAAAATACGCCGCGATCTAGCTGAGGCCTCGAGTACGTGGGGAAACACTCTCAAGCATGAAGGAGATTTACAAAGACCTCCTACGACCTCGTGTCGACCATGGTGCGAGTGTGAGTCGAGGGCAAACTCGCCAGAACTGGCGGATTAGGTTGCCCAATTGGTACAGGCCCTTTACATTTATACCAAGCCAATTAACCTACAACCCTGTACGTCTTTGGAGTGTGGGAAGAAACCAGTGATCTCGGAGAAAACCCACGCGGTCGCGGGGAGAACGTACAAACTCCGTACAGACAGCGCCTGTAGTCGGGATCGAACCCGGGTCTCTGGCGCTGTGAGGCAGCAACTCTACCGCTGCACCACCGTGACCGCACTCATTGATTTTTTAATACTTTTTTGTCACATGTATAGGGTATCGACATAGTTGCAATGGTCCCTCTTATTCCTCCCACCCCCTGCCCCCACCACAGCCCCTGCCCCCCACCGCCTAGTCCCTCTAGGTTCTCACTGGCATGTTTACACTGGCATGTTTACACTGGCAAGTTTACTCTGGCATGTTTACACTGGCATGTTTACACTGGCAAGTTTACTCTGGCATGTTAACTCTGGCATGTTACGCTGACATGTTTACAGTGATGTTTACTCTGGCATGCTTACACTGGTATGGTTACACTGGCATGCTTACACTGGCATGTTTACTCTGGCATGTTTACACTGGCATGTTTACTCTGGCATGTTTACACTGGCGTGTTTACTCTGGCATGTTACGCTGACATGTTTACTCCGGCATGCTTACACTGGCATGTTTGCACTGGCATGCTTACACTGGCATGCTTACACTGGCATGTTTGCACTGGCATGTTTACACTGGCATGCTTACACTGGCATGTTTACTCTGGCATGTTTACACTGGCATGTTTACTCTGGAATGTTTATACTGGCGTGTTTACTCTGGCATGTTCCGCTGACATGTTTACAGTGACATGTTTACTCTGGCATGTTTACACTGGCTTGGTTACTCTGGCATGTTTACATTGGCTTGGTTACTCTGGCATGTTTACACTGGCATGTTTACACTGGCAAGTTTACTCTGGCATGTTAACTCTGGCATGTTACGCTGACATGTTTACAGTGATGTTTACTCTGGCATGCTTACACTGGTATGGTTACACTGGCATGCTTACACTGGCATGTTTACTCTGGCATGTTTACACTGGCATGTTTACTCTGGCATGTTTACACTGGCGTGTTTACTCTGGCATGTTACGCTGACATGTTTACTCCGGCATGCTTACACTGGCATGTTTGCACTGGCATGCTTACACTGGCATGCTTACACTGGCATGTTTGCACTGGCATGTTTACACTGGCATGCTTACACTGGCATGTTTACTCTGGCATGTTTACACCGGCATGTTTACTCTGGAATGTTTATACTGGCGTGTTTACTCTGGCATGTTCCGCTGACATGTTTACAGTGACATGTTTACTCTGGCATGTTTACACTGGCTTGGTTACTCTGGCATGTTTACATTGGCTTGGTTACTCTGGCATGTTTACACTGGCATGTTTACACTGGCATGTTTACTCTGACATGTTTACACTGGCATGTTTACTCCGACATGTTTACACTGGCATGTTTACACTGGCATGTTTACACTGACATGTTTACTCTGACATGTTTACACTGGCATGTTTACTCCGACATGTTTACTCTGGCATGTTTACACTGGCATGTTTACACTGGCATGTTTACTCTGACATGTTTACACTGGCATGTTTACTCCGACATGTTTACACTGGCATGTTTACACTGGCATGTTTACACTGACATGTTTACTCTGACATGTTTACACTGACATGTTTACACTGGCATGTTAGGTGTTATAAACAAAAGCCATTGGCTCAATAGTTAAATCAAACCCTAACATCTTCTTGAATTGGATGTAAAAATTAGCGGATCAAGCCCTGGGATCCTTTACCGAACTAACGTCAGCGCTGGAAATTCTTCACCACATCCCTCTCCAGGCTCCACAATGACACTGTTTCCCAGTTATTGTGTCCAGTGCGGCACGGTGGCGCAGCGGTACAGTTGCTTCCACACAGAGCCAGCGCATGTGGAGGCTTTGGAGAGGGTGCAGAAGAGGTTTCCCAGAATGCTACCCGGGTTAGGGGTTAGTAGCTACGTCGAGAGGTTGGACAGATTTGGACGGTTTTCACTGGAGTGCCAGAGGCTGCGGGAAGATCTGATAAAAGTATATCAAGTTATGAGAGGGATAAGGTATCCCAGGTAGGGCGGCAAGGTGGCACAGCGGTAGAGTTGCTACCTTACAGCGCCAGAGACCCTGGATTGATCCCGACTACGGGTGCTGTCTGTATGAAGTTTGTACATTCGCCCCGTGACCTGCATGGGTTTCCACCGAGATCTTCGGTTTCCTCCCACGCCCCAAAGACGTACAGGTTAGAAGGTGAATTGGCTTGGTATAAATGTAAATTGTCCCCAGTGTGTGTGCAGGGATCGCTGGTCGGCACGGACTCGTTGGGCCGAAGGGCCTGTGTCCGCGCTGTATCTCTAAAACTAAACTAAGGTGCAAATACGAGACCCTTCTTCAGACTGAGAGGCAGGGGAAAGAAGCTGGCTGGCACGTTGAGTTACTCCAGCTTTTTGTGTTCATCTTCTGTAAAGTGTCTATCTGTAAATATGAATCATGTTCTTTTAAAAAACTGGGGTCATCTCGACCTACAAGTGGCCTTCAAATGACTATGGGCTTTAGTGCAATGATCCAATGTCATAGGTGGTATTATCACAGGCACAGCAACAATCTCATGTTTTTCATCTTTCACTAAAACCACGCAAGGCTGAACATTTTGAAATGATCAGTTTCAAGGTTAACAGGAACGGACTAATATCCAGGCTCCCATGTGATGGGATTAAAGTAATGTTCAACAGATTGTACTGGCTGGATCAGTTTAATGTTTCACCAAGACCATCTGCTGCTGCCTTTCCTCCCTAAGCAGAGCTGCACGATCAGGCCCCACTCAGTCGTTCCCCTGCTGCTCATCGCTCCCGTCTAACTATGACCGAGCCCTGTTCCCAGAATCCCTGTTGCTGGAATCCACTCCATGCACGGATAGGCAGACACAAATGGCTGGAGTAACTCAGCGGCTCAGGCAGCATCTGTGGAGAGAAGGAACGGGTGACGTTTCGGGACGAGACCCTTCTTCAGACTGAGTTACTCCAGCAGTTTGCGTCTACCTTCGATTTAAACCAGCATCTGCAGTTCTTTCCCATACATCAATAGGACAGGTTTGGAGGGATATGGACCAAACAGAGGCAGGTTGGACCGGTGTAGATGGGACATGTTGGCCGGTGTGAGCAAGTTGGGTTGAAGGATCTGTTTTCACACTGTGTCATCACGATGACTCTGTGACTCGATGACTTGATGACATGTGTAGTAACTGGTCTGCATAAATGTAGTACTGACCCTGTGCACATGCTTCCAGCATTTCCACCTCCAATGTTTGCAACAAATTCTTGCATTTTACATTTGTGGTAACGACAATAGACAGTAGATGCAGGAGGAGGCCATTCGGCCCTTCGAGCCAGCACTGCCATTCACTGTGATCATGGCTGATCATCCACAATCAGCACCCTGTTCCTGCCTTCTCCCCACATCCCTTGACTCCGCTATCTTTAAGAGCTCTATCTAACTCTCTCTTGAAAGCATCCAGAGAATTGGCCTCCACTGCCCTCTGAGGCATAAAGACAGCTTATGGTTCAATGGTTCGAAGATAGACACAAAAAGCTGGAGTAACTCAGGCAGCATCTCTGGAGAAAAGGAATAAGTGATGTTTCGGATCATGAGTTCAATGGTTCAATGGTATTTTATTGTCACCTTTACCTAAGTACATTGAAACCCCTCTTTTGCACATTGCTCAGTGACAATCCTGCTATACATTAGGCACAGCCAAACTAAGTATAAGAGTGTAAAATAGTAAACCATACTGAGTCACTGCACAGGTCGCCAGATTTTAGGTGCCATCTTGTACCCTTTAAGTCCAATTTTTTTAAATGTTACGAGTTTTAATTTGGCCATAAAGGCCCATTGTCCTGGCAACAGCACAGGGTAGGATTTGCAGGGCTCGGCCTGGCCAGGTGAAGTTGTCGATGTCCACTACCGCTTGCTGTGCTCCTCCTTGTAGTTCAGCTTCTTGGAGCAGCTCCTGATCTAGTCGAGACCCAGGCCTCTGCAGGGCCTCCAGGGGCCTACTCCGCCCACTCCACCCACTCTAGCATCTCCTCGACATTCGCCCGTGAAAGCACCGTCCCTTATCTCAGACGGCCATTGCTCATCCTCCCTGCCCCAGGGTACTTCCCACAGTTAACCCAGAGCATCTCCGAGCACCTCCAAGGGTGCGGGATGTAAGCCCCCAGCTCACTCACCGACATCGATCTTTCCCTCCATCCATCGTCATCTTGAAGGTACACCTGCCGACCAGCGGTCGGGGCGTCAAGTATAAGAGTCAGGAGGTCATGATGTGGCTTTATAGGATGTTGCCAGGACTAGAGGGTCTGAGATACAGGGAGGGGTTGAGTAGGCTGCGGCTCTATTCCTTGGAGCACAGGAGGGTGTGGGGTGATCTTAGAGTGGTGTTTAAAATCACGAGAGGAATAGACTGGGTAGATCCACAGAGAAGGTAAATCAAGAACCAGTGGACATAGGTTTAAGGTGAAGGAGAAAAGACTTAATATGAATCTGAGAGGTAACGTTTTCACACAAAGGGTGGTGGGTGTATGGAACAAGCTGCCAGAGGAGGTAGATGAGGCAGGGACTATCCCAATGTTTAAGAAACAGTTGGATGGGTGTATAGATAGGACACGTTTGGTGGGATATGGACCAAGCACAGGCAGGTGGGACTAGTGTAGCTGGGACATGTTGGCCGGCGTGGGCAAGTTGGGCCTTAAGGCCCGTTTCCACGCTGTATCACTCTATGACTCTATAGGACTTTGGTTAGGCTGCATGTGAAGTATTGTTGCAATTCTGGTCATCCGCATACCAGGAGGGATTTGGAGCCTTTGGGGAGGATAGAGAAGAGGTTCACCAGAACGCTGCCTGGATTAAGGGTTATTAGCTAGAGGGAAAGGTTGGACAGACTTAGATTATTTTCTCTGGAATGTCAGAGGTTGAGGGGAGACCTGATAGAAGTATATATATCATTATGAGAGGCAGAGATAGGGTAGACAGTCAGAACCTTTTTCCCAGGATGGAAAAATCAAATACTAAAGGGCATAACTTATAACCATATAACCATATAACAATCACAGCATGGAAACAGGCCATCTTGGCCCTTCTAGTTCATGCCAAACACTTACTCTCACCTAGTCCCGTCTACCTACACTCAGATCATAAGCTTTCCCGTCCATATACCTATCCAATTTATTTTTAAATGATAAAATCAAACCTGCCTCCACCACTTCCACTGGAAGCTAATTCCACACAGCTACCACTCTCTGAGTAAAGAAGCTCCCCCTCATGTTACCCCTAAACTTTTGTCCCTTCATTCTCAAATCATGTCCTCTTGTTTGAATCTTCCCTACGCTCAACGGAAAAAGATTATCCACGTCAACTCTGTCTATCCCTCTCATAATTTTAAAGACCTCTATCAAGTCCCCCCTTAACCTTCTGTGCTCCAAACTTCAGGGTGAGAAGGGGAAAAGTCTAAAGGAGATGCCTGAGGCATGTTTTTTACATACATGATGGTAGGTGTCTGGAACATGCCACCAGGTGTAGCGGTGGAAGCAGATATGATGGTGGTGTTTAAGAGGCTTTTGGAAAAACACATGAATATACAGAGTACAAAGGGAAATGTTTGGTTTAGTCTAGAAATACAGCACGGAAAAAGGCCCTTCGGCCCACCAAGTCCGCGCCAACCAGTGATCTCCGCACACTAACACTATCCCACACACATTAAGGACAATTTACAATTACCCCAAGCCAATTAACCTACAAACCTGCACGTCTTTGGGGTGTGGGAGGAAATCCGGGGATCCCGGATTAAATCCACGCAGGTCACGGGAAGAACGTCCAAACTCCGTACAGACACCACCCGTAGTCAGGGTCAAGCCTGGGTCTCTCGCGCTGTAAGGCAGCAACTCTACCACTGCGCCATCGCAATGGGTCACGTGCAGGAGAGCGACACAAAATGCTGGAGTAACTCAACAGGTCAGACAGCATCTCTGCAGAAAAGGAATAGATGACGTTTCGGGTCGAGACCCTTCTTCAGACAGGAGATAAGTGCCACATGTTTGGCACAGCCCTTGTGGGCTGAAGGACCCGTTCCTGTGCTGTACATTTCTATGTTCTATCAAAAATACTCTAATCATGTTAGCCTACATTAGAATGGCTGACAAGAGGCATGGAACGGGGGTCAAATAAGATGGAGGAACTGAGTGAAATCCAGGTTAGCCGGGAGGTGGTGTTGGGTAAATTGAACGGATTGAAGGCCGATAAATCCCCAGGGCCAGATAGTCTGCATCCCAGAGTACTCAAGGAGGTAGCCACAGAAATAGTGGATGCATTAGTGATAATTTTTCAAAATTCCTTAGATTCTGGAGTAGTTCCTGAGGATTGGAGGGTAGCTAATGTAACCCCACTTTTTAAAAAAGGAGGGAGAGAGAAAGCGGGGAATTACAGACCAGTTAGTCTAACATCGGTAGTGGGGAAACTGCTAGAGTCAGTTATTAAAGATGGGATAGCAGCGCATTTGGAAAGTGGTGAAATCATTGGACAAAGTCAGCATGGATTTACGAAAGGTAAATCATGTCTGACAAATCTGATAGAATTTTTTGAGGATGTAACTAGTAGAGTGGATAAGGGAGAACCAGTGGATGTGTTATATCTAGACTTTCAGAAGGCTTTCGACAAGGTCCCGCATAAGAGATTAGCATACAAACTTAAAGCACACGGTATTGGGGGTTCAGTATTGATGTGGATAGAGAACTGGCTAGCAGACAGGAGGCAAAGGGTAGGAGTAAACGGGTCCTTTTCAGAATGGCAGGCAGTGACTAGTGGGGTGCCGCAAGGCTCAGTGCTGGGACCCCAGCTATTTACAATATATATTAATGATTTGGACGAGGGAATTCAATGCAACATCTCCAAATTTGCAGATGATACCAAGCTGGGGGGTATAGTTAGGTGTGAGGAGGATGCTTGGAGGCTGCAGGGTGATTTGGATAGGCTGAGTGAATGGGCAGATGCATGGCAGATGCAGTATAATGTGGATAAATGTGAGGTTATCCACTTTGGTGGCAAAAACATGAGGGTAGACTATTATCTGAATGGTGGCAGATCAGGAAAGGGGGAGATGCAACGAGACCTGGGTGTCATGGTACACCAGTCATTGAAAGTAGGCATGCAGGTGCAGCAGGCAGTGAAGAAAGCGAATGGTATGTTAGCATTCATAGCGAAAGGATTTGAGTATAGGAGCAGGGAGGTTCTACTGCAGTTGTACAGGGTTTTGGTGAGGCCACACCTGGAGTATTGCGTACAGTTTTGGTCTCCAAATCTGAGGAAAGACATCCTTGCCATAGAGGGGGTACAGAGAAGATTCACCAGACTGATTACTGGGATGTCAGGACTTTCATATGAGGAAAGATTGGATAGACTCGGCTTGTACTCGCTGGAATTTAGAAGATTGAGGGGGGATCTTATAGAAACTTACAAAATTCTTAAGGGGTTGGACAGGCTAGATGCCGGAAGATTGTTCCCGATGTTGGGGGAGTCCAGAACAAGGGGTCACAGTCTAAGGATAAGGGGGAATTCCTTTAGGACCGAAATGAGGAAAACATTCTTTACACAGAGAGTCATGAGTCTCTGGAATTCTCTGCCACAGAAGGTAGTTGAGGCCAGTTCATTGGCTATATTTAAGAGGGCGTTAGATGTGGCACTTGTGGCTAGAGGGATCAGGGGGTATGGAGAGAAGGCAGGTACGGGATGCTGAGTTGGATGATCAGCCATGATCACGTTGAATGGCGGTGCAGGCTCGAAGGGCCGAATGGCCTACTCCTGCACCTATTTTCTATGTTTCTATGTTTCTATTTGCTCAAGAAAGTCACAAACATTTCTCTGTGGAGCTAACTAGCTGTTTAAAATCTCTTAACAAAAGCGTAGAGTCTGTGGCTGGAAATATTATCACTCGAGCTAGCCAACATTAACACAAAATATCCTTTATTGAAGACAGCCATTCTCAATCAAACCCCCAGTTACTGGTGGAACAATATACCAAGGTCATCTTATGGATTCACTTATTCTTAAACTCCCACGTTAATATTTTTTACAAAGCCTTATGCGTGTTTTACACCTCCGCCTGGTCAATGCCACAATGCCACATTGAATTTGGAACGTGAATGCAGGAGAACAGGTTGTCTCTGCGCAGGAACAATCCGCAGAGAAATTCAGACATAAGAATGAATGCTTCCTTTTCCCATTCCACAGCAAGCTGGAGAGATGGCTCAGGGTAAATCATACCTTGTAAGAACACAGATACATCCCTACTGAGAAGATGACAGTTCTGTTCAGTTTAGATTATTGTCACGTGTAGCGAGGTACAGTGAAAAGCTTTTGTTACCTGCTAACCAGTCAGCAGAAAGATAATGCATGATTACAATCGAGCCATTTACAGCGTATAGATACATGATAAGGGAATAACATTCAGTGCAAGGTAAAGCCAAATTTGACACAATACATCCACCACAGCATTCCTCACTGTGGTGGGAAGGCACAAAGTTCAGTCAGGCCTCCTCCATTTTTCCTCGTGGTCGGGACCATAAACCTCCGCAGTCGCCACTGCGGGCAGCCAGATGTACAGGCAAGGTATCGCTGCTTCCCTACCGGAGCCCGCGGCTTGAAGGTGATGTAGGCCGTGGGTCAGAGGTCAAAGCTCTTCTCCAGGGATTCCCGGCGAGCGATCCCGCTCGGAATGGTAAGTAAGTCCTCATCGCGCCCGCGGCAAGAAGCACCGCAGACCGCGGCTTCAAGCTGTTGTAGGCCGCGGGCCGGCCGTCGGAGCTCTTCCCCTCCGGGGTTCCCAACGAGGGATCCCAGGCTCCGGACGCCGTTCCAGCTTATAGCTCCGCAGACTGCGGCTTCAGGCCGCCGCGAGCCAGCGATCGGAGCACTCCCTTCCGGCGACCCCCGGCGAGGGCTCGCCCACTCCATGATGAAAAAGTCCCCGCTGCGCCCGCTGCTGAAGCTGTGGGCCCGTCTCCGGGAAAGGCTGCACCAATCCTTGGTGTTAGGCCGCATGGGAGGCGACATGGACAAAGTCGCCTCTCCATGGAGGAGGCGGACAAAAGCGGTTCCACCCTTACCTCCCCCTCACCACCCCCGACACAAGACACACCGAGAGACAGCTAAACTATCATTTGGACATACTAAAAAAAAAATTTTTTAAGTAGAATTGGCCGTCTCAGCCATGTCCCCACCAACCAAAGTTCGATCATGCATAGTCCAGGGTCGCCAAACAGGTGGATAATAGTTCAGCACCACTCTCTGGTTGTGGCAGGATGATTCAGTTGCCTGATGACAGCTGGGAAGAAGCTGTCCCTGAATCTGGAGGTGTGCGTTTTCACACTTCTGCACCTTTTGCCTGATGGGAAAGGGGAGAGGAGGAAGTGGCCGGCATTGAGAGCTGGAGAGGTAATGACAACATGTGCTTGATTTTTAGTTTTGTAGTTTAGTTTAGAGAGATGCAGCATGGAAAACAGGCCCTATGGACTTCCGGCACCGCACTGACCAGCGATCCCCGCATGTTGACACTGCCCTACACATACCAGGGACAATTTACACTATGCCAAGCCAATTAACCTACCAACCTGTACGTCTTTGGAGTGTGTGAGGAAACTGAAGATCTCAGAGAAAGTCCACGTGGTCACAGGGAGAACGAACCAATGCTGTACAAACAGCACCTGTAGTCGGGGTCGATCCCAGGACTCTGCCGCTGTAAGCGTTGTAAGGCAGCAGCTCTACCGCTGTGCCACTGTGCCTATTCTTACAAAGGAAAAGAAGACATGGTGAACTGCAAATGCCGGTATTCTGAGCAAAACGTAAAGTGCTGGTGTAACTCAGCGGGTCAGGCAGAATCTCTGGAGGAAATGAACAGACAGCATTTTAAGTCGGGTCTCTTCCTCACATTCTATTAAATTTTGGTCACCTACACTGGAATGGTTGACATGAGGCGCTTGCTCAACAATATCAACTAGCAGACCAACATAGCAGAAATCCTGTTGCCAGGACTCGAGAGCCTGAAATACAGGGAGAGGTTGAGCAGGCTCGGACTCCATTCCTTGGACCGCAGGAGGACGAGGGGTGATCTTGTAGAGGTGTATAAAATCATAAGAGGAATAGATCGGGTAGATGCACAGAGTCTCTTGCCCAGAGTAGGCGATTCGAGAATCAGAGGACATAGGTTTAAGGTGAAGGGGAAAAGATTTAATAGGGATCTGAGGGGTAACCTTTTCACACAAAGGGTGGTGGGTGTATGGAACAAGCTGCCAGAGGAGGTAGTGGAGGCTGGTACTATTGCAAAGTTTAAAAAAGATTTGGACATGTACACATGTGTATAGGGATTAGGCCAAAAGCAGACAACTGGGACTAGTGTAGATGGGGCATGTTGGTCGGTGTGGGAAAGTTGGGCCGAAAGGCTTGCTTCTACCCTGCAAGACTCTTAGATGCTCTCTTGCACTGAGGAGACAACTAGCTATTAAAAATCGCCCAACAATTCCTTCTTCAGAGGCTGAAGAAGGGTTCCGAACCAAAACATTGCCTATCCATTCCCTCCACTGATGCTGCCCAACCTGCTGATTTACTCCTGCACTTTGTGTTTTACTCAAGAGAGGGAAGAAACCTGGTGTTACATTTGGTAGTCATCTCGAAGAGATAATTAGATTTAGCTAGACAAAAGTGCTGGAGAAACTCAGCGGGTGCAGCAGCATCTATGGAGCGAAGAAATAGGCACCGTTTTGGGCCGAAACCCTTCTTCAGACTGATGTAGGGTGGGGGGGTGGTGGGGGTTTGGGGAGAAGAAACGAGAAAGGAAGAGAAGGAGCCCGAGGGCTGAGGGAGAGCCGGGAAGGGGAGGAGATAGCAAGGGCTACCGGAAATTGGAGAAGTCAATGTTTATGCCGCTAGGGTGCAGACTGCTCAAGCGGAATATGAGGTGCTGCTCCTCCAATTTCCGGTGGTGCTCACTCTGGCCATGGAGGTGGCCCAGGACAGAAAGATTAGGGCTAAAGGAATCGAGGGATATGGGGAAAAAGCAGGAACAGGGTACTGATTTTGGATGATCAGCCATGATCATATTGAATAGCGGTGCTGGCTCGAAGGGCCCCAAATGGCCTACTCCTGCACCTATTTTCTATGTTTCTATGACATATCTTACTACACAGCATTTGTGGTTAGAATGGGACTGATGGGAGGAGCGGCCACTTCTCATTCTGGCTTGTTACCAATGGTCCCTGTACTGATGGGGTCTGGGGAAGATTAGTCCTGTGTGACAACCCAGTCTAGTGAATTGGGGAGGAGTTGCGTTTCTGGAGATTAAACTAAACTTCTCTTTGTCGAGCAGAAAGAAAGTGCAGAACCTTGTTCAAGGGTTGCCATGAGACCATGCCCAACTGGTGCATAAGCTGCGAGCCCTTGTATCTGGCAGAGCAAAGTTCATAACATGGAAGATGATCAGATCCTTTAAAAGGAGATTGAGTAAGTGTGTCGAGTTCATGATTGGGATATATATATATATATTTGATATTTGGTCAGTCTTCATATCTAGAGAGCTCATAAGAGAGGAATTAATAAATTTCAAGAGATTGATGGAATAACCTTTTTCCAGATGCACTATTTCAAATTAACTCCTTGTCCTTTAGACTGTTCCACAATTACACCACGCCCTGGGGAAAGCAGATGTGTCGCTAAATCATTGCATACGGTGAAGCCTTGTTACATTCGGACAGGGTCTTGTACTGACTGCTTTGACTAAATTCCGTTGTGTCTGAGGACAATAATGTGAGCGTGAAGGACAATGTAATACAGAAAGCCTGTGATCTATGATGGCAGCTCCCTGGGTAGATTGCCCTTGGTGGATGTGCATTATAATGTTCTCAAGCCCATTGAAGAAGTTCTGAAGTGGTAATCGTTCAAATACGTCACAGGATACATCAGGGCAGCATGGTGACGCAGCGGTAGAGTTGCTGTTCTACAGCAGCAGAGACCCAGGTTTGATCCTGACTACGGGTGCTGCCTGTATAGAGTTTCTACGTTCTCCCTGTGACCACGTGGGCTTTCTCCAAGTGCTCTGGTTTCCTCCCACTCTCCAAAGACATGCAGGGTTGTAGGTTAATTGGCTTTGGTAAAATTGTAAATTGTCCCTAGTGTGTAGGATAGTGCTAGTGTACGAAGTTAGACACAAAATGCTGGAGTAACTCAGCGGGACAGGCAGCATCTCTGGAGAGAAGGAATGGGTGATGTTTCGGGTTGAGACCCTTCTTCAGATGGGAATATATGGAGTAATTGCTGTGCGGGGCGGACCCGTTGGCCCGAAGGTTTCCATGTTGTATCTCTGGAGTGTGAAGTTTCAATTATAGATAAGCAAAGCTTTAAGGGCCTGTCCTACTTGCCGATTTTTTCGGCGACTGCCCGCATCATTGACTGACGTGTCAAGTCACCGAGAAATTTGCAGCGTGACGCGACGTGATGCGGCGATGACGCCTGGTGTTTTTTCAAGTGTCGCAACATTTTGTTTGTCGCTGCTGGATTTTGAAATGTTCAAAATCCTTTGGCAACACTGATATGATGTTGGCAGTCACCGAACAAAATCGCCAAGTGGGACAGGCCCTTTAATGCGTTACACTCTGAAATTGCCAAAGGCAACACGTACTTTTGTTCCTTGCAAGACTGTTATCTTGTGCAGGGGGATTGAGAATGGTGCATGGTGACAGATGTGGTCTACTATCTATGCTGGAAAGGGCACAGAAAAGATTTATGAGGATGTTGCCAGGAATTGAGGGCCTGAGCTTCTGGGAGCGGTTCATTGGAGACCTTTGAACTTCATTGGAGACCTTTGAACTATCTTTAATCGGACTCTATCTTGAACTAAATGTTGTCTGTGTAGTGGGAACGACTCGATTGTATTCACGTATAGTCTTTTCTTTGACCAGATAACATGCAACAAAAGCTTTTCGCTGTACTTCGATACACGTGACAAGAATAACAAATTAAATAAGCTTGGCAGGCTAAGACGTTATTCCTTGAAGCGCGGGAGGCTGAGGGGTGACCTTATAGTGTATCCAACCAGGAGGTATTGATAGGATGAGTGCACAGTCTTGTACCCTGGGTGGGGGAAATCAAGAACCAAAGGGGTTAAGTTGAAGGTGAGAGGGGAAGTGTTTGAGGAGCAACTTTTTCACACAGAGGTGGGTATGTGGAACGAGCTGCCAGAGGAGGTAGTTGAGACACGCATTTGAAAGAAGCTTTTTGTATTTCTAAAATACGCTCTATTGAATACAAAACAAATACTGTGCAAGAACTTGTCACACATTCTTAGTGTCTATCCATTCAATACTGTCATACTAATTAGTGTTAGCACCTCCCTTTTCTCCTTCCACAAAACCATCCTTGCCATTATATGGCCCCTTCCCTTGTTTGAGGGGCCCCCCCACCAGACTCTGCCCCTCAATGTCCAGCAGCAGAAGGGCCCTAGACTGTGCTCCTCCCCCACAGAGCCTTGGCGTTACCTGCACCAAGCTTCTTTGCTTCTCTCAGCACAGTTTAGTTCAGAGATGCAAACAGGCCATTCAGCCCACTGAATCCATGCCGACCATCGATCACCTGTTCAATCCAGTTCTATGTGTATGAAGGAACTGCAGATGCTGGTTTCCCTAGAACAGGGAGATCGGAACTTAGAGCCTGGATTGACACCTGGAAATATGATGTTGTGGCAATCAGTGAAACATGGTTGCAGGAGGGCTGTGATTGGAAACTAAATATTCCAGGATTTTGTTGTTTCAGGTCTGATAGAATTGGAGGGACCAGAGGTGGAGGTGTTGCATTGCTTGTCCGAGAAGATATTACAGCAGTGCTTTGGCAGGATAGATTAGAGGGCTCGTCTAGGGAGGCTATTTGGGTGGAACTGAGAAGTGGGAACGGTGTAGCAACACTTTTAGGGGTGTATTATAGACCGCCAAATGGGGAGCGAGAATTGGAAGAGCTAATATGTAAGGAGATAGCAGATATTAGTAGTAAGCACAAGGTAGTGATTGTGGGAGATTTCAACTTTCCAAAAATAGACTGGGAAACACATTCTGTAAATGGGCTGGATGGTTTGGAGTTTGTTAAATGTGTGCAGGATAGTTTTTTGCAGCAATACATAGAGGTATCGACCAGAAAAGGGGCAGTGCTGGACCTCCTGTTAGGAAATGAGGCAGGTCAGGTGACGGAGGTATGCGTTGGTGAGCACTTCGGGACCAGTGATCACAATACCATTAGATTCAATATAATTATGGGGAGAGTCAGAACTGGACCTAGGGTTGAGATTTTTGATTGGAAAAAGGCTAACTTTGAGGGAATGCGTAAGGATTTAAAAGGAGTGAATTGGGACATTTTGTTTTATGGGAAGGATGTAGAAGAGAAATGGAGGACATTTAAAGGGGAAATTGTAAGAGTACAAAACCTTTATGTCCCTGTTCGGTTGAAAGGAAATAGTAAAAATTGGAAAGAGCCATGGTTTTAAAGGGAAATTGGACACGGTTCAAAAAAGAGAGATATCTACAATAATTATAGGAGGCATGGAGTAAATGAGGTGCTAGAGTATGAAGAGTGTAAAAAGAATCATAAGAAAGAAATTAGAAAAGCTAAAAGAAGATTAGCAAGAAAGGTGAAAGTAAATCCAAAGGGTTTCTACAGCTATATTAATAGCAAAAGGATAACGAGGGATAAAATTGGACCATTAGAGAGCCAGAATGGACAGCTATCTGCAGAGCCAAAAGAGATGGGGGAGATATTGAACAATTTATTTTCTTCGGTATTCACCAAGGGGAAGGATATTGAACTCTGCGAGGTAAGGGAAAAAAGTAGAGTAGCTATGGAAACTATGGGATTCAAAGAGGAGGAAGTACTGACACTTTTGAAAAATATAAAAGTGGATAAGTCTCCAAGTCCTGACAGGATATTCCCTAGGACATTGAGGGAAGTTAGTGTAGAAATAGCAGGGGCTATGACAGAAATATTTCAAATGTCATTAGAAACGGAAATAGTGCCGGAGGATTGGCGTACTGCGCATGTTGTTCCATTGTTTAAAAAGGGTTCAAAGAATAAACCTAGGAATTATAGACCTGTTAGTTTGACGTCAGTGGTGGGCAAATTAATGGAAAGGATACTTAGAGATAATATATATAAGCATTTGGATAAACAGGGTCTGATCAGGAACAGTCAACAAGTATTTGTGCCTGGAAGGTCATGTTTGACAAACCTTCTAGAATTTTTTGAAGAGGTTACTTGGGAAATTGATGAGGGTAAAGCAGTGGATGTTGTCTATATGGATTTCAGTAAAGCCTTTAACAAGGTTCCCCATGGAAGGTTAGTTAAGAAGGTTCAATCTTTGGGTGTTAATGGCGGAGTAGCAAGATGGATTCAACAGTGGCTGAATGGGAGATGTCAGAGAGTAATGGTGGATGGCGGTTTGTCAGGTTGGAAGCCGGTGACCAGTGGGGTGCCTCAGGGATCTGTGTTGGATCCACTGTTGTTTGTTATGTACATCAATGATCTAGATGATGGGGTGGAAAATTGGATAACTAAGTATGCAGATGATACTAAGATAGGTGGTGCTGTGGATAATGAAGTGGATACAGAGAGATTTGGGACATTTGGAAGAGTGGGCTGAAAAATGGCAGATGGAGTTTAATGCTGATAAGTGTGAGGTGCTACATCTTGGCAGGACAAATCAAAATAGGACGTACATGGTAAATGGTAGGGAATTGAGGAATGCTGTGGAACAGAGGAATGTAGGAATAGCTGTGCATAGTTCCCTGAAGGTGGAATCACATGTAGATAGGGTGGTAAAGAAAGCTTTTGGTGTGCTGGCCTTTATAAATCAGAGCATTGAATATAGGAGTAGGGAAGTAATGTTAAAATTGTACAAGGCATTGGTGAGACCAATTCTGGAGTATGGTGTACAATTTTGGTTGCCTAATTATAGGAAGGATGTCAACAAAATAGAGAGAGTACAGAGGAGATTTACTAGAATGTTGCCTGTGTTCCAGCAACTAAGTTACAGAGAAAGGTTGAACAAGTTAGGTCTTTATTCTTTGGAGTGCAGAAGGTTGAGGGGGGACTTGATTGAGGTCTTTAAAATGATGAAAGGGATAGACAGAGTTGACGTGGATAAGCTTTTCCCATTGAGGGTAGGGAAGATTCAATCAAGAGGGCATGACGTGAGAATTAAGGGACAGAGGTTTCGGGTAACATGAGGGGGAACTTCTTTACTCAGAGTGGTGGCTGTGTGGAATGAGCTTCCAGCAGAAGTGGTGGAGGCAGGATTGATTTTAACATTTAAAAGTAAAGTGGATAGGTATATGGACGGGAAGGGAATGGAGGGGTATGGTCTGAGTGCAGGTAGATGGGACTAGGGGGAAATAAATGTTCGGCACGGACTGGAAGGGCCGAGAGGGCCTGTTTCTGTGCTGTAATTGTCATATGGTTATATGGTTATATGTACAGGCAGATGAGATCAGGTTAACTTGGCATCTTGTGTAAGAAGGAACTGCAGATGCTGGTTTAAACCGAAGATAGACACAAAAAGCTGGAGTAACTCAGCGGGACAGGCAGCATCTCTGGAGCGAAGGAATGGGTGATGTTTTGCGTCGAGACCCTTCTTCAGACCCGAAACGTCACCCATTCCTTCACTCTGCCTGTCCCGCTGAGTTACTGTAGCTTTTTGTGTCTATCTAACTTGGCATGGTATTCATCACAAACACTGCGTGCCACAGGGCCGCTTCCTATGCTGTACTGGTGTAATGGGCTTGATGGTCATGGTCACTCTTTTCATTCTGGATTCACCCAGAACAGAATGCAAACCACGAGTAAATCTTGAAGCAATAATAAGTCCAAGGCCAGCCTGATTTTGTCCCCTCGTTCTCCAGGGTGGCTCCTTCAGGGCTGCACGGTGGCGCAGCGGTAAACTTGCTGCCTCACAGCGGTTAGAGACTTGGGTTCGATCCTGATGTCGGTACGGAGTTTGTACATTCTCCCCGTGACCACGTGGGTTTTCTCCAGGCGCTCCGGTTTCTTCCCACACTCCAAAGACGTGCAGGTTTTAGGTTAATTGGCTTCTGTAAATTGTAAATTGTCCCTAGTGTAGGAAGGTGCTAGTGTATGGGGTGATCGCTGTTTGGCACGGACTCAGTGGGCCGAAGGGCCTGTTTCCACACTTTGCTTCTAAAATCTAAAGTCTAAAGTTCTGCCAGATTATCTCTCTCCTGATGATATCATTTGTACTTTAAATAACCCGATGATTATTTAGTTTGACTGCAGGCCTTGAGAGGAGAAATTACATCCACTCTGTGTGTTTCCATTTCTGCTCATTTCCATTTCTCTCCCGACCTCTTTCTCTCACTCTCAAGTGATGTTCTACATTTGTCTAAGTGACAAGCCACATCTTCTCATGAAAAGCCTGTTGGCCTCTCTCTCTCTCTCTCTCTCTCTCTCTCGGACGCCCACGAGATCAGTGCCTGAGTTTGGTCTCCAGACTCGGGCTGACAGCTTCGTCTGAATGCTTCCCACGCACATGGGTCACCCCAGAGCTGGAGGGAGGGAGGCAGCCGTCCAAGTCACGATTCATTAAACACTTCAGCAGAAAGGCTCCCAGGAAGAATGCATTTGAAGGACAGAAGTTCTTCAACACATCAGTACATTTATCAGGCAATTTGCTTCTTTGAATCAATGTAAAAGAGATACTCCCCAGGCAGCAGTTGCCAATGTCACCCACTTAAATGCTGGGAGATAGCAGATTCAGCCCACAGAGTGCTGAGATCGGCATTATCCTTGGACTCGGAGATTTAAGTGCTTTCCATTAAGTAAAGCTCTGCTATTTATACCACAATGTACTGTGTGCCATTGTAATCAGGGAGCATTAGTGTCACGCCAGCATTGATGTGTATAACAAGCTGAAGTTGACACCATGCTATGTATGATGCATGGAGGACTATTGCAGAGGAGCAAAATGGCCGTCTGGCTCAGATGGCCGGCACGCAGTGGGCCAGGACACACCCGGCACGCAGCAGCGAACCTGCCCGCCGGCCCGGCGGAGTCCGCTCAAAGACTTGCCAGTCAAAGGGACCAGGAACCTGCCCAAAGCTCGTCAGACGGTGTAACCAGGGCCGGATTTACTTATAAGCTTCATAAGCTAAAGCTTAGGGCCTTGAGGTCGAGGGGGGCCTTGGCCTTGCTCCGCCAAGGTGTATAAAACTTTTCACAAAGTGGCGTTGTTACAAAACCCACCATTGGTGGCGCTGTGCTTGCGATTCCGGAGGCTTTGGTGGTGTGGGGGGGGGGGGGGGGGGGGGGGAGATTAAAATGCAGGTGAGGTTAATATTCGTTGTCAGAGAGAAATTTGCTCCAAAGATCCATGGATCTTTGACCTCGCCGCCCCACTGGGGCTTACCCACTTCACCGCCCCACCGGGCCCACCAAACAACGCCGCTGCACCGGGGCCCACCGAACCTCGCCGCCCCACCGACCATCCGCCCACCGGGACCTCCCACGCTTCGCCCACTGACCCGGACTCCACCTCCCGCGGGCTTCCACCATAGACTCCACCGACCCTTGCCACTCCACCGCTCTCCAGCACACCGCAACCGTCGCCTTACCTGCAGCCTGAACTCAGCACCCGGCCTGAAGTTTCCACGCTGCAGACTCCAACTCCCCTGGGTTGGACTGCGCTGGGTCCTAGTGCCAGTCCCCCCAACCCTGGTAACATCAGTGGCTGTTCCACTGGGTCTTCCCCATCCCCCTCAAACCATGCTCTTCCCCACCCACACTAGAGTCCTCATACCCGCTACCCCGTGACCACCCACCACCAGACATCGCCTCGGCCTCAGGCCACTCACCTGCCTTCCTCCGGCCCCAACCCCCATCCCTGCCGTGTGTTCACCATCCCCCCCCTGACCTCCCCCTCTCAGATACCAAACGGTCTGTCCTCAGCAGAGGCCTCACCTTTGTCCCCCTCCATCCCCACCTCAATGCGTTCCGCACCTGCTGCGATTTGGAGCTCTTCTTCCATCGCTTCTGCCTCACAACGTTCTTCCATGGGAAGGAGTCCTCGCCCCCATTGATGATCCCTTTTCCCATCTGCAATAGACCCCCTCCTCTCGAGCCCCCCGCAATCACCGCTATGGGCGGCCCGATGTTCAGGCCCTCTCGCCGGGATGATGGAACTCCGACGTCGGAACGGAAGAACACACTCAGCGGCTTGGAGTTCCGAATTGGCCACTTCCTACCGGAGACCACAGCTCCCGAAGTCCACAGGCTGTGCTGGGCAGAGATACACGCTGGTGGCCCTCGGCAAAAGGATCCCAGGGCTCCGCGTTGTTGAAATCAGCGCGGCCGGAGGCTGGGAACTCGGCAAACCACAGCTCCATGATGTTGAAGCTGCAGGCCCAACACTCCGGAGCTTCAGACGGTGATCCAGGTAAGGCATCGCCTGCTCCGCAGTGAATCCAATATGTAGTTTAAAACCAACAGTGTAATGACAACATACAGTAGGATCTAAAAGTGTCACACTGTCAATGTCGGGTAGTCACGGTCCTCTAGTCGTGGGGGTGGGGGATTTGGGTGGGGGGGGATCACAAGTGAAATAGCCTAGGGCCTCTCTTCATCTAAATCCGGCCCTGGGTGTAACTGGGAGGGAGCTGGATGTCGGACACGAGGAGCGAGGGCTGGTGGGAGGGTGAACCGGGGTAAAGTCTCCAACACCTTAGAGGTCAGCTGCAGGAGTGCCCCCGGGACACAAAGATGGCCGGGCAGGGAGAGGAGAGGAGAGGAGAGGGGCGACAGTTCGCGGGAACTGCTCCAGAACGTCGAGTGACTGGACTTTGGACTTTGAATAATGGCGGCAAAAATGGCGGCACCTACATGTGTGATATATGCAAAATGCATTGCAGTTGCGTACATGACAAATAAAGCACTATTGACTAATCAATTAGGCCCACATTCCCAGCCTGGGTCCTATTTCAATGAAGGAACGAAGTGATGGAGTAGCTCAGCGGGTCAGGCAACATCTCTGGAGAACATGGAGAGATGATGGCTCGGCTCGAGACCCTTCTTCACACCCAAAGCCTTGTGGCTAATGGGTTAATTCAGATAAATCTAAGATGTTGTATTTTGGGAAGTCAAACAAGGAAGGCTGGTCACAGTGAATGTCAGGGCCCTGCAGAGTGTTGTAGAACAGAGGGATCAAGGGGAATAAGTACATTGTTCCCTGAGAGTTACAGAGCCTGAAGGATGTCCCATGTTCTCCAGAGATGCTGCATGGCCCACCGCTGTTACTCGTCCAGTTTTTGTAAGCCAGCATCCACACTTCCTTGTTTCTCATATATCAATAATTTGAATGAGATCATACTAAGCGTGATATTAGTGAGTCTGGAGATTACTCAAAAATCAGCGATATTGTGGGCAGAATGACGGTTAACAAGAATTACAGATCTGAATCAGCCGGGCAAGTGGGCCAAGAAATGGCAAATGGAGTTTAAAGCAGACGTGTGAGGTGTCGGAACCAAGAAGAATCTCGACCCGAAACGTCATCTCCAGAGACGCTGCCTGTCCCGCTGAGTTACTCCAGTTTTCTGTGTCTATCTTTGGTTTAAACCATCATCTGCAGTTCCTGCCGACAGCATAGGACCTTCACAGTTAATGGCAGGGCCCTGGGTTGCCTCGTCAACAGTCTGTCTGTCTCTTCCTTCTTTGTGTTTTAATAGTAAGTGTTAAATGTATGTTTTTAGTGTTCTTTAGCTTGTTTTATGTGGGGGGTGTGGGGGAGGGGCGGTTGGGGGAAACTTTTTCTAATCTCTTACCTCGACAGAGATGCGATTTTTTTCTGTATCGTACCTCCGCCCGCACTGCAGCCTAACATTGAGGCGTTGGCAGGCTTTTCTGGAGACCAACTTTTGAGAGCTCCACCGTGACGAGCCTACGGGACTTTAACATTGCAGAGCCCGCGATCCCTTTGCCGCAGGAGTCTCGATCGCCCCGACGCGGGAATTTCAATCGCCGCAATCCAAGCTTCAATCACCCCGACTTGGGAGCTTGGACCACTGGCTGCGGGAGCTTCGATCGCCCCGATGGAAGGTTCGACTGCTCCGAGAATAGTGGAAGAAGATCGGACTTTTTAGCCTTCCATCACAGTGATGAATGTGGGGAATCCACCGTGGTGGATGTTTATGTTATTTTTTATGTAGTTGTGTGTCTTGCTGCTTTTGTTTTTGTATGGCTGTATGGTAATTTGCAGAAACTGTACCTTAATTGGTGCATGGGACAATAAAGGACCTTTTTTTTTTGTAATATTTTTTTATTAAAGATAATCAATTACGATACCTTAAACAACTTTACATACATCAAATTAATTCATTTTTCATTCATGTAAAACATTAATAATACTTATCTATTATTTTTTTAGAAATAAAGATAAAGAGAAAGTAGCTTATAAATCAATAAAGGTATGGTTAACTAATGATTTGATAATTGTAAAAAAAGAACAGAAGAGAAAAGAAACTAAAAAAAAATAAAATAAAAAAAATTTAACCTCTGCCTATATTATATATATATAAATAAAAGATCACAATATGTATTGTTAATAACTCTACTACAAATGATGGTATCAGTAAAGACATGTTACTTCCATTTTAAAAATGTATTATTCTCATCAAATCCCACAGGGGGCACGTCGAGCCATGTTGCCAAGAACAGCTACTTATCTAGGTACAGTATATATGGACACCATATCTGTTCAAAAGAATTATACCTGTCCAATAGGACAAATCTAATTCTTTCCAGATGTAACGTGAATAAATGACCTTTGAATCCTTTGAGTGTTCTAGAGCAGAGGAATCTAGGAGTGCAGGTACACAATTTCCTGTTCCAAAAGATATTTAGACAGAGTACATGGACTGGGAAGATTTCGAGGGATATGGACCAAATGTAGGCAGGTGGGACTGAAGGAGTTTAATGATTTAGAATTTTCAAAATGGATTCTGCTGTAGATATAGAAGTTACAAAATGAATGCTTAACCTTTCTTCTATTTCAGCGAGATTTCTGCACAAAAACACCAGGTGTCTTGTCCTATAATATAAACACTGGCAAGATTACAGCACAATAACATGAATGTTTTGCCTTTCTTCTATAACGCCAGTGATATTTCAGCACAATAACAAAATATTTTGCTCTGTGATATAAACAATCAGAAAGATGTTCAGACAACTCAGTTCTTACCCTCGACTCTTAATCAACAAGGTCAAAAAACAAGAGTGCTTGAATCTGCAAAAATAGCTCCTTCAGCATAACCATATATGGGCTAACCTTTCCTCTATCGGAAGAACCTGTCAATCCTCTGATTTTAACCATATATGGACAAGGCAAGAGGCTGTACAATGCTCTGTAAGATAAAGAATTGCTGATTATTGGGGTATAAATATATCTGATTGAACAATACCTCTGTGTGTGGAGAAGTGTGTGGACTGTAGTCTGCATTTACATACTGTGAGAGCTGTCCTCCCACACCCGTCTGGCAAAATAAAGACGTTACAAAATTACTAACTTTTGTATTGTTATCAGTTTGAAGTAAATCGAACTTTAACAGGACTAGTATGGATGGGGCATCTTGATTGGCATGGGCAGAAGGGCCTGCTGCATGACTCTATGATTCTATGAATGTGGTGTCACAGGTAGATAGGGTAGTGAAGGTGACTATTTGGATGTTAGCCTTCATCGGAAGCTGAGAAGTTATGTTGTGTTCAGTTTTGGTCACCGTGCTATTGGAAAGATGTTGTTAAGCTGTAAAGAATGCAGAGAAGATTTACGAGGATGTTGCCAGGACTCTATAGGGTGAGATTGGGCAGGCCAGGACTTTAGTCCTTGCATTGCAGGAGGCTGCGGTGTGATCTTACAGAGGTGTATCAAGTTATGAGGGGAAAAGATGGGGTAGATGTACAAATGGTCTCATGGTCCTATATCCCTCTTTCCCATCCGTGCACCAGTTGTCTGGTTTCCAGCCAGACCGTAAAAGTGTACAAAATCAGGGGAATAGATACAACAACAATATTTAGTTTAGTTTAGAGATACAGTGCAGAAACAGGCCATTCAGCCCACGAGTTCATGCCGATCAGCAGTCCCGGTACACAGACACTATCCCACACACACAAACACACTAGGGGCAATTTACAATTTTTACCCAGCCAATTAGCCTCTCAATCCTGTACGTCTTTGGAGTGTCTGAGGAAATCAGAACTCCTGGAGAAAACCTACACAGGTCACAGGGAGAACGTACAAAATCCATACAGACTGTATCTGTAGTCAGGATCGAACCCGGGTCTCTTGCGCTGTGGGGCAGCAATTCTACTGCTGCGCCACCGTGCAGTAGTTGCATTTGAACTGGTATGTGGATAGGAAAGATATTAGAGAGATATGGACCTTCCTGGGGTAAACCCACAAAAAGCAACTGTTCCAGATGGCGTTCCTGGCCATGTCCTTAGTAGCCGCGCGGACCAGCTAGTGGGAGTATTCACGGACATCTTTAATCTCTCCCTACTCCGTTCTGAATTACTTACCTATTTCAAGGAGACCACCATCATCCCAGTGCCGAAGAAAAGCAAGACCTCATGCCAAAATAGCTACCGTCCAGTGGCCTTGACATCAACCATCATGAAATGTTTGAGAAGCTAGTTATGAAATGCAATAAATCCAGTCCACCCAGTGGCCTTGACCCCTGCAGTTCACCTACCGCCACAATTTACAAGGATGAGAGGGATCTTATTGAAATACATATGATTATTATGGGTTTGGACACGCTGGAGACAGGAAACATGTTCCCGATGTTGGGGGAGTCCAGAACCAGGGGCCACAGTTTAAGAATAAGGGGTAAGCCATTTAGAACGGAGATGAGGAAACACTTTTTCACACGGAGAGTTGTGAATCTGTGGAACTCTCTGCCTCAGAGGGTGGTGGAGGCCGGTTCTCTGCATACTTTCAAGAGAGAGCTTGACAGGGCTCTTAAAAATAGCAGAGTCAGGGGATATGGGGAGAAGGCAGGAACGGGATACTGTTTGTGGATGATCAGCCATGATCACATTGAATGGTGGTGCTGGCTCGAAGGGCCAAATGGCCTACTCCTGCACCTATTGTCTATTGTCTATTCTCTATTCTCATGTATCTATACACTGTAAATGGATTGATTGTAATCATGTATTGTCTTTCTGCTGACTGGTTAGCATACAACAGAAGCATTTTACTGTACCTCGGTACACGTGACAATAAACTAAACTGATCAGAAAATGTGAGTAAAGGGGACTAGCTTAAATAGAACATCTCAATCATCATGGATGAGTTGAGCCGAAGGGCCTGTTTCTGTGCTATACGACTGTAAGTCTCTTCAGAACATCTAAATATCTCTTGGTTCTATCAATTATGCCTCTTTCTGCATCGTTCCCCTTCAATTTATTCCACGTCCACTATTTGGCCATCAAATTCTGAGGCCTGGGCCAAATGAAGATTTGTTCCCACAATCGCCTCACTAGTCATCGCCTCACTAGTCACTGGTCAGGCGGGTAGAGTTGCTGCCTTGCAGCACCAGAGACCCCGGTTCAATCCTGACTACGGGTGCTGTCTGTACAGAGTTTGTACATTCTCCCATGACCTATGTGGGTTTTCTCCGAGATCTTCGGTTTCCTCCAAAACTCCAAAGACGTACAGGTTTGTAGGTTAATTGGCTTGGTATAAATGTAAATTTTCCTTTGTGTGTGTGTAGGGTATTGTTGATGTGTGGGGATCGCTGGTCTGTGCGAAATTGGTGGCCGAAGGGCCTGTTTCCCCGCTGCATCTCTAAACTAAACTGAACTAAATTCCCTAATGTTTTAATTTAATCACATAATTTTGAATAATTAGGACATTTGAATTAATGATTTGGAAGCGTGAAATTCACATTTCATTGAGGCATCGGTGGAATTTAAATTCAGCAAATTTAGTATTCTAATAAAATGTTTGAATAAGTAATAACAATCATTTTAACAAAGTCAAATTTACATATGTGAAATAAATATGCTTTCGTAGAAAGCATAGAAGCGCACTAGAACAGGCCCTGCAGCCCACAAAGTCTGTGCCAAACATGATGCAAAGACCATCAGTTATCTACCTGCACATACCCCATATCCCTCCATTCCCTGTATATCCACATGTCTATCCAAAAAACTTTTAAATGCCACTAATGTATCTGCTTCAACCAACATCTCCGGCAGCACATTCCAAGCACTCACTACCCTCTGCATAAAAAAAAACGTATCCCGCACATCACCTTGAAGCTATGCCCTTTAGTATGTGATTCTTCCACCTAACTGTCGGATTCTGACTGTCTACCCTAGCAACATAAAATTCTTGAAGGATTGGACATGCTGGACGCAGAAAAAATGTTCCCGATGTTGGGGGAGTCTAGAACCTAAGAATAAGGTGTAGGCCATTTAGGATTGAGATGAGGAAAAACCTCTTCACCCAGCGAGTTGTGAATCTGTGGAATTATCTGCCACAGAAGGCAGTGGAGTTCAATTCACTGGATGTTTTCAAAAGAGAGTTAGATTTAGCTCTTAGGGCTAGCGGAATCAAGGGATTATAGGGAAAAAGCAGGAAGCGGTACTGATTTTAGATGATCAGCCATGATCATATTGCATGGCAGTGCTGGCTTGAAGGGCCGAATGGCCTCCTCCTGCACCAATTTTTCGATGTTTGTATCTGTGTCTTTAATTTTTAAAGATTTCATTTAGAAAATCAGGGCTACGGGGAAATGGAACATATGAGGCTTTGATTATATTGAATGGCAGAGCAGGCTTGATGGGCTAGTTGACCTATTCCTCTGCTTACTTTCTCCTGTTCTTGTGCTCACCACCCTGGTCGCGCTCTCACCTCACTCCCACCATCAGGAAGAAAGTCCGGGTACCTGAGAACCGTGACCACCAGCTTCAAGAACAGCTTCTTCCTGCAACCATCAGGCTCTTGGACATTGCATGGCAGATGCAGTTTAATGTGGATAAATGTGGGGTTATCCACTTTGGTAGCAAAAACAAGAAGGTAGATTATTACCTAAATTGTGTCAAGTTGGAAAAAGGGGAAGTACAACGGGATCTGGGGCTCCTTGTTCATCAGTCAATGAAAGTAAGCATGCTGGGGCAGCAGGCAGTGAAGAAAGAGAATGGTATGTTGGCCTCCATAACAAGAGGAGTTGAGTATAGGAGCAAAGAGTTTCTTCTGCAGTTGTACAGGCCCCTAGTGAGACCACACATGGAGTATTGTGTGCAGTTTTGCTCCCCTAATTTGAAGAAGGACATTACTGCCATTGAGGGAGTGCAGCGTAGGTTTACAAGGTTACTTCCCGAGATGGCGGGACTGTCATATGCTGAGAGAATAGAAACATAGAAACATAGAAACATAGAAACATAGAAATTAGGTGTAGGAGTAGGCCATTCGGCCCTTCGAGCCTACACCGCCATTCAATATGATCATGGCTAATCATCCAACTCAGTATCCCGTACCTGCCTTCTCTCCATACCCTCTGATCCCCTTAGCCACAAGGGCCACATCTAACTCCCTCTTAAATATAGCTAATGAACTGGCCTCAACTACCCTCTGTGGCAGAGAGTTCCAGAGACTCACCACTCTCCGTGTGAAAAAAGTCTTTCTCATCTCGGTACTAAAGGATTTACCCCTTATCCTTAAGCTGTGCCTCTTGTCCTGAACCTCCCCAACATTGGGAACAATCTTCCTGCATCTAGCCTGTCCAACCCCTTAAGAATTTTGTAAGTTTCTATAAGATCCCCTCTAAATCTCCTAAATTCTAGAGAGTATAAACCGAGTCTATCCAGTCTTTCTTCATAAGACAGTCCTGACATCCCAGAAATCAGTCTCGTGAACCTTCTCTGCACTCCCTCTATGGCAATAATGTCCTTCCTCAGATTTGGAGACCAAAACTGTACGCAATACTCCAGGTGTGGTCTCACCAAGACCCTGTACAACTGAAGTAGAACCTCCCTGCTCCTATACTCAAATGCTTTTGCTATGAAAGCTAACATACCATTCGCTTTCTTCACTGCCTTCTGCACCTGCATGCCTACTTTCAATGACTGGTGTACCATGACACCCAGGTCACGCTGCATCTCCCCTTTTCCTAATTGGCCACCATTTAGATAATAGCCTGCTTTCCTGTTTTTGCCACCAAAGTGGATAACCTCACATTTATCCACATTATACTGCATCTGCCAAACATTTGCCCACTCACCCAGCCTATCCAAGTCACCTTGCGGTCTCCTAGCATCCTCCTCACAGCTAACACTGCCCCCCAGCTTAGTGTCATCCACAAACTTGGAGATATTGCCTTCAATTCCCTCATCCAGATCATTAATATATATTGTAAATAGCTGGGGTCCCAGCACTGAGCCTTGCGGTACCCCACTAGTCACTGCCTGCCATTGTGAAAACGGCCCGTTTACTCCTACTCTTTGCTTCCTGTTTGCCAGCCAGTTCTCTATCCACATCAATACTGAACCCCCAATGCCATATGCTTTAAGTTTGTATACTAATCTCTTATGTGGGACCTTGTAGAAAGCCTTCTAGAAGTCCAGATACACCACATTCACTGGTTCTCCCTTATCCATACTACTAGTTACATCCTCGAAAAAATTCCACAAGATTTATCAGACATGATTTACCTTTCATAAATCCATGCTGACTTTGTCCAATGATTTCACCACTTTCCAAAGGATGTGCTGCTTATCCCATCTTTAATAACCGACTCTAGCAGTTTCCCCACTACCGATGTTAGACTAACTGGTCTGTAATTCCTTGTTTTCTCTCTCCCCCCCTTCTTAAAAAGAAGGGTTACGTTTGCTACCCGCCAATCCTCAGGAACTACTCCAGAATCTAAAGAGTTTTGAAAGATTATCACTAATGCATCCACTATTTCCGGAGCTACTTCCTTAAGTACTCTGGGATGCAGCCTATCTGGCCCTGGGGATTTATCAGTCTTTAATCCATTCAATTTACCCAACACCACTTCCCGACTAACCTGGATTTCACTCAATTCCTCCTTTAACCTGCGGTCCCCTGCTATTTCCGGCAGATTATTTATGCCTTCCTTAGTGATGATGGAGCCAAAGTAGTTATTCAATTGGTCCGCCATATCCTTGTTCCCCATGATCAACTCACCTGTTTCTGGCTGCAAGGGACCTACATTTGTTTTAACTAATCTCTTTCTCTTCACATATCTATAAAAACTTTTGCAGTCAGTTTTTATGTTCCCTGCCAGTTTTCTTTCATAATCTATTTTTCCTTTCCTAGTTAAGCCCTTTGTCCTCCTCTGCTGGTCTCTGAATTTCTCCCAGTCCTCTGGTATGCGGCTTTTTCTGACTACTTTGTACGCATCATCCTTTGCTTTGATACTATCCCTGATTTCCCTTGTTATCCACGGATGCACTACCCTCCCTGATTTATTCTTTTGCCAAACTGGGATGAACAATTTTTGTAGTTCATCCATGCAGTCTTTAAATGCCTTCCATTGCATATCCACCATCCACCGTTTTAGAATTAATTGCCAGTCAATCTTGGCCAATTCACGTCCCATACCCTCAGTTACCTTTCTTTAAGTTCAGAACTATTGTGTTTGAATTAACAATGTCACTCTCCATCCTAATGAAGAACTCAACCATATTATGGTCACTTTTGCCCAAGGGGCCACGCACAACAAGACTGCTAACTAACCCTTCCTCATTACTCAATACCCAGTCTAGAATAGCCTGCTCTCTAGTTGGTTCCTCTACATGTTGATTTAGATAACTATCCCGCATACATTCTAAAAAATCCTCTTCCTCAGCACCCCTGCCAATTTGATTCACCCAATCTATATGTAGATTGAAGTCACCCATTATAACTGTTTTGCCTTTGTTGCATCTAATTTCCTATTTGATGCCATCCCCAACTTCACTACAACTGTTAGGTGGCCTGTACACAACACCCACCAGCGTTTTCTGCCCCTTAGTGTTTCACAGCTCTACCTATACCGATTCCACATGCTCCAAGCTAATGTCCTTCTTTTCCATTGCGTTAATCTCCTCTCTAACCAGCAACGCTACCCCAGAGCGGCTGGGCTTGTATACTCTGGAGTTTAGAAGGATGAGAGGATATCTTATTGAAACATATAAGATTATTAAGGGTTTGGACACGTTAGAGGCAGGAAACATGTTCCAGATGTTGGAGGAGTCCAGAACCAGGGGCCACAGTTTAAGAATAAGGAGTAGGCCATTTAGAATGGAAACGAGGAAACACTTTTTCTCACCGAGAGTGGTGAGTCTGTGGAATTCTGTGCCTCAGAGGGCGGTGGAGGCCGGTTCTCTGGATACTTTCAAGAGAGAGCTAGATAGGGCTCTTAAATAATAATAATAATAATAATTAAAAACGGTATTTATTTCAAACTCAAGGTCCAGACAAGGGACAACATTACATTAAAATACATTGCATATAAAAACATCATAAAATACATATAAAATCTTAGTATATCACTTAAAAAAGCATCATAAATTACATATTTTAAAAAAACACGAATTAAAATCCAGAATAAAAAAGAATGATCAATATCCTACGACGAGACAACGATGCCAGTGTCTCCACAACTGGATTTCGTAGCGTATGGTGCTAAACCTTATGTTTGACAAAGCCACAATAATTACATTTTTAGAGTCATTTATCCTGCAAATGAATTTGTACATATGATTTCTTAGGATGGCTTCTAAAGTACCACTGCAATTGCCACTAGGTTTCCTTAGCAGTGTTAAAGATAGCGGAGTCAGGGGATATGGGGAGAAGGCAGGAACGGGGTACTGATTGGGGATGATCAGCCATGATCACATTGAATGGTGGTGCTGGCTCGAAGGGCCGAATGGCCTACTCCTGCACCTATTGTCTATTGTCAACGCTAATCTCAGCAACTATGAACTTGTCTTTGGTTTTGCTAATGACTTCAATTTTTGCATCAGTAATACAGTTGTTAATTTATTTTTTAATATAATACATTTTCCGTGTTTATTGCATTTACACACTTATTGAACTGCTGCAAAAATCTTTTAATTGTTCTGCCGTCTGTACATTTGACAAGTAAACACTCTTGGCTTTGAGCCTAACTGGGCCTGTCCAGGATCCGGATTCCTGTTAATGTCTTTAACTCTTCTCTGTCTTGTCACTTGCTGAAGAAGAGCTGGCACGGTGGCTCAGCGATAGTGTTACTGACGTACGGCACCAGAGACCCGGCTTCGATCCTGGCTACGGGTGTTGCCTGTACGGAGTTTGTACGTTCTCCCCGTGATCACCTGGATTTCCTCCGGATGCCCTGGCAATGAACAATTTTTACCAAAGCCAATTAACCTACAAACCTGTGCATCTTTGGAGCGTGGGGTGGGGGGGGGGGGGAAGCAGAGCGGGAGAAAAGCCACGCAGGTCCCGAGAGGAACGTACAAAATATATGCTGTTGCTTGTGCAATTTAGACTGGTTAAACGGCATGTTCTCTGCATCATATTGTATCGATAGTACGCAGTTTCGAAGTTTGTATTTGTCACTCTATAAGCAGCATATATTGTAACATACTTTAATTTGTTGTGATATAATAACTCCCACACAACACGATAGCACTGGGAAAGAATGCGCAATACTGAGCTCACTTTTTGTAAACATTTGCTCGCTCTTTATTTTCTACTTCAGAGCATGGTGTCATCCTGAGCTGCCCGAGAGTCTACGGTAAAAATAGTAGATCTATAGTTTAGATATTATAGATTTGAATTATCGATCTCAGTCTGACGAAGGGTCTCGAACTGAAACGTCATCTATTCCTTCTCACCAGAGATGCTGCCTGACCCTTTGAGTTACTCCAGCATGTTGTGTCTATCTTCCATGGTAACCAGCATTTCCATCCTGCACATCCATCTTTTCACCCTTGTCTATATTATGATGGTACAAAGCACAAGATGTCTCTGTTCTAATGCTTTGATTTGTTTTGCAGTTAATTGAATTACTTTCATTAACAGATTATGCAAATATCTATTAAGAGATTGTGTTATTTGTTCCCAAACACGATGCATTAAATATGCTCCAGTCTAAGGTCGTGCCTCTTCCCTTCACAAACAGCAGTTTATTTTATGCAGTTCTCTGTATAATTTCAGAACAACTCCATCCAAGACTGCAAGAAATTGCAGCGAATTATGGATGCAGCCCAGACCATCACACAAACCAACTTCCATTGACTCCATTTATACCTCACGCTGCCTCGGCAAGGCCAGCAGCATAATCAAGGACGAGTCGCACCTTGGCCACTCTCTCTTCTCCCCTCTCCCATCGGGCAAGAGATACAGCAGTGTGAAAACGCACACCTCCAGATTCAGGGACAGTTTCGTCCCAGCAGTTATCAGGCAACTGAATCATTCTGCCACAACCAGAGAGCAGTCCTGAACTACTATCTATCTCATTGGAGACCCTCGGAGTGTCCTTGATTGGACTTTGCTGGCTTTACCTTGCACTAAACGTTTTTCCGCTTATCATGTATCTATGCACTGTAATTGGCTCGATTGTAATCATGTACAGTCTTTCTGCTAAAGGGTTAGCACGCAACACAAGCTCTGCTCTGTACCTCGGAACGTGACAATAAACTAAACTGAAACTAAACTGAAACTATTAACTGCTCGTCAGTGACATTTGAAAGTGGCTTGTCGGCTGGTTATTCTTTGCATCACTGACTGTGATTCTTAATATCTTCTGACTATGGCAGCTATTCCCTAACAGACATGATGGATATCATGTGAACCTAATATCATGACTTTACCAATGTATCTCAATAAACCTCATATAAAAATGGTGTGTAAAAATTGATTTTACAGTTAAGTAGATTTAGTCAAGAATAAGGGTTAGAAAAAAACAACAGCTCAATTAACCAAAACAGTGTGTAAAATCATGAGAGGAATACATGCACACAGTCTCTTGCCCAGAGTAGGGGAATCGAGGACCAGAGGACATAGGCTCAAAGTGAAGGGGAAAAGATTTCATAGGAATCTGAGAGGAACCTTTTTCACACAAAAGGTGGTGGGTGTATGGAACAAGCTGCCAGAGGAGGTAGTTGAGGCTGGGACTATCCGAATATTTAAAAAACAGTTAGACAGGTACATGGATAGGACAGGTTTGGAGGGATATGGACCAAGCGCAGGCAGGTGGCACTAGTGTAACTGGGGCATGTTGGCCGGTGTGGGCAAGTTGGGCTGAAGGGCCTGTTTTCACACTGTATCGCTCTATGACTCTATGATTCTATTTGTGTCATGGATTTAAAAGAATAAAATAAGGACACAACAATGACATGAATCAGTAATAAGGAGAATAAAGCTAGGATATCTATTGGAAGTATAAAAGAGGAGTTTGAAATAAAATCTTGTATACAATTATATGTTGGAATTTAAAGGCGCTTAGCAAGATCTTTAAGAAGAAATCATAGAAATTAGGTGCAGGAGTAGGCCATTCGGCCCTTCGAGCCTGCACCGCCATTCAATATGATCATTGCTGATCATCCAACTCAGTATCCCGTTCCTTCCTTCTCTCCATACCCCCTGATTCCTTTAGCCACAAGGGCCACATCTAACTCCCTCTTAAAGGTAGCCAATGAACTGGCCTCAACTACCCTCTGTGGCAGAGAGTTCCAGAGACCCACCACTCTCTGTGTGAAAAAAGTCCTTCTCATCTCGGTCCTAAAGGATTTCCGCCTTATTCTTAAGCTGTGACCCCTTGTCCTGGACCTCCCCAACATCGGGAACAATCTTCCTGCATCTAGCCTGTCCAACCCCTTAAGAATTTTGTAAGTTTCAATGAAATCAAATCAAATTCTTAAAGATAAATAATAAAGAGGATGGGGAATGAATCAGGAAATTGAATTAGATCTGGCACCAGCCTTCTTTTGCCCTGAGATTTCCATTTCTGTAAACATGTTATAATGGGAGGAAAATGAAAATAAATGAGTCTATAGCTTGCATCATTTGAATCGAGCCGCCTTCATTCTGACTGTTCTGGTAATCTAAAATGGACGCATGTGGCTCAACCATTCGAGCACTGTGTCTCATGGTTCAATTTCCCTTCATAAACACAAAAAGCTGGAGTCTTCTTCTTCTTCGTGCCTATGGCGTGCACAGCCTAACGTTGTAGGACAACTTCTCGTTCTATTTGATCTTATTTGATTGTGCACGCTGGGTTGATTGCATTCATTGAAACAGGGCGGACCACGTGAAGGTTGCGATCTTCCACCCCAAAGCTGGAGTAACTCAGCGGGACATGCAGCATCTCTGGAGAGAAGGGATGGGTGATGTTTCCGGTCGAGACCATTCTTAATGGACACCAGCTTGGACAGGGACATTTTTCTGGCCAAGATGGGTCAATTGAGCAAAATACCAATGGACTGATGATGTCTGTAGAACATTAAATATCAGCGTGACTTAGTGGGACCCTTCTTAGCTCCGAGTCAACAATTTGTGAAGACAGCAGCTAATCAAGGGTGGATCCGGCGCAGGTGAATTGATGGAAAGATACTGCATGGAAACAGGCCCTTCGGCCCACCGAGTTTATGCCGGCTCGTTCATACTAGTTCCTTGTTATCCCACTGTCACATCCACTCCCTACATGCTAGAACCAAGTTACAGAGGTGATGTGGGATGGGGGAAGAAAGTGGAACACCCAGAGGAAACACACCCGGTCACATAACATGCAATCTCCACACAGAGAGCACAAGGTCAGAATCAAATGGGGTCCCTGGCGCTGTGAGGCAGCAGCTCTACCAGCTGCACCACTGTGCCACCCTGAATAGAGAGATAAAGGAATAGAGCTTAATTGTAAGAGGTACAGCCTGTTGAATGAGAAGTTCAACTGACTTTAGAGAAGAACTTGAATGATTATGATTGCCGAATAGTGAAAGGCCTGGATCGAGTGAATGTGAAGAAGATGTTTCCACTAGCGGGAGAGTCCAGGACCAGAGGCCATAAACTTAGAATAAATTGAGGTACCTTTAGAAAGATGAGGAGGAATTTCCTCAGTCAGAGGGTAGTGAATCTGTAGAATTCATTGCCACAGAAGGCTGTGGAGGCCAAGACAATGGATATTTTGAAGGCAAATATTGACAGATTCTTGATTAGTATTCGTGTCAGAGTTTATGGGGAGAAGGCAGGAGAATGGGGTTGAGAGGGAAAGATAGATCAGCCATGATTGAATGGCGGAGTAGACTTGATGGACCAAATGGCCTAATTCTACTCTTAGAACTTATGAACTAATCATCGTATAGCATCTGGAAGGAGGAGCAAAGAAGATCTTAATAGTGAAGTCGACACAAAATGCTGCAATAACTCAGCTTCTTCAGACTGAAGGATGGAACGTCACCCATGAACGTCTCGACCAGAAACGTCACCCATGCCTGTCCCGCTGAGTGGAGTAACAAGATTGTTGTGTCTATCTTCGGTTTAAACCAGCATCTGCAGTTCCTTCCGACACAGATCTTCCTGGTGGCCTGGACAACACTCCTCTGTCATCCGGCACTATCAATGGTGAGCGTTTTGCGTCCTTAGTAAGATTTTGTTAGCATAAATTGCTTCCTATATTTGGCAACACTTGAAAATAATTTGATGTGAAGTGCTTTGGAAAACCCTTAGTTTACGAAAATATGCTTGATTAATTCATGCTCCATTTTTCTATCATTTTTCCCTGTGGAGAACAAGAAAGGATAATGCAGGGGAAAAATATATACATTTTAACAAACCACAATCACGTCACAGGGAGTAAAGATCGCTGTTCTTGTGACTCACAGCAGAGTATAACAGGCAAATGGTTTGCCAAAATGACAAGCTGAAAAAAAAAAATGAAAGATGTGGAATGATAGCCCATATTTTCTAACCCCAGGCTGTCCTGCAGCATTTTACACTCGATGGAGTATTTTGATATGTAGTTCCTGTTATGAAGTGGTAAAAACAGCAGCCAATTTATGCACAGCCAGGTTTCAGAAACTGTGGCGAGATAATGTCTTAGATTGGTATCAATTATGAGATTAACCATTGACCCACACATTACGATGGCTGGATAGAGTGGATGTTTCCACTAGGACCGGAGGTCATAGCTTCAGAATGAAAGGATGTTTCTTTAGGAAGGAGATGAGGAGGAATTCTGTTAGTCAGAGGGTGGTGAATCTGTGGAATACATTGGCACAGTAGGCAGTGGCGGCCATGTTAATGGATATTTTTAAGGCAGCGATATATAGATTCTTGATTAGTACATGGGTCAGGGGTTATGGGGGGAAGACAGGAGAATGGGTTTAGGAAGGAGAGATAGAATGGCAGAGTAGATTTGATGGGCCAAATGGCCTAATTCAGCTCCTATCACTTATGTATAACTCTCCTGGTCTTCTTTGATGGACAGAAGAACTTTGGGGTCCAATTCCACAGCTCCCTGTAAGTGGCCACACATGTAGGCCGTGAGCCACCAGCAGCCTGGGGCTGACCTGGGGCTTAGCTGGATCGCGGGCACTCCACTGCTTCCAGCATGTGGACTTTGCACTTTGCACTTTCTCTTTTTCTTTGCAAACAGAGCCAAAATAGGGTGACTGTGCATTTGTGGGTTGTGCAAAATAATTTCACTGCACTGTGCACACAAGACAATATAGAACCATTGAACCATTGATGAAAGTTGTTTGGACTCGATTTTCCGTGATTGTTGTCAGAAAACAGTAGAGGGCAAAATAAGAACATCTTTGTCTTTGCTTCTCAGAAGAAACCACTGAAGCTTTGCAACTGTGTTGGCGCCCTTTACATGGCCCCTCTTTGCATACCTTGTGTATGGTACGCAAAACAAAGAATGGCACAGTGACATGTCACATGCAATTATAAAATATTAATCAATCAAGAAGGTGTATGGTATGCCTGCCTTTATCCAGTTGGGGTATTGAGTATAATAGTCAGGAAGTCATGATGCAGCTTTATAGGACTTTGGGTTGGTTACGTTTGGAGTATTATGAGCAGCACCGCATTAAAGAGAGATGCCAAGACTATGGTGAAGTGTTTTACTAGACTGGATTAGCGGGTATTAGACAATAGACAATAGGTGCAGGAGGAGGCCATTTGGCCCTTCGAGCCAGCACCGTCATTCAATGTGATCACAGCTGATCATTCCCAATTAGTACCCCCATTCCTGCCTTCTCCCCATATCCCCTGACTCCGCTATTTTTAAGAGCCCTATCTGGCTCGCTCTTGAAAGCATCCAGAGAACCGGCCTCCACCGCCCTCTGAGGCAGAGAATTCCACAGACTCACAACTCTCTGTGAGAAAAGGTGTTTCCTCATCTCTGTTCTAAATGGCTTACCCCTTATTCTTAAACTGTGGCCCTTGGTTCTGGACTCCCCCAACATCGGAAACATGGTCCCTGCCTCTAGTGTGTCCAAGCTCCCAACAATCTTATACAATCCCTCTCACCCTTCTAAACTCCAGAGTGTGAAAGCCCAGCTGCTCCATTCTCTCAGCATATGACAGTCCCGCCATCCCGGGAATTAACCTGGTGAATCTACGCTGCACTCCCTCAATAGCAAGAATGTCCTTCCTCAAATTAAGGGACCAAAACTGCACACAATACTCCAGGTGTGGTCTCACTAGGGCTCTGTACAACTGCAGAAGGACCTCTTTGCTCCTATATTCGTTTCCTCGTGTTATAAAGGCCAACATGTCATTCGCTTTCTTCACTGCCTGCTGCACCTGCATGCTTACTTTTTTAGCATTACAGTAGCTATATGAAAAGGTTGGATTGTTTTCTCATGAACGCCAGAGGTTGCGGGGAGACCTTTAACCTACAAACCCACATATCTTTGGGAAGTGGGAGGCAACCGGAGCACCTGGAGGAAACTCATACGGTCACAGGGAGAATGTACAAACTCCACACAGAGCATGAGATCAGAATCGTGCCCAGGTCCCTGGCGTTGGGGGGCAGCGGCTCTGGTACTGTACAACTGTGCCACCATTCATCACTGTTCCTTCCGTACAGGTCATCAAAACGTGACGGTCCCGACCCGAAACGTCGCCTGTTTCTTTAAAGTAAACTGAAACTAAAGTTAGTGAATGCCTCCATTATACAGATCTCCATTTTAGAGTTACACTCCCTGCTCAGAGAGGTCAGCATGTGGAACTAATCATCAAAAAGAATTGTTGTTAATATCATACATGCATTTAAGGAAAAAAGATAAGCTGGTGAGGAAGGTAAAGCTGGTAGAATACGGTGAAGAGGGGAGAGGAGGCTGATGTAAATAGATCCATTGGACTGAATGCTACTTCTGTGCAGAAGATACATTATCATGAATCAGGTGGCGCTGCAGCAGTTGCCAGAGTTTGATATGACTATGGAGGCTGTCTGTAGAGTTTGTACGTTCTTCCTGAGACCACGTGGGTTTTCTCCGGGTGCTCTGGTCCTCCCACCAGTTGCTTTTTATGGGTTTACCCCCAGGAAGGTCCATATCTCTCTAATATCTTTCCTATCCACATACAAGTTCAAGTGCAACTACTGCACGGTGGCGCAGCAGTAGAGTTGCTGCCCCACAGCGCAAGAGACCCGGGTTCGATCCTGACTACAGATACAGTCTGTACGGATTTTGTACGTTTTCCTTGTGACCTGTGTAGGTTTTCTCCAGGAGTTCCGGTTTCCTCAGACACTCCAAAGACGTACAGGATTGAAGGCTAACTGGCTGGGTAAAAATTGTAAATTGCCCCTAGTGTGTTTGTGTGTGTGGGATAGTGTCTATGTACCGGGCCTGCTGATCGGCATGAACTCGTGGGCTGAATGGCCTGTTTCTGCACTGTATCTCTAAACTAAACTAAATATTGTTGTTGTATCTATTCCCCTGATTTTGTACATTTTTAAGGTCTGGCTGGAAACCAGACAACTGGTGCACGGATGGGAAAGAGGGATATAGGACCATGAGACCATTAATTGACTTTGGTAAATTTTAAAATGTCTCGAGTGTGTGTAGGATAGGGTAGGTGGTGATTGCTGGTCGGCACGGACCCAGTGGGCTGAAAGGCCTGTTTCTGCTCTGTACATGTAAAAGTCTAAAGCCTAGTGGTGAGATTGCGTCCAAATGAACCTTGATATAAAGGTCATAAGGTCATGTGAAAGAAGTAGAATTAGGCCATTCGGCCCATCAAGTCTACTCCGCCATTCAATTATGGCTAATCTATCTCTCCCTCCTAACCCCATTCTCCTGCCTTCTCCCCATAACCCCTGACACCCGTACTAATCAAGAATCTATCTATCTCTGCCTTAAATATATCCACTGATGGCCTCCACAGCCTTCTGTGGCAAAGAAATCCACAGATTCACCACCCTCTGACTAAACAAATTCCTTATCTCCATCCTAAAAGAATGTCCTTTAATTCTGAGGCTATGACCTAGACTCTCCCACTAGTGGAAACATCCTCTCCACATCCACTCTATCCAAGCCTTTCACTATTCTGTATGTTTCAATAAGGTCCCCCCTCATTCTTCTAAACTCCAGCGAGTACAGGCCCAGTGCCGACAAACGCTCATCATAGGTTAACCTACTCATTCCTGGGATCATTCTTGTAAACCTCCTCTGGACCCTCTCCAGAGCCAGCACACCCTTCCTCGGATAAAGCTGTCACAATTGGGAATGTCAGTCATGTGGTTCATTAATTTGCAGAATTCTTTGTCCACAGGAAGGGGATGTTGATGGCAAGGCTGTCACTTAGATGGCTCATTCACAGGTCAGTCCAGAGGGCAGTTAAGAATCAACTGCACTATCGAGTCTAAACTCAGGTCAGGGCTAGACTAAGTATAGATGACAGGTTATTTTCCTTCACTGTAACTTGAGCACCATATAGAGTTTTACTCCAATCTGCTAGTTTCATGGTTGCTTGCTTTTTAATTCCAGATTTATTTAAATATTGAATTTAAATTCCCCCGCTGACCTGGCAGGATTTGAACTCACATCCTTGGATCAATAGTTCAGGACTCTGCATGATTGTCCAATGATTTAATCACTTGCTACTCTACCCAATGGATCACAGATCATTAAAAGACTAAGTCCTGAAACTCGAGCTACTGTAACATTCATAGTCACTACTGCAAACAGTTCCATTAAATGAGACAGATGAACGTTATACCGAAAGGACTGACAATTTAATTTCTTAGCTCTTTTGTGCACTAACCTTAATAGCAATTACCAGCCAAGAGTTTCCTCCTGGACCACAAACTGACATCTTCAATGTCAATAACCATGCCTCCAATTGTCTCATTTTCAGCCAGTCAGAAGTGCTTGTGATGAGGTTTCTAACCTCATCAAAACGTTGCCTATTTCCTTCGCTCAGTAGATGCTGCCTCACCCGCTGAGTTTCTCCAGCATTTCTGTCTACCTATGAAACCAGAGGAAGGGAAAAGGGGGAATGAAAGTGCTGGAGAAACTCAGCGGGTGCGGCAGCATCAATGGTTCGGCCCGAAACGTTGCCTATTTCCTTCGCTCCATAGATGCTGCCGCACCCGCTGAGTTTCTCCAGCACTTTTGTCTACCTTCGATTTTCCAGCATCTGCAATCCCTTCTTAAACAGGTTTCTAACCTCGCTCATCTCCTTTGGCTGAGCACTCTGAGGAAGAGTGGGCATTTTAAAAATCAATACACAAGGATGCAGGGTACCATTGAAGGCTGTGTGAAGCAGGGGTGCGGGCAGGCAGAACACTCAGAGATGTTTCAGATGTATCCTGCACTTTTGCAATGTGGGAGGCCACCTGCCTCAGTTTAGGTTCGGTTTAGTTTATTGTCACGAGTGCCGAAGTAACAGAGAGAAGCTTTTGTTGCGTTCTATCCAGTCAGCAGAAAGACAATACATGATTGCAATCGAGCCATTTACAGTGCGTGGAAGAGAATAATGTTTAGTGCAAGGTAGAGTCAGCTAAGTTTGATCAGGTGTGTAGGAAAGAACTGCAGATGCTGGTTTAAATCGAACTAGACACAAAATGCTGGAGTAACTCTGCGGGACAGGCAGCATCTCTGGAGAGAAGGAATGGGTAACGTTTCGGGCCGAGACTGAAGAACCCCAAAATGTCACCCATTCCTGCCCTCCAAAGATGCTGCCTGTCCCACTGAGTTACTCCAGCATTTTGTGTCGCCCCGAGTCTGATCGAGGATAGTCTGAGGGTCACCAATGAGGTAGATACTAGTTTCGCAACTCTCCAGTTGTGGTAGGTTGATTCAGTTGCGAGATCTTGTGGTGTGCGTTTTCACACCTAAGCCTTTTGCCTGATGGGAGAGGGGAGAAGAGGGAGTGTCCAGAGTGTGACCAGTCCTTGATTATGCCCCTGGTCTTGCCGAGGCAGCATGACGGGCACTCACTTTTCTGAATTCCATCAATTACTTTATCCCGCATTAAGGACGGCACAGCAGGTAGAGCTGCTGCCTCACAGCGCCAGAGACCCGGGTTCGATCTGACCTCTAAATGGATCTCCTCATCTCCATGATACAAGATGGCATCCAAGCCAGGCGACTCTGTGTGCTAGTCACACAAGTTGGTCTGCAATCATGTGTTACAATCTCTACTCCAACAGCAGGCAAATCAACCATCTTATCACCAATTAGACAATGGTCCTACTATTTACCACACTGGAGACCCTCAGACTATCTTTAATCGGACCTTACTGGAATTTTTTTTCCACTAAACATTACTGCCTTTATCGTGTATCTGTACACTGTGGACGGTTCGAGTGCCATTGTGTATTGTCTTTCCGCTGATTAGTTAGCACGCAACAACAGCTTTTCACACACCCTCAGTACACGCGGCCATAACGAAATGAAACTAAACCAAACTAAAGATAGACACAAAACTCAGCGGGACAGGCAGCATCTCTGGAGAGAAGGAATGGGTGACATTTTGGGTCGAGACCCTACGACTGTGTGACGTTTCGGGTCAAAAATTAAACATTACTTCCTGAGGCAGCAAGTTGCACATTGTATCTGCTCTCTGAAGTATCTGCGCCACTTGGGTGTCATTTGCGGGTGGCGTGCAAAGATTTTGTGAATCCCAAATTCCTGGGGTGCTGCGCCCGACCGCACGGCACTGCCGAGGTCACGACGCACCATGCACACGTAATACATGCCATGCGCACGTAATGCATGCCATTATACACGTAATGCGCGCGTCGTGTGTCGTGACGCGTAAATAATCTCATGTAAATGACACACAAATGACACCCAAATGGGACAGGCCCTGGAGTAACCAAATCCTTCCAGAATTCTGCTGCATATTTATGTGCCTCCTTTACATTCATGAACGCCAGATACACACAATTGTTCAATTTATTTATTTCAAGAAAACAAAAGGGAAGCTGCAGGCTGTTGACATATCGAGGGCACAAAACTGTGAAGTCTGAGAAAGTAAGAGCAAAGGTTTAAAAAGTCTACGTGAATGCTCCAGATCTTCTACTTACATTTTGCACAGGTTGCAAAATGATGTCCTGCCATCCCATAGCCGCAGGCACAGAGGACTCGGAGAAAGTCTGGGCAGAATAAATACTCCAAGTAGCAATTTGAAGGCTGCAAGTGCCTTCTTTTATTGTTTCTCTGTGGGGCCAACTGGTAAAACAGTGCTAGGCTTTGCGTAAATATCCTGAGGTGATAAAACCTTAGAGTCTCCATGCCCATTTCCTCCATGTTAGATCCTAGAGTCACACAGCACAGAACAGTCCCTTCGGCCCAACTCATCCATGCTGACCAAGATGCCACAATTTCCCACGTTTGGCCCATATCCTTCCAAACCTTTCCTATTCCTCCCAGATTCTAAAGTGTATACAATCTTGAGGGGAGTAGATCGGGTGAATTCAGTGTCTTTTTCGCAGGGCAGAGGAATCATGAACCAGAGGACAAAGGTTTAAGGTGATGGGTGGGGGTGGGTGGGTGGGGAAGATTTGCTAGGAACCTGAGGAGCAGCTTTTTCACACAGAGTGGTGGGTATATGGAACGAGTTGCCAGAGGAGGTAGTTGAGGCAGGTACTATAACAGCATTTTAAATAAACTTGAACAGGTACATGGATAGGAACGGTTCAGTGGGATATGGAACAAATGGGATTTGGGCAGGTGGGACTATTTGGAAGTTGGGGCATCTTGCTTGGCACGGACAAATAGATCTGAAGGGCCTGCTTCCACGTATGAACCTGTGTACTGGCTGGTACTTGGCAATTGTGATTTGCAGTCCCCACCACCAGCCGAATCCAGGGAAACTTAATAAGAATGTCAGGAGGGTTAAAAGAGATTCCTTTTGGATTAGTGCAAGCAGGGGGTTGATGGTCAACATGGATCCAATGGGCCGAAGGTCCTGTTTCCATGCTATATCTCTCTATGACTCGATAACTCTATCTATGAGTCACTGCGACCAGTGTAAGACTCTGAAGTAAATCCAAGAAGGAGGATGTGACCCTTTAAAGTAACAGGGTATTCGTTTTACTATAGATACGGTCACGATTTGGGACAGATCAAAAATATTACACTGAAATTGTGTACAATCATAAGAGGTATTGAATGCAAGATAAGCATTGTGCAAATTAATTATGGTATAATACATGTGGATGTTCATACAAGGGATGGCGTGCTTGTGCAACGGTAGAGTTGCTGCCTTACAGCGCCAGAGACCCGGGTTCGATCCTGACTATGGCTGCTGACTGCACGGAGTTTGTACGTTCTCCCCGTGACCATGTGGGTTTCCTCCGGGTGCTCCGGTTTCCTCCCACATTCCAAAGACGTGCAGGTTGGTAGGCTTATTGGCTTCGGTAAGAACTGTAAATTGTCCCTAGAGTTGTCGGATAGTGTTGACGAATGGACATGGACTACATATGCCAGGCAGGAGAGAAGACTCAACACCTTCCACCTTAGAAGCATCCGCCATATCCTGAGCATATCCTGGCAAAACAGTGTCCAATGCCGAGATCCTGTCTCGCGCTGGCCTTCCCAGTATTTGCATTTGCATCTTCCTACATTTGCAGGAAGTGTGTCCAGCTGCAGCTCCTGGCAGACCGCATTGAACGATTGGAACTGCGGCTGGATTCATACTGGAGCATCCACGATGCAGAGAAAGTCGTGGATAGCACATACAGCGAGTTGGTCACGCCACAGGTAAAAGGTAAGAGGACAGAAAGGGAGCGGGTGGCCAATAGCCAGCAAAGCAGTAGGCAGATAGTGCAGGAGTCCCCTGCGGTCATCTCCCTACTAAACAGGTTTACCATTTTAGATACTGTTGAGGGAGATGGCTCATCAGGGGAATGCAGCAGCAGCCAAGTTCATGGCACCATGGGTGGCTCTGCAGCATATGATGGGGGAAAAAAGAGGGGAAAGGCTATTGTAATAGGGGATTCAATTGTCAGGGGAATAGATAGGCGTTTCTGCGGCCGCAAAAGAGACTCCAGGATGGTATGTTGCCTCCCTGGTGCAAAGGTCAGGGATGTTACTGAACGGCTGCAGAACATTCTGGAGGGGGAGGGTGAACAGCCAGTTGTCGTGGTGCATATTGGCACCAACGATATAGGGAAAAAAAGGGATGAGGTCCTACAAGGTGAATTTAGGGAGCTAGGAGATAAACTTAAAAGTAGGACCTCAAAGGTAATAATCTCTGGATTATTACCAGTACCACAGGCCAGTCAGAGTAGAAATAGGAGGATATTGCAGATGAATACGTGGCTTAAAAAATGGTGCAAGGGGGAGGGATTCAAATTTTTAGGGCACTGGAACCATTTCTGGGGGAGGTGGGACCAGTACAAACAGGACGGTCTGCACCTGGGCTGGAATGGAACCAATGTCCTTGGGGGAGTGTTTGCTAGTGCTGTCGGGGAGGATTTAAACTAATGTGGCAGGGGGATGGATACAAGAGCAGAGAGGCAGGTGGGTGTAAAACGAGGGTGGAAGCAATAGGGAGCAAGTTGAAAAGTAAAAGTGGCAGGCAGACAAAACCAGGGCAAAAATCAAAAAGGGCCACTTCTCAACAAAATTGTATAAGGGGTAAGAGCGTTGTAAAAACAAGCCTGAAGGCTTTGTGTCCCAATGCAAGGAGTATTTGAATTAAGGTGGATGAGTTGAACGTGCAGATAGCTATTAATGAGTATGATATAGTAGGGATCACGGAGACATGGCTCCAGGGTGACCAAGGCTGGGAGCTGAACATCCAGGGATATTCAATATTCAGGAGGGATAGAGAGAAAGGAAAAGGAGGTGGGGTAGCGTTGCTGGTTAGAGAGGAGATTAATGCAATGGAAAGGAAGGACATTAGCTTGGAGCATGTGGAATCGGTATGGGTAGAGCTGCGAAACACTAAGGGGCAGAAAACGCTAGTGGGAGTTGTGTACAGGCCACCTAACAGTAGTAGTGATGTTGGGGATGGTATAAAGCAGGAAATTAGAAATGCGTGCGACAAAGGCAAAACAGTTATAATGGGTGACTTCAATCTACATATAGATTGGGTGAATCAAATTGGCAGGGGCGCTGAGGAAGAGGATTTTTTGGAAAGTATGCGGGATAGTTATCTAAATCAACATATAGAGGAACCAATGAGAGAGCAGGCTATTTTAGACTGGGTATTGAGTAATGAGGAAGGGTTAGTTAGCAGTCTTATTGTGCGTGCCCCCTTGGGCAAGAGTGACCATAATATGGTCGAGTTCTTCATTAGGATGGAGAGTGACATTGTTAATTCAGAAACAATGGTTCTGAACTTAAGGAAAGGTAACTTTGAGGGTATGAGACATGAATTGGCCAAGATTGACTTGCAATCAATTATAAAAGGGTTGACGGTGGATACGCAATGGAAGACATTTAAAGACTGCATGGATGAACTACAAAAATTGTTCATCCCAATTTGGCAAAAGAATAGATCAGGGAAGGTAGTGCAGCCGTGGATAACAAGGGAAATCAGGGATAGTATCAAAGCAAAAGATGATGCGTACAAAGTAACCAGAAAAAGCAGCATACCAGAGGACTGGGAGAAATTCAGAGACCAGCAGAGAAGGACAAAGGGCTTGATTAGGAAAGGAAAAATAGATTATGAAAGAAAACTGGCAGGGAACATAAAAACTGACTGCAAAAGTTTTTATAGATATGTGAAGAGAAATAGATTAGTTAAAACAAATGTAGGTCCCTTGCAGTCAGAAACAGGTGAGTTGATCATGGGGAACAAGGATATGGCGGACCAATTGAATAACTACTTTGGTTCCATCATCACTAAGGAAGGCATAAATAATCTGCCGGAAATAGCAGGGGACCGCGGGTTAAAGGAGGAATTGAGTGAAATCCAGGTTAGTCGGGAAGTGGTGTTGGGTAAATTGAATGGATTAAAGGCCGATAAATCCCCAGGGCCAGATAGGCTGCATCCCAGAGTACTTAAGGAAGTAGCTCCGGAAATAGTGGATGCATTAGTGATAATCTTTCAAAACTCTTTAGATTCTGAAGTAGTTCCTGAGGATTGGCGGGTAGCAAACGTTACCCCTCTTTGTAAGAAGGGGGGGAGAGAGAAAACGGGGAATTACAGACCAGTTAGTCTATCGTCGGTAGTGGGTAAACTGCTAGAGTCAGTTATTAAAGATGGGATAGCAGCACATTTGGAAAGTGGTGAAATCATTGGACAAAGTCAGCATGGATTTACGAAAGGTAAATCATGTCTGACGAATCTTGTGGAATTTTTCGAGGATGTAACTAGTAGCGTGGATGGAGGAGAACCAGTGGATGTGGTGTATCTGGACTTCCAGAAAGCTTTCGACAAGGTCCCACATAAGAGATTAGTATATAAACTTAAAGCATACGGCATTGGGGGTTCAGTATTAATGTGGATAGAGAACTGGCTGGCAAACAGGAAGCAAAGAGTAGGAGTAAACGGGTCGTTTTCAGAATGGCAGGCAGTGACTAGTGGGGTACCGTAAGGCTCAGTGCTGGGACCCCAGCTATTTACAATATACATAAATGATCTGGATGAGGGAATTGAAGGCATTATCTCCAAGTTTGCGGATGACACTAAGCTGGGGGGCAGTGTTAGCTGTGAGGAGGATGCTAGGAGAATGCAAGGTGACTTGGATAGGCTGGGTGAGTGGGCAAATGTTTGGCAGATGCAGTATAATGTGGATAAATGTGAGGTTATCCACTTTGGTGGTAAAAATAGGAAAACAGACTATTATCTAAATGGAGGCCGATTAGGAAAAGGGGAGATGCAACGCGACCTGGGTGTCATGGTACACCAGTCATTGAAAGTAGGCGTGCAGGTGCAGCAGGCAGTGAAGAAAGCGAATGGTATGTTAGCTTTCATAGCAAAAGGATTTGAGTATAGGAGCAGGGAGGTTCTACTTCAGTTGTATAGGGTCTTGGTGAGGCCACACCTGGAGTATTGCGTACAGTTCTGGTCTCCAAATCTGAGGAAGGACATTATTGCCATAGAGGGAGTTCAGCGAAGGTTCACCAGACTGATTTCTGGGATGTCAGGACTGTCTTATGAACAAAGACTGCATAGACTCGGTTTATACTCTCTAGAATTTAGGAGATTGAGAGGGGATCTTATAGAAACTTACAAGATTCTTAAGGGGTTGGACAGGCTAGATGTAGGAAGATTGTTCCCGATGTTGGGGAGGTCCAGGACAAGGGGTCACAGCTTAAGGATAAGGGAGAAATCCTTTAGGACCGAGATGAGAAGGATTTTTTTCACACAGAGAGTGGTGGGTCTCTGGAACTCTCTGCCACAGAGGGTAGTTGAGGCCAGTTCATTGGCTATATTTAAGGGGGAGTTAGATGTGGCCCTTGTGGCTAAGGGGATCAGAGGGTATGGAGAGAAGGCAGGTACGGGATACTGAGTTGGATGATCAGCCATGATCATATTGAATGGCGGTGCAGGCTCGAAGGGCCGAATGGCCTACTCCTGCACCTAATTTCTATGTTTCTATGTTTCTATGTATGTACAGTCTACTCAGGCAGCGCAGAGTGCGGTGGCTGGGTCATGTCCACCGCATGGAGGATGTCCGTGTTCCAAAAAACATCCTCTATGGAGAGCTGACATCTGGGAGGAGAACCACCGGCCGCCCCCAGCTACATTACAAGGATGTGTGCAAGAGAGATATGAAGGTGCTCGACATCGATGTGGAGTCCTGGGAGGGCCTTGCAGCTGGCCGCACGAGGTGGAGAGGGTCCCTGAACCAGCATCTCAAAATGGAGGAAGAGAAACTGTTGAACGCAGGGGCAGACAAGCGGGCATGCAGAAAGGACCGCAGCAACTTCAACAAACCAGTGACCACACACACACAAATGTGACATTTGCCACAGAGACTGTCCCTCCCGCACTGGTCTCTTCAGCCACAAGCGACGCTGTTCCAGCCGAGGTTTGGAGCAAGCAGCCAACAATTAGGATGCATCACCCATGGTCAGTCATGACCGATGGGGTGATCGCTGGTCGACGCGGACTCGGTGGACCGAAGGGCTTGTTTCCGCGCTGTATCTCTAAAGTAATAAACTAAACTAAATGAGATGTGTGTGAGGGGAACACCTGTAGTTTTGTACATTATAACATGAGTAATTAGGAAGGGGTCCCAGTCACAAGCCGCGGGCCTGGTGGACGGCAGCATGGGAGGCCTGGATCTCCTCAGCACAGAGGGAGAACAAGGAGGGAAGAAGACAGAGACTCTAAGACTTTTGCCTTCCACCGCAGTGAGGAGGTGCCTGGTGAACTCACTGTGGTGGATGTTAAATTTGTGTTTATTGTGTGCTTTTGTTATTTTTAATATACGTATGACTGCAGGCACGAAATTTTGTTCAGACCGAAAGGTCTGAATGCCAATAAAGATAATTCAATTCAATATTTAGCCTCTGAGCCCTCTCTCCACATAAACAGTCGTCATTGTTGTGCCTTTGTGTTTGGTTTAGTTATAGTTAGAGATACAGCGTGGAAACAGGCCCTTCGGCCCACCAAGTCCGCGCCGACCAGCACGCACATTAGCAATATCCTGCACACTCGGGACAATTTACAATGTTTACCAAAGCCAAATAACCTATAAACCAGAGGTAGACAAAAATGCTGGAGAAACTCAGCGGGTGAGGCAGCATCTATGAAGTGAAGGAAATAGGCAAAGTTACGGGTCGAGACCCTTTGACCCAAAACGTTGCCTATTTCCTTCGCTCCATAGATGCTGCCTCACCCGCTGAGTTTCTCCAGCATTTTTGTCTACCTTCAATTTTCCAGCATCTGCAGTTCCTTCTTAAACATAACCTACAAACCTGTATGTCTCATGATTGTTGGAGAAAACCGGAGCACCCTGAGTAAACCCACTCGGGTCATGGGGAGAACGTACAAACTCCGTACAGGCATCACCCGCAGTCAGGATCGAACCCGGGTCTCTGGGGCTGTAAGGCAGCAATGCCACCGCTGCACCACCATGATGTTTCCCAGCCATGTTTCTAAATTTAACCTCTGAGATACAACACAGGATGTCTTAATTCAGTAAAGGCTCTCTCCAAATGGAAGTTGTTACCTTAAAGCATTAATAAATTATATTTTACTCAATGGAGATAAAAGAGAGACTGCAAATGCTATCATCTGTACAACAAACAAACTACTGGAGGAACTCAGCAGGTCAGGCAGCATCTGTGGAGGCCAAGGAAAGGTCAAAGTATGAATGAATGAATGAATTAATTAATAGTTTATTTTGGTCATACATTAAAAAGAACAACATTTTACAATCTGTGTGAATATGAACCAACACTGTATCCATTTCACACAACATTCACATAATCAATGACCGAAAAAGGAATAGGCTGAAGCCACAAAGCTTATTTTTGCCTATCCTATACAACCCTTAAGATAAGATAACCCAGAATATCAACATTAAAAAGGAAAGAAAAAAAAAACCCTCTAATTTGTAATCATTAGCTATTTTACATTTTAATCCTTAATTATTTTACATTTTAACGCTTTTTTGAAACTCGACAGAGAGCTACAAAATTTCAGCTCATCACTAAGCCCGTTCCGTAATTGGACTCCCAAAACTGAGACACATCTATATTTTACATTGGTTCTCACTTTACATGTTTCAAAAATACACAACCCTCTTAAAGTATATCCTTCTTTTAATGAATATTTTTTTTTCGGGTTATGGCCCTGTTTTCTGCATTATGTTTACAAAATTGCTTGGAAGAATAAATGAGCTCATTGTTCATGCAGTACTAGTTTTTAGCACAGGGTTCATAGTACATGGTTATCAGAGCTCAACTTTCAGTGTATTACAGGTGAATAAATTAATTATAAATTATTAATCTTGTTTAAAGTCTTATGCATGTGTCTGTTTGCTGGAGATTTCATTTAAGGTAAACGAGGTGGCACAGTGGTGCAGCCTTACAGTTGCTGCCTTACAGCACCAGAGACCCGGGTTTGATCCTGACTACGGGTGATTGTCTGTACAGAGTTTGTACGTTCTGCCTGTGACCTACGTGGGTCTTCTCCGGGTGCTCCGGTTTCCTCCGACACTCCAAAGAAGTACGGGTTTGTAGATTAATTTGGCTTCGGTAAAAATTGTCAATTGTCCCCAGTGTGTAGGATTATGTTAGAGTAAGGGGATCGCTGATCAGCGGTACAAAGGGCCTGTTTCTGTGCTGTTTCTCTATAAAACAAAATAAGTCACCTTTGGAGTTCTGTTGTAATTGGCAGGCCATTTTAGATGGAAACCAACTAATTGAATGGAACAAAAAGTGCTGGAGTTACTCGGTGGGTCAGGCAGCATCTAACATGGTTAGGTGACGTTTTGGGTCGGAACCACTCTTCAGATTGAAGAGTGTTCCTCACCTATCCATGTCCTCCAGAGATGCCGCCCGACCCACCGAGTTCCAACAGCACGTTTTGTTCCACATAAGATCCTAGCATCTAGTTTAGTTTCGTTTAGTTAATTGTTTGCATGCTATCCAGTTAAGAAGACTACACGTGATTAAAATCAAGCCGTCCACAGTGTCTAGATATAAAATAATGGGTACAACATTTAGTGCAATAAAGTCCAATAAAGTGCATGCCACAGGGAGGATGAGCTGCCTGACTCATCATGTGAACTGACTCATCACGTTCACAATCATCTGGGAAAATTAACCTCTGCCCCCTCCCGTGCCTCTGACCTCTCACCATGACTGACCTGTTTATATCCTCCATAGCCTTAATTCCTTCCTCTAGCTTCACAATTTGTAACTCTTCCATCCCACACTTTATCCTGCCTCTCCTCTCTTCTAACTTTCTTCCCCCCACTCCCCACCCTCACAATCATTCTGATGACAGGTCCAGACCCGAAACCTCACCTATCCATGTTCTCCAGAGATGCTGCCTGACCTGCTGCGTTACGCCAGCACTTTGTGCCTTTTGTGTAAACCAACATCTGCAGTTCCTTGTTTCTACAAGAATGGAGTGGTGGCAGGGGATAATATGAAGAAGGTGGTTAACATTCAATGGCAAATGAATTTCACAGGTCTTTGCATCAGACTTCACTGTAACAATAACTACAGGTCAGGAATTGGCATGGTATTGTACGACACAAATTGTTGGTAGAAAGTGCAGGCTGATGATGCCCTGTGTGCTGATGGGCTTTATCCTTGAGTTTTAAATGAAGTAGTTAAGTGGGATAGTTGCTGTACTGTCAGTCACACAGAACAGAAACATGCCCTTCAGCCTATCTGGGACCACCTTTTAGCACTTCTACACCAATCCCATTTACGTGCATTGGGACTGAGTCTGAAGGGTCTCGACCTGAAACGTCACCTACTTCTTTTCTCCAGAGATGCTGCCTGCTGAGTTGCTCCAGCTTTTTGTGTCTATCTTGGGGGTATGCTTTGTCTATTTAAGTATCTATTAGTATATTGTATCAAACCTAAGGACGGCACGGTAGCGCAGCGGTTGCCGCCTTACACCGCTTGCAGCGCCGGAGTGCGGACTTTGTACGTTCTCCCCCATGACCGCGTAGAATTTCTCTGAGATCTTCAGTTTCCTCCAACATTCCAAAGAGGTACAGGTTTGTAGGTTAATTGGCTTGGACTCAGTATAAATTGTCCCTAGTGTGTGTAGGACAGTGTTAATGTGCAGGGATCGCTGGTCGTTGTGGACTCGATGGGCCAAAGGGCCTGTTTCTGCGCTGTATCACTAAACTAAACTAGATCTATAGATTCAGGTTGGGATTTTTTTATCCTTTTCCCTCCAGATACTGCATGGTCTGATGAGTTCCTCCTGCACTCCTGTTTTTTGCTTGAGTTTATAGTATCTGCAGTCTCGTGTAGCCAGAAAAAGCTATTTGTCTTATGAGAAAGATTGGGTGGCCTAAGGTTGTAGCCACTGGAGTTACGAATAAAAGAGATGACCTTTTGAAACTTAATATTCTGAAGGAGCTCGACATGAAGGTAGAAGTTCAGCACAGGAATGGCCCCTTGAGGCACGATGTTTATGCCAAGTTTAACTGATCTCGTCTATCTTTACGTGAGTTGAGTTTATTGTCACATGTACAGTAAAAAGCTTTTGCTGCATGCTAACCAGTCAGCAGAAAGGCAATACATGGTTACAATCGAGCCAGCCAGAGTGTGCAGATGCACGATAAAGGGAATAACGTGAATAATGTTTCGTGCAAGATAACGCAGTAAAGTCCAATCAAAGATAATCCAAGGGTCTCCAATGATGTGGATAATAGTTCAGGACCGCTCTCTAGTTGGTGACAGGATGGTTCAGTTGCCTGATCACAGCTGGGAAGAAACCGTCCCCCGAATCTGGAGGTGTGCGTTTTCCACTTCCAAGTGCCTTTTAAATGTGGAATTAGAGTGGATGTGTCCTTGTAAGAAAACCCAACAACTGGAATCTCAGTTTAAGCGCCACTCATTAACATTGTTTTCGCATAACAAATATCTGGAATGCTTTGCCTCAAACAGTATTGGAAGCATAGTCTTTGAATGTTTTAAAGGCAGCGGTACATGGATACTCAAGTGCAGGAGGATGAAAGATTACTATAAGTAGAGGGGATATGGAGTTGTGTTACAGTCAGATCAGCTATGACCTTATTAAATGGCAAACGCATTTAAGGGCCCTACTCCTTCCTTCACTTAAACCATCCATTTAACTTTTATTTAATGCTAAATCAGTTCCCTTATTAAGTCATTTTGTAAAAGAATTGGAAACAAAAAAGTAAGATTTTGTTCTGACTGCCATTGGCTTAGTTTGGAGGTATTGCACAGAAACAGGCCCTTCGACCCACCAAGTCCGCACCGATCTGCGATCCCCGTACCCGAACACTTTCCTACACACTAGGGACTAGGGACAATTACTGATGCCAATTAACCTACAAACCTGTACGTGTTTTAAGTGTGGGAGGAAACGGGAGAAACTCGGAGAAACAAACCAGGAGAAACTAATACCTCTATTTCACCTTTTCCTTATGGAAAATCTTTGTCTGCCCATTGTGAATGAGATTTAGGTCCAGTAATCCAGGTTTTTAAACTTTCAAACTATCACAAAAAGATACTGACAAGTGCAGTTTGACTGCAGATTTTTTATATCAAAATTTTACTAACATACTGGAAAAAGTAAATAATTTTAACATTGAATTGAATTCTAACAATTCCTCTACCGCATTGAGGAATTGGACTATCCATGGAACTATGGCTCTATAAAGGTGGGCAGGTGGGACTAGTGTAGATCGGGCATCTTGGTGGACAAATGTAAATTGGGCCAAAGGTACTCTTCCTGTGTTGTATAGAGTGTAATTAGACACTAAATGCGCTATAATGCTGACAAATATATTCTGCACTCTGTATCTTCTCCTCTATCTAGTGTACTTGAATTTGAACTGATTGCATGGTATATCTGATCTGTTTGGATAGCAACAATTGGATAAATTGTGACATAACGGTAGAGTTGATGCCTTATAGCACCGGACACCTGGGTTCGATCCTGACTACGGGTGCTGTCTATACGGCGTTTGTACCTTCTCCCCGTGACCTGCATGGATTTTCTCTGAGTGCTCCAGTTTCCTCCCACACTCCAAAGGTGTACATGTTTGTACGTTAATTGGCTCGGTAAAATTGTAAACTTGTCTCTAGCGTGTGTAGGACGTTGTTAGTGTGCAGGCATGTCCACCATTTGGTGACCCTCGGCTATTTAGACTTTGCAATTGTTTAACATAACATCAAGCACCAAAATGTGACAGGGAAATGTTTGTGAGACTTGAAATCGCATGATTTAATACTTAATTAATGTTACCACATGGCATAAATGGGTTGTTGGGTGAATCTTCCACCAAAGCAGAAGGGAAGAACATGACCCAAGTGACTTGCTATAACATCCAATGAAGTATAGCTTTAGATTCCCCTCACTCAAGACCAAGTACATTTCAGTAGGGTGAGATCTAGATAATCTAATTTGCATCTTCCAAGCTAAAAGCAATGTAAGTGCAAATTTCATTATCACCGACAAGCTCAGAAATTGTGCAGACAAACATTTAACAAATGCAGTTTCTAAAGATGCTGGTTTACACAAAGACACAAAAGAATACAAATTGCTGGAGTAACTCAGCAGGTCAGACAACATCTCCAGAGAACATGTTTTAACAAATAGAGTAGTTCGATAATGCCTGTCTTAAAATCATCTTCCATTTGTCACTGGTCTGAAGGCTTCTGATTTTACTAGTGGTAACATATATTGGTTGATTATGGAACACTTCTCACTGATAGTGCGAGATGGGGGATAAACTGCTGAAACCAAACAATGCATCCGCTTTTATATTCTTCCATTCCAAATTTCTCCTTTTATTCCCACAAATATCTGTTCCTTACTGATATACAATTTGAGAGTCTGTAACAAACCTTCAAGTGCCTCAATAGTTTTGTTTTTTTGCCTTGGATATTATAGTCAAAACCAATTGTTTTCTTGCACTGATTTCTACCGGACACAATGGTATAGTTGTTAACATTACCAGACCGCCAGTTCAGAGACTAGAACACAAATCCCACTACGACAGCTATCGAACTAAATTGTTAATAATTTAGAATTACACATAAACCACAGAATTGGAATTAATTCTCACCTGGTTCACTAATGCCACTCTGCCATCTTTACCTGGTCCAGTACAGTTACCTGGTACATGACTCCAGACTCACAGCAAAGAGGTTGACTTTGAAATGGCTGCAAGGATATGGATGATTGGGGATTGACTGTAAATGCTGGTTTTAACCTGTGATGATTATATATTTTTAAAATTGAAAATGGACTAGATTTGATAACTAAACTGGATTTGATAAATGGACTGGATTAAAAACTGCTGCCTTTACCTGTGATTGCCCTAATCAAAATATAAACAAGATAAAATGGACTGGATTTGATCAATGGACTGGATTAAATAAAATGGACTGGAACATACCCAGTTAGATTTCTGAAAGTGAAGAAACTAAGCTAAAGACTTAAGAAATCCACAACCTATGAGAAAATGGTAACACACAGCTTTGATTTATATTTTAATGTTGATAATAATTCTATTTTTAACAAAATAACTTTTCTATACATATGTTGTCGAGCTATCAAAGATGAAGCGATTAACTTGTTTCAAGTAGTTTGGTTTGAGGTAGTCCTTCAGTTCACTCTTGGTTACCCACATATGGTCCTCTTTCTTTCTTGTCTGAAGATCTCCGTTTATCAGCAAGGCTTTAAAGAAAAACACTTTGGTTCCGACATTACTGGAAGTTCGTATTGCCCTGGGATACTTGTATTTATAGACACCAGTTGGAGCATTGCCCATAAAAACAGCTTGCAATTCATTTCCTAGAAAATAGCGGGAGGAGTGGATTGGAGAGAGAAAAAGACATCTTCAGTGAAATTCAAAAAAACAACACCCTTTACTGAAGCGAAGCAAGCTTAAATATGCAAGGACACAATATTTATAGTCAAATGAACCAGAGACGGTACAAGAAGTTTTATTCCCAACTGCAAATTGGCGCGATGTGAAACCAGATTCAATAGTTCTGTTCATAGATATCAAAAGTGAAAAAATACAACTAGTCTGTCGGGCAAAGACTGGCACAGCGCAATAGACTTGATGGTCATTTCCCCATCCTTTATCATGCTACAATTCTAACAACGTCAAAAGCTACCAAAAATGCTCTTACCAGCCAGTGTCGACAAGGTACGTTCTGCAGTCTGCCTCATGGTTTCCCCTGGCGTCCAGTAACTCTGTGGCAGCAACCAGATCTCTTCATCCCCCACTTTTTCTTTTACTAACAACAGCAGTTTTTCATCCAGTCGCCTGTTCAGTGTTGATCTATCATTCCGCTTGTCAGCTTCTAAGATACGTGTGGAAATAAACATTTTAAAAACTAATCTGCTTGGACACCAACATGTTGCAAGAAACGATTCAGCACCACTGATTGCATTCTTCCCAATCGAAGAACTATTTGCATCAAATAATCACAAACAAATCATTAATAGTTCTGCTACCATTCAGGAACCCGAGATTCTTAAACTCAATGGAGATGTGAGGAGCAAGTTTTTATTTTACACAGAGAATGGTGGAGGTCTGGAACACTTTGCCAATGGGGGAGGTAGTGGCATTTCAGAGGCTTTTATAGATATATACATAGAAGTACAGGGAATAGAGGGATTATGGATCATGAACAGGAAGATGAGATCAGTTTAACTTGGCATCATGTTCAGCACAAACATTGTGGGCCGAAGGTGAAGGTAAATCCTACCACCTTCAGTGTAATTGCATCACACTGTCCCCATCTGTAGTAATGGATATTGGTCACTCATCCATTCTGAGATGAAGATAGAAAAACTGGGAAAGAGAAGGACAGAGTCAGAGGGAGACCATGTGAGCAGGCAGGAAATTGGCAGCTACAATGGTATAAAGTTTCAATTCTGTGCAAATATTTAGGAAAATCAACTGCAAATAGGATATGAAGGCTACAAAGAGATATGGCTAATTTAGATAGGTGGACTACGACCGAGCAAATATAAAATGAGGAAAATGTAAAAATGTCTGTTTTGGCAAATAAATAGTTTTTAAAAAGCTTATTAGCTTAATGGTAAAATATTTCATATATAGAGGCCTAAGGCTATCCGAGTAAATGATCTGAAATAGGCTGTGTACCACTAGAATAAATAATTAGGAAAGCTAACAATTTAATCTGAGCAGGTGTGAGTTGTTGCACATTGGCAGGTCAAAGACAATTATACATTTAATGGCAGAACCTTTAACAGCAATGATCGACAGAGAGATCTTGGGGTCCAAGTTCATAGCTCCCTGAAAGTAGCAACACAAGTGGAGAGAGTGGATAAGAAGACGTATGGTATTAGCTGGAGTCTTTACTATGAGAGGGGAAATCATGTTGCAGCTTTATAAAATGTAGGCTTGAATACATTCGGAGTATATTCGTGATCCAGGGATCAAATTGAATAATACGGGATTGGCTCTTTAGGACAAAGATTAAAATAAATTTCTTGACCAAGATGGCATCAAATGTCTTGAAATTTCTATCCTGGATAGTTGGCGGAGAGGGGCTCAGTCACCATTGAACTCAGAGATCAATAGATTTATAGATACAAGCAGTCCATGAGCTACATAAGGATTTTGTTACTAAAAACTGTCCGTAAGCTAACTTCACATTGAGCCTGAAACCTCAATTTTCTACAGCTACGTACACTTGCCATTATCCTTTCATTTCAGTGAAAACCACCATAATTAAATTAGTGGATTATACACCCAATCCAGTCATTTATGAATATGATTATTATTTATTATTAACATTTGATTATTATTTAGCTAGAAAAATGTTTTTAAAATGTATTGGAGAATTTGTGCGCAGCAAGTCAGGTCATAAGTACCCTGGCAGACCTTGGATTAAGGAAGGGTTTGTGTGAGAAAGCAGCACTGAAGTTAAAAATAATTCAGCCAATGATCGTGTGAAATGGTGGAGCAGGTACCAATCTGTGTTAAATCGCCCGCATCTGCTTCTATTTCTTATGTTTATATGGAAAATTTCGAATTGTGTCTCTGGCAGGAACTACAGTGTCTAAACTGCACAGCAACAGAGACCACATCATAACTCTATAACAGTTAAGGTACTGTGTAAAAACAAATGGGGTGGGATTGGGCTGTGTTTGATGATCTTTGTCTTTCGGAGGTGTATGATTTTGTAATTGTTATAAGAGCATTCTGAAGAAGGAAAAAACGCTTGAGTGCCTGCAACAGTAAACAACACATTAAAGGGAGATTCAATATATATGGAGCTAATGAATCTTTGCTGCATTTGATGCTCTTAAATAAAGTCATGATTGCCCTGCCCAATCTTTGCGGTGTGTTTTAAAATACAAATCAGGAAAAGACACAGACCTTGCACTCTAGCAGCAGGTTTGAACTGCCTGAGTTTCTGTTCCCACAAATCCTCCAGATCTTGGCTGGTCACAATGTCCTGGCCAGCATCCTCCTCTTCATCAGAATCATAATTATTTGCCTGCCTCCGACGAATTCTTTCTTCATCTTCAAAGACTCGCAGCTCATGATCAGAATAGAGACTTTTCTCCAGTTCCATCTGTAAAATGTGAGCAAGATCAATTGCATTTTAGGAAGGTGGGAAAGAATTGAATGTACCATAGCATCAGAGTCATACACTCAGAAACAAGATCCCCAGTCCAGCAAATCCATATTGACCATTAAGCATCCATTTACATTATCTATATCCCGCTATTCTCTGCACATGCATGTGCCTACCCACAAGTCATCAAGCACCTATTTATATTACATCAACACAAATCCCATTTTATTTTCCACACATATCTGTCAACTTCTGCGGCACGGTGGCATAGTGGTAGAGTTGCTGCCTCACATCCTGACCTCGGGTGCTGTGTGCATGGGGTGTGCACATTCTCCCTGTGACTGTGCGGGTTTTCTCTGGCTGCTCCATTTTACTGCCACACTCCAAAGAAGTGCAGGTTTGTAGGTTAATTGACTTCTGTAAATTGTCCCCAGTGTGTAGGATAGTGTGGGTGTATGGACTCAGTGGGCTGAACAGCGTGTTTCTACTCTGTATCTCTGAACTAAACTTCCCCAAAATTCTACCATTCACCGACCGGAAGGCATTTTAAGCGCAGCCTCCGGATCTAGTATTTCACAACAAGCAAAATAAAACTTAGAAAATTAGACTGATTCAAGGTACACATGATGCGTTAGTGTGAAGTATCTTTTCAAGAAAGATTGCTATATCCAAAGCTGCCAATTGCCTCATTTAAAAGATTTCAGCCAGACTCAAATATCAAATATTAGAGGGCATAGCTTTAAGGTGAGATGAGGCAAAGTTTACAGGAGATGTGTAAGGCAGATTTGCTTTTTAAACAATGTGAGTAGTGAGTACCTGGATGGTGGTGGAGACGAGATACAATCGTGGTATTTAAGACACTTCTGGATGGGCACATGCCAATGCAGGGAATGGAGGGACATGGATTATGTGCAGGCAGATACGAGTTGGTTTAGGCATCATGTTTGGCACCGACATTTGGTTCCTGTGCTGTACCGTTCTATAACTCATGCAGCTTTAATCTCGAGATACAAACTCCAGGGTCTTCATATTTCCAGCCACTGTCATCAGTAATGATCAAATAATGAATCTACTCTGATTAAAGTGACATGCTGGGTGGTGTCACACATACCAGCTGCCCTCCCCCATACCCATTCATTATCTGTGTACCACATTGATTATTGATTTGCAAGCTGTTTGACTGCAACACATCTTAGCAATATTTGATATTTTTATAGACATGTACATTTCAGAGATTACAGGAGACACAAGTACCACCAATTAATTACTTTTTTACTCCTCTCAGACTGATGTTGCAGATGTCAATAACAGCATCTGGTTTTCTAATCAAGAAGAGATCAAATAACTAATACAGACAGGGACAAGGTGTTGGGGTAACTCAGTGGGTCAGGCAGCATCTTTGGAGAACATAGATAGGCGATGTTTCAGGTTGGAACCCTTCTTCAGACTGGATAGGTAACCTTAGATCTAGACCTGAATCATCATCACCTATCCATGATTAGTTTAGAGTACAGTGTGGAAACCGGCCTTTCGGCCAACCAAGTCCACAACAACCAGCAGTCCCTGCATACTAACACTATCCGACACACACTAAGAACAATTCAGTTTTACAAAACCAATGAACCTCCTAAACTGAATGCCTTTGGAGTGTGGGAGGAAACCGGAGCACCCAGAAAAAAACAATGCAGGTCATGGGGAGAACATACAGCACCCATGGTCAGGATCTAACCCAGGTCTCTGGCGCTGTATGGCAGCAACTCTGCTGCTGCGCCACCGTGCCCGCCGCATGTTCTCCAGGGGTGCTGTCTGATCAGCTAACTTCTTCCAGCATTTCATGTCTTTTTTGCTAGTACCTTATTTCTTCAATACAGGTAGGGATGCATCAGTGGCCTGGTTGCATACACGGTAAAATTGAATTTTAGATGTTTGATAATCTTGAGTCATGGCCAATCAGTAAACAAGCCAACTTTTATATTCCATTGGTGATGCTTTAATCATTACACTACATACCAGTGACTCTAGGGCTCATGAATATTTTTCACCACAGGATAAAGTATACCATTATATAGTGCCAGTACCCAGTGGGGATTTACACTCTTTGTAAATGTTTTTTTGTGACATTATTTATATCTTACATTATTTATACATTACCGGAAAGAAAGCAGGATTTTGATCTCACAATAAGACTACCCTGCAGCTTGATTATTAATTAAATATTGTTTTAAATGCTCACTTCACAAACAGGGTTATGAAAAGAGACCATCCTGTTAACATTTTTTACATGATACAGAATTAGATTGAATAAAATAAACAATTTTGCATTTATATTGCTTATTTCTTAACCTCGGGTCTTTCCAAAAGATGATCACATCCAAAGTAACTGCTCCATTGTTTCAGTATAGAAAATGCACCAATCTTTGCAAAATAAGATCGACACAAAAAGCTGGAGTAACTCAGCGGGACAAGCAGTATCGCTGGAGAGAAGGAATGGGAAATGAGAGGTACAGACAGTGATATGGAGAGATAAAGAACAATGAATGGAAGATATGCAAAAAAGTACCAATGCTAAAGGAAACAAGCCATTGGCTCTATTAACATCAGTGATTATAAAATACAAATAGCAGTTTTAGATAATCAGATAGTTGCGGGAATACCAGATCAACTGATAAATGTATCAGTTTAAGATAGAGAATAACTGCAACATTTGTTCCTATATTCTCACTCTTTTCTCGTGTTAGCCACTCAATTCAAAAGCCATTTCTGTTAGATCCAACAGTCATCATACAACCTGGAATCAGGCACTTGGGCCCAACTCGTCCATGCCGACCAAGATACCCATCTATGGTCCTACCTACCCCCATTTGACCCATATCTCTCTAAACCTTTCCTATCCATGTACCTGACCAAGTTTAGATTCTATCAGCGATGCAGAGTAAATTCGGCTCCCCACGTCCGCACCGACTAACGATCACCCATACACTAGTGACAACTCACGGAAGCCAATTAACCAGCAAACCCGCACATCTTTGGAATGTGGGAGGAAAGCGGAGCACCCAGAGAAAATCCAGGTGGTCTCAGGGAGAACGTACATACTTCATACAGACAGTACTGATAGTCAGGATCGAACCCGGGTCTCTGGCGCTGTAAGGCAGCAACTCTACTGCTGCACCACTGTGCCACCCTATCTTTTAAATAGTGTTATGGTACATGCCTCAACTTCAGTAAATACTTGTTTTAACAGATCTCTTTATCTCTTTGGTTATGGTGGACGGTCCAACCAACCTTCACCGCCAGGCTGAACTGTCGATGCCAGTCCCGGCCCGCGCCACCTCCCCGGTCGCTTCAAGGTCGTGTCAGTCCTGGACCGAGAGTCTGAAGAAGGGGCACAACCCAAGACATCATCTATCCATGTTCTCCAGAGAAGCTGCCTGACCTGTTCAGCTGCTCCAGCACTTTGTGTCCTTTCGTGTATTGTGCATCTGCAGTTGTTTGTTTCTCCTACAGTAAACCCTTGTTATACCAGGAGGGGCGGGGGGGAAATGGTGTCCGTTATTGCTGATTGTTTGCGAAAACAGCGCAAGGGATTATCATTGTATAAGTAATAGAACTGTACAACTGCAGCATTGGAAAGTGTATACATGAGGCATTGCCTCTAGATGATGACAATTACCATCAAGGGTCACCACCATCTGAGCCACGCCCTCTTCTCAGAGCTACCATTGAGCTGGTACAGGTCTGAAGTTCACATACTTTCATATAACTGTGTAGGAAGGAACGGCACACGTTGGTTTACACTGAAGATAGACACAAAGTGCTGGTGTAACTCTGTGGGTCAGGCAGCATCTCTGAAGAAAATGGATGGGTGATGTTTTGGGTCAGGACCCTTCTTCAGACTGAAAGTAGAGCGGACGGAACTGGAGGTAAATAAAGGCCAGAACAAATTAGATTTGTTTGCCGGCAACAGATGACCAAGGAAGGATGAAGCCCATAATGGCCTATTCTTAGTTGAGGAAGAGGTGATAACAACAGGGATGCAGAGGCGACGGAGAAAAGTTATACGTCATGCTGGGCTGGGTGCAGAGGGGTAATAAGTCTGGGTTAAAACATGGTGGTAGAGCAGTAGGAATCACAGTCAGAGAGAGGAGAACATCATCAAAGTAGGCATACCTTGAGAGTTGTGGAGCAGACAAAATGTGCTGGAAGTCAACAGACCACCTCTTGCACTACAATGGACCTGTTTTCTACTGTGTATTTTTGCAGTCTTTTTCTCTTCACTGTCTTGTATAATTTGTTAACAAATGTGTTTGTTTTGTCTGAGTCTATGTGCCTGCGATGCTGGAGGCAAGATTTTCATTGTACTTGTACCTCACTATTCTTGTACGTATGGCAATCAACACAACTTGATGCCTTAATTTACCATCTTTACCTTCTTTCCTGCACCATTAACTCTTCAATCACTCAACTTCATCCGCTGTCCATTCTACCAAAGACCTTTTGTATTTTTCCTTTCTCTTCCCCTTTATTCTACTTGTACTTGCTCAAAACAATTTTCAGTTGACAAAAGATACATTTCCTCCCTAAGGCATCTGCTGAGACTTGCTGAAATGTTTTAACCAAGTGACAGTTTTCTTTCAGATCCACCATAGTTTCTTTAGAAAATATACCCTCAGAATATGAAAGAGTATATGCACATGGCCACTGAATGCTTCAGGGCAGGTGACAAATTTCATCAAAGGCAATCTAAATAAATGACATGCTTCAAAACAAATAAATAACTTACCTCAAATGTTTCCAAGGCTTCACCAAAATCTAACTCTACTGTGCAATTCACCGTTCTATTCTAATTTGGTCCTTTACTGACCCACAATTTAAGTATAATAAAGTTAGCAGCTGTATCTTCAATTACCAAGAATTCTAATTCCTTCCGACCTCTTTCCTTGAGCTATCTACACCCTTGGACTATCTTTGATCGGACTTTATCTTGCACTAAACGTTTTTCACGTTATTCCTTTTATCATCTATTTGCATACAGTGGATGGCTCGATTGTAATCATGGATTGATTTACCGCTAACTGGTTAGCACGCAACGAAAGCTGTTCCCTGTACCTCGGTCGGTACATACAATAAGTAACTAAACTCAATCAAAGTAAATTCAAACTCCATTTAAATGCCCCTGAAAACTTCCTTCGACTGATTCTAATAAGAGCACAAAACGTAAGTAGCAGAAATGTGCCATACAACTTGGAAGTTTTGCTAATCAAAGAGATCAGTACTTATCTAATTTTTGATCCCAACTTTATTATAGACAATAGACAATAGGTGCAGGAGTAGGCCATTTGGCCATTCAATGTGATCATGGCTGATCATCCCCAATCAGTACCTCGTTCCTGCCTTTTCCCCATATCCCCTGACTCCGCTATTTTTAAGAGCCCTATTTAGCTCTCTTGATATTTTTATTCAACCTTCTTAACCTTCTGAATTTTGTTGTCGGCAGGGCAGTACTCTGCATTTCACCAACTTGGACAATTTTTTAACTTTTTTAAAATCAAGCCAATTAATCAAGCCAATTAACCTACAAAGTCTTTGAAGTCTTTGGAAACCGAAGATCTCAGAGAAAACTCACGCAGATCACGGGGAGAATGTACAAACTCCATACAGACAGCACCCATAGTCGAGATCGAATCCGGGTCTCTGGCGCTGCATTTTGCTGTAAGGCCGCAACTCTACCGCTGTGCCACCGTGACTTCTTTTCTTTTGATCTCAAAGATCAATTACTTATCATATCTCTCCGAGAGTTCAAACTTCCAAAGATTTACATCCTTCAAAGCGATGTATCCTAATTTCTGAAATCACTGACCCACCAATTCAATCCTCTCCCCCCCCCCCCCCCTCGCCTAATGGAAAATTCCCTCAAAAAGACTATCTAGGGTAGTCAGTCAGAACTTTTTTTCCCCAGGATGAAAGGATCAACCTTCGGTTGAAAGGAACCAGTAAAAATTGGAAAGAGCCCTGGTTTTCAAGGGAAATTGGACATCTTGTTCGGAAAAAGAGGGAGATCTACAATAATTATAGGCAGCATGAAGTAAATGATGTGCTTGAGGAGTATAAGGAATGTAAAAAGAATCTAAAGAAAGAAATTAGAAAAGCTAAAAGAAGATATGAGGTTGCTTTGGCAAGTAAGGTGAAAGTAAATCCAAAGGGTTTCTACAGCTATGTTAATAGCAAAAGGATAACAAGGGATAAAATTGGTCCATTGGAGAGACCGAGTGGACAGCTATCTGCAGAGCCAAAAGAGATGGGGGAGATAGTGAACAATTTCTTTTCTTCGGTATTCACCAAGGAGAAGGATATTGAATTATGTGAGGTAAGGGAAACTAGTAGAGTAGCTATGGATACTATGAGTTTCAAAGTAAAAGAAGTACTGGCACTTTTGAAAAATATAAAAGTGGATAAGTCTCCAGGTCCTGACAGGATATTCCCTAGGACATTGAGGGAAGTTAGTGTAGAAATAGCTGGGGCTATGACAGAAATATTTCAAATGTCATTAGAAACTGGAATAGTCCCCGAGGATTGGCGTACTGCGCATGTTGTTCCATTGTTTAAAAAGGGTTCTAAAAGTAAACCTAGCAATTATAGACCGGTTAGTTTGACTTCAGTGGTGGGCAAATTAATGGAAAAGATACTTAGAGATAATATATATAAGTATCTGGATAAAGAGGGTCTAATTAGGAACAGTCAACATGGATTTATGCCTGGAAGGTCATGTTTGACTAATCTTCTTGAATTTTTTGAAGAGGTTACTAGGGAAATTGACGAGGGTAAAGCAGTGGATGTTGTCTATATGGACTTCAGTAAGGCCTTTGACAAGGTTCCTCATGGAAGGTTGGTTAAGAAGGTTCAACTGTTGGGTATAAATGCAGGAATAGCAAGATGGATTCAACAGTGGCTGAATGGGAGAAGCCAGAGGGTAATGGTGGATGGCTGTTTGTCGGGTTGGAGGCAGGTGACTAGTGGGGTGCCTCAGGGATCTGTGTTGGGTCCTTTGTTGTTTGTCATCTACATCAATGATCTGGATGAAGGGGTGGTAAATTGGATTAGTAAGTATGCAGATGATACCAAGATAGGGGGTGTTGTGGATAATGAAGAGGATTTCCAAAGTCTACAGAGTGATTTAGGCCAGTTGGAAAAATGGGCTGAAAGATGGCAGATGGAGTTTAATGCTGATAAATGTGAGGTGCTACACCTTGGCAGGACAAATCAAAATAGGACGTACATGGTAAACGGTAGGGAATTGAAGAATACAGTTGAACAGAGGGATCTGGGAATAACCGTGCATAGTTCCTTGAAGGTAGAATCTCATATAGATAGGGTGGTAAAGAAAGCTTTTGGTATGCTAGCCTTTATAAATCAGAGCATTGAGTATAGAAGCTGGGATGTAATGTTAAAATTGTACAAGACGTTGGTGAGACCAAATCTGGAGTATGGTGTACAATTTTGGTCGCCCAATTATAGGAAGGATGTCAACAAAATAGAGAGGGTACAGAGGAGATTTACTAGAATGTTGCCTGGGTTTCAACAGCTAAGTTACAGAGATAGGTTGAATAAGTTAGGTCTTTATTCTCTGGAGCGCAGAAGGTTAAGGGGTGATTTGATAGAGGTCTTTAAAATGATGAGAGGGATAGACAGAGTTAATGTGGACAAGCTTTTCCCTTTGAGAATAGGGAAGATTCAAACAAGAGGACATGACTTTAGAATTAAGGGACAGAGGTTTAGGGGTAACATGAGGGGGAACTTCTTTACTCAGAGAGTGGTAGCGGTGTGGAATGAGCTTCCAGTGGAAGTGGTGGCGGCAGGTTCGTTGGTATCATTTAAAAATAAATTGGATAGGCATATGGATGAGAAGGGTATGGAGGGTTATGGTATGAGTGCAGGCAGGTGGGACTAATGGAAAAAAGTTGTTCGGCACGGACTTGAAGGGCCGAGATGGCCTGTTTCCGTGCTGTAATTGTTATATGGTTATATGGTTATAGGATGGAAATGTCCAACACTCGACACACTCGAAGGTAGGACATAGCTATAAAGTGAGAGAGGGACAGTTTAATGAATGATGGGTATATGGAATGAGCTGCCAAAGGAGGTGGTTGAGGCAGGTACTTTCACAAAGTTTAACAGTCATTTGGGCAGGCGCATGTCTAGGATCGATTTTGGAAGCATATGGCCAATTGCAGACTGGTGGGGCTAATGTTAATTGGTGTCGGCAAAATGGGCTGAAGGGCCTGTTCCACATTGTGCGACTCAAATATTTTTACAAAGAGTGCTGGAGGCCGACTTCCGGTGGCGCCATGTTCTAGGAGAGAACAGCGTCAGACCAGCTCTTAAAAAATCTGGAAAAAAAACGGGGTTAGAGGAGGCTGCTAACGCTACTTACCGTAGGAGATCGGTTTTAAATGGCTCCGGGTGCGATTGTAAGCTGCGTGACGTCATCAGGCGCGCGACTTTAGCGACTCCGGTAAGAAATTTAAAATGAATCCCTCCTCCCCCACACAGCCGAAGAAAAGCTCCAGAAGGGAGGTAGGCCCCACCAAAGCTTCAGGCTCGGGACTGGCTGCCTCCCAAGAAGAGATTTCACAAAGAAAAGCTAAAAAGTCTCTGCTGGCTGATATGAGGAAAATGCTGAAGGAAACACAAACAGAAACACAAAAAGAAGTGAAGAAAGATTATAAAGAAATTAAGGATGAAATGAAAGCCTTAAAAACGGATATTCGAAAAATCAAAGAAGAATTAGCAAAAGAAGTTAAAGAAATGGTAAAAAGCATGCTGAATGAATGGAAAACAGAACTGGAGGAGGAGATACATACTCAACTGATCGAGGTAACTGATAAGATTGCTGGGATGGAGCGAATGATGGAAGAGATGATGGATGAGAAATTAGAGGCGAGGTTAAGCCCTATGTCAACTGTACTGGACCAACAAAATGATGCGATTAAAGAACTAACTGATGTTGCTCTAAAAACTGCGAGGGAGAATGAAAGGATAAACGAAGAGAACAAACGCCTCTCTGAATTATTACGTAAAATAAACGAGAAATGTATTGATTTGGAGGGGCGGCAAAGACGTAAGAATTTGCGCATAGTAGGTCTGCCTGAGGGACGCGAAGGAAACCATGACCCACGTAAATTCTTTGCAAAACTCCTAAAGGACATTTTGGATCTGGATCAAGAGCCCCTGTTGGGCCGAGCCCACAGGGCTCTAAGACCGGTTCCTGGGAGTGGTGCACCACCAAGACAAGTAATTGTAAAGGTGGTTTATGACGGCGTCTTTGAAGATATGATGAAGATAATAATAAGAAAAAGAAATCTGAAATACGAAGGAGATAACATCAGTATCTTCAGAGACTACCCGGCTGAAGTGGCTAAAAGAAGAGCTCTATTTACAGAAACAAGACGCATCTTGAGAGATATAAAAGGAATAAAGGAGATCAGATATGGTCTGGTGTACCCGGCAATACTTAGAGTTACCTACGAGAAGAAGGATTATCGTTTCATTAAGCATACAGCGGCACTGGAATTCGCTCGGAAAATACAGAAGAAGGCAGAAGAAAGAGAAGAAGGAGAAGCAGAGGAAGAAGGAGCAGACCCGACAGGAGTAATTGATGGATGAACTTTATGGACCTGCGGTTATGAACTACTTACTGAAAAAAGGCGGAATAACGGACATAGAATTGTAGTATTATATTGTCTACTAATTAATTAATAAATACTAATTTGTAATTATTAATTACTAATCACTAATTACTAATTAGTTTGATTTCCCTTTCTCCCCTTATATAGTATTACTAACTATGATACTAATTATAGTTGAAATTAACAACTAAAAATTAGTAATATGAATAATAGAAAAAGTTATTAAGAACATAAAGTTAGCACCCCCACCCCAATATATACAGTATTCCAAATAAGAGCTGGAATATTCAACATCTTTTTTTTTAGAAAACGGAAGTCGCTAGATTAGTAGCCATGTTAGTGTGGCTTTCACCTGTGCACACTACACATTATAAAAGTGTAGTCTCTTTTTTTTCTGATCACCATTTTTTCACCCTTTACTTTTTTTATATTTACATTCGTTATTATTTTTTGTATAACACATACTTGATTTTATATTATATATTATATAATCATGACTTCTATCTATATTATATAATCAGATTAAATGGATATGGTTTAATGGAATTGGAAATTCGCATCGGATTGAAGTTGGGGTGTAATGTCGGGCTGGAGGTGTCAAGAAGGCTACTCTAAAAAAAGCCACCCTAACAATAAAATGCAAGATATGAATGTAAGGAGTGGGGGTAATGGAATCACCTTCTGCAGTTGGAATGTTAAAGGAATCAATGAACCAATTAAAAGGGGAAAGGTATTAGCTCAGCTGAATAGATTGAAATCTGGAGTTACGTTTCTTCAAGACACACATCTTAAAAAAGATGCTCAATATAGATTAACAGCTAAATGGATTTCAAAAGTATATCATTCTTCGTTTATACACAAATCTAGAGGAGTTGCAATAATTATTCGCAAGGGTATACCTTTTAAACTTAATTCGATAATAGAGGATAAGGAGGGTAGATATTTAATAATTACAGGGGAATTACATTCAAAAAAAGTAATTCTTATGAATATATACGCACCTAATTTTGATAATCCACTATTTTTTAAGAAAATATTTAATAGTATTCCTATATCCACCCAATATAATTTAATAATTGGAGGTGATTTAAATTGTACTTTAGATAATTATTTGGATAGATCTTCTACGAAAAGTAAGGCTCTTTCTAAATCAAGTAAGCTTATAAATTCTTTTATTAATACATCGAATGTTAAAGATATTTGGAGATTGGATAATCCAACCGGACGGGAATATTCATTTTTCTCGCCGGTATTCGGAACTTATTCGAGGGTAGATTATTTCTTAGTTGACTCAAAATTACTCCCCTTTACGTATGATGCAAAGTATCATAACATTATTATCTCAGATCATGCCCCGTTAACATTTAAGATAAAATTAAAAGATATAGTTAATAAAACTAATATTTGGAGATTCAACACACAGATAAAGACTGCTGTAATTATGTGGAGAAACAGATTAAATTATTTTTTGAAACTAACGATAAACCTGAGACCTCCCCATTATTATTATGGGACACATTTAAAGCATTTATGTGCGGTGCAATAATATCAGCACAAGCACATTTTAATAAAGAAAATCGAAAGATGGAGCAAAAGTTAGAAAAAGAGATAAAACAATTAGATAGTGAAAATATAATACATCCTTCTAAAGAGTTGAGTAATAAAATTGCAATATTAAAATATAGATTAAATAAAATTTACTCTGATCAAGTGATAAAACTTTATCAACAAACTAAACAAGTTCATTTTGAATTTGGTGATAAACCTCAAAAATTATTAGCACGACAACTCAGAAGATTAGACGATGAAAAAACTATACATAGTATTAGATCGGTACAGGGAAATATGTTGACTATACCAAGAGACATTAATGACACATTTTTACAATATTATCAAAATCTTTACTCATCTAAATTAACAGGGCAAATAGATGAAATGGAAACATTTCTAGAAAAATGTCATTTTAATAAGCTAGATTCTGAGAGTAGGCAATTGTTAAACGCTGAAATATCTGTAATAGATATTGAAGAATCAATTGGATCGTTAAAAAATGGTAAAACAGCGGGCCCCGATGGCCTGAGTGCAGAATTTTATAAAAAATTTCATGATCTACTTTCACCAAGATTACAAATAGTGTACAGACACACCTATGAGTTAGGAAAATTACCAGAGTCTTTAAATGAATCTACAATTACATTAATTCCTAAATTAGATAAGGATCTGGAAGATCCTGGATCATATCGAGCGATTGCCCTTTTAAATACTGATCAAAAAATATTAACTAAAGTACTTTCTCGGAGACTAAGTTTAGTGATTTCCAAAATAATACATTATGATCAAACAGGTTTTATTCCAAAACGTTACTCATCACATAATCTTAGACGCTTGTTTAATATTATTTACTCGAGAAGAAGAAGAGATATAGAATTAGCAGTTATATCGTTGGATGCTGAAAAAGCATTCGACCAGGTGGAATGGTCATATTTATTTAATATAATGGAAAAGTATCAACTGGGGGATGGATTTTGTAAATGGGTAAGAATATTATATTCTAACCCTACTGCAAGAATTTTAACCAATCAAATACTATCACCTAAATTTAGACTTTTTAGGGGATGCAGACAGGGATGTCCGTTATCCCCTTTATTATTTGCCTTGGTGATAGAACCTCTGGCTGAAAGAATTAGATCAGAACCTGAAATATATGGGTATAATACTGACACAACAAATAATAAGATATCTTTATATGCAGACGATATTCTGATTTATATTACTAAGCCGGAATATAGTATTCCCAAGTTATTCAATGTTATAAATGAATTTAGCGTATTTTCAGGATATAGGATTAATTGGAATAAAAGCGACATTATGCCTATAACTGGTATAAATGTAAATATATTACAAAAATACCCATTAAAAATAGTTACAGATAAATTTAAATATTTAGGAATTAATGTGTCTAAATCCTATAAATTATTAATTAAAGCTAATTATTATCAATTATTAGAGAAACTTAAAAAAAACATTTCATATTGGAAAACACTCCCTATATCTATGATCGGTAGAATTAATGCTATAAAGATGATTTTTTTACCACAATTGTTATATTTATTTCAGGCAATTCCTTTTTTTCTCCCCAAATTTTTTTTTTTTTAAATTGATAATATTGTTAATAGTTTTGTTTGGGATTACAAAAGTCATAGAATAAGTAAAAAACATTTATGTAAGTCTAAGATAAATGGAGGGCTAGCACTTCCAAATTTTCTATACTACTTTTGGGCTGTCCAGATTAAGAATATGAATTTTTGGTGGGTAAATATGGATGATGAACCAATGTGGTTAAAAATGGAAAAGGAAGACTGTTTACCTTTCAATATAGAGTCGATTATTTTCGCACCAAAGGAAGTACAAAAAAAGACTTATAGGGACAACCCTATAATTCATAATAATAGGCGTATTTGGAAACAGATAGTTAAGACCTTATATCTGGATAATCTTTCTTTTACGTTACCAATTAGGAATAACCCACTGTTTAAACCCTCAATCTTAGATGCGGGGTTTAGACTGTGGGAGGATTCAGGAATTAAAAGGATAGGACACCTTTATAGAAATGGAAAATTTTTATTATTTGAAGAGTTACAAGATATTTTTGGACTACCTTCACAACACCATTTTAGGTATTTACAAATTAGAGATTTTATTAAATGCAACACACAAGACTATAAAAATAAAGCATCAGGCTTATTAGATGAGCTGTTTAATTTACATCCAAATACGGATAAGCTTATAGCTTATATATACAATATTATTTTAGATAAAGAGAACCCAACAACTGAAACATATCGTCTAGCATGGGAAAATGAAATTGGATTACCTATAATAAAAGAAACTTGGGAAGAAAGCTTACAAAGAATACATTGGTGTTCTTTGAATGCCAGACACACATTGATACAATTTAAAGTTATATATAGATTACACTACTCGAAAACCAAATTAAAAAGTATCTTTCCTAGTCTCTCCTCTATTTGTGATAAATGTAAGAATCTTGAAGCAAATTTAATACATAGTTTTGTAACGTGCCCACGGTTGAATTATTATTGGATTGAAATTTTTAAAGTTATTTCGGAAGTTCTTAAGGTTGAACTCGACCCAGACCCAAAATTAATAATATTTGGAATTCCGGAGCCAAATTTGGTACTCACAGTAAATCAAAGAAATTTTTTTGATTACTGTTTAATAATAGGGAAAAAAATGATACTTAAATTTTGGAAGGGAACATTATCCCCAACAATTAAAATGTGGAAAGCAGAGATGTTGGAGACGTTGAATTTGGAAAGAATTAGATTTGTCCTTTTGGACAGGTATAATTCTTTTGAATCGATATGGTCTCCATATATACAGTATTTAGAGAAGTAGCTATTCTTGGAATCACGGCTCGACGGGTACCCTACGGAATCCGATGCGAATAACTTACTTATATTTGATATTATTGCGCATTTATTATAGATATTACTGTATGAAATAGTATTTTGTATAATGTATTTAGTTTTGTTTATATATATGTAATATTTTTGTTTTTTAAATTTTCTTTTTTTTTTATGGTTGAAGTATGTGGGAAATTTTTTTTTTTTTTTAAATTCTCTTTTTTTCTCCTCTTTTTTTTTTCTCTTTTATATATCTTTTTCTTTATTTCCAAAAAATAGAAGATATTAAGTATTGATATGTTATTTGTAGTAATATTGAATTAAGGTGTTAGTTTATAAAGTAAGCTATACATTGTAAACTGATTATTTCAAATAAAAAAATATTACACAAAGAGTGCTGGAGGCCTAGAACACATTGCCAAGGGTGATGGAGGAGGAAGATACAATACTGGCATTTAAGAGGCTTTTAGACAGGCACATTGAAGCGCAGGAAATAAAGGGATATGGATTATGAACAGGCAGGTGAGATCAATTTAACTTGGGGCTTGGATCGCAGCCTGCCAGAAAGTGGCGGTGGATGTGAGAGGAGAGAGACTGGACTCGAGGACTGGGGCAGCACCTCCCCACTCTGGCAGAGAGGCCAGAATCATAGTCATACAGCACGGAAACAGGCAATTCAGCCCAACTTGCCCATGCCAACTAAGATGCTCCTTCTACACTAGTTCCACCTGCCCAGATTTGTCCCATATCCCTTTGGATCTTTCCCATTCAGGGACCTGTCCACATGTCTTTTAAATATTGTTATATAGTATCTGCCTCCTCCTTCTTCCATATATCTCCCACCCTGTGTGTGGAAAAAATTGCCCCTCAGGTTCCTATTAAATCTAATTCTTGATTCTCTTACTTTGGCTATCATGTACAAGCAGATGAGATCAGTTTAACTTGGCATCGTGTCTGGCATATCATTGTGGGCTGAACTGTGCTGTTATATGTTTTACCAATGAAAATATCTCTCATTTTCTATACTCCAAAGAGTTTGGCCATTTTGCTCGAAATCGTACTCAGACAACCCTTACATCCCAGGAATCAAACTAATGAACATGTACTGCCCCACTTCTAAAGTCATCATTCCTTAAAGGATATCTTCAAAGCACAGTGCAAGAACATATGAATTGCTGTTTTCCTGCGCAAATGCAGCTTCAAAAAATATCAAGAAGCTCAACATTAGAAGAGTACATGAAACGCTAAGGCAGAGAAGATCAACCATGAATTAATGAAAATGGGATCAGTGCAGATAGATAGACCAGAGTCTGCTTCTATGCTGTAAGACTATTCATGTCAAAGCTGCAAGATTGATTCTAATGCCATCAAACACCCCGAATCACCAGCACACTACAAAAGCAATGTGTACCATCTACAAAATCCACAAAAGACAACAAAGTGTTGGAGTAACTCAGTGGGTCAAGTAGCATTTCTTGACCCACTAAGTTGCCAACGGGAGTAAGGGGCGACCGTGGCTGACAAGGGAAGTCAGGGACAGTATAAAAATAAAAGAGAAGTACAACATAGCAAAGATGAGCGGGAAGCCAGAGGATTGGGTAATGACAATTGGCAACAGAAGATAAGTAAAAAGACAATATGGGGAAAAAGATGAGATACGAAGGTAAGCTAGCCAATAATATAAAGGAGGATAGTAAAAGTTTCTTTAGGTATGCGAAGAGAAAAAATTAGTTAAGACCAAACTTAGGACCACTTAGGAGGACACAAACAATCTTCCTGGTGTACTAGTGGAAAGAGGATCTGGGGTGACAGGGGAATTGAAGGAAATCCACATTAGGCAGGAAATGGTGTTCGGTAGACTGATGGGACTGATGGCTGATAAATCCCCAGGGCCTGATGGTCTGCATCCCAGGGTACTTAAGGAAGTGGCTCTAGAAATCGTGGACGCATTGGTGATCATTTTCCAATGTTCTATAGATTCAGGATCAGTTCCTGTGGATTGGAGGGTAGCTAATGTTATCCCACTTTTTAAGAAAGGGGGGAGAGAGAAAACAGGGAATTATAGACAAGTTAGCCTGAAGTCGGTGGTGGGAAAGATGCTGGAGTCAATCATAACAGATGAAATAGCGGCACATTTGGATAGCAGTAACAGGATCGGTCTGAGTCAGCATGGATTTACAAAGTGGAAATCATGCTTGCCTCATCTTCTGAAATTTTTTGAGGATGTAACTAGGAAAATGGACAAGGGGGAGCCAGTGATGTAGAGTACCTAGACTTTCAGAAAGCATTTGATAAGGTCCCACATAGGAGGTTCGTGGGCAAAATTAGGGCACATGGTATTCGGGGTTGTGTGCTGACATGGATAGAAAATTGGTTGGCAGACAGGAAATAAAGAGTAGGGATTAACGGGTCCCTTTCAGAATGGCAGGCAGTGACTAGTGGGGTACCGCAAGGCTCGAGTCTGGGACCACAGCTATATACATCAATGATTTAGAAGAAGGGATTCAAAGTAACATTAGCAAATTTGCAGATGACACAAAGCTGGGTGGCAGTGTGAACTGTGAGGAGGATACTATGAGAATGCAGGGTGACTTGAACAGGTTGGGTGAGTGGGCAGATACAGTTTAATGTGGATAAATGTGAGGTTATCCACTTTGATAGCAAAAACAGGAAGGAAGATTATTATCTAAATGGTGTCAAGTTGGGAAAAGGGGAAGTACAAAGGGATCTGGGGTTCCTTGTTCAGCAGTCGATGAAAGTAAGCATGCAGGTACAGCAGGCTGTGAAGAAAGCGAATGGCATGCTGGCCTTCATAACAAGATAAGAGCAAAGAAGTCCTCCTGCAGTTGTACAGGGACCAAGTGAGTCCACACCTGGAGTATTGTGTGCAAATTTGAGGATGGACATTCTTGCTATTGAACCAGGATGGCGGGACTGTCATATGCAGAGAGAATGGAGCAGCTGGGCTTGTATACTCCTGGAATTTAGAAGGATGAGAGGGAATCTTATTGAAAGATTAGTAAGGGTTTGGACACGCTAGAGGCAGGAAACATGTTTCCGATGTTGAGGGAGTCCAGAACCAGGGCCCACAGTTTAAGAATAAGGGGTAAGCCATTTAGAATGGAGATGAGGAAACACTTTTTCACACAGTCGTGAGTCTGTGGAATTCTCTGCCTCAGAGAGTGATGGAGGCTGGTTCTCTGGATACTTTCAAGAGATAGATGGGGCTCTTGAAGATAGCGGAGTCAGGGGATATGGGGAGAAGGCAGGAACGGAGTACTAATTGTGGATGATCAGCCATGATCACATTGAATGGCTCGAAGGGCCGAATTGCCTACTCCTGCACCTATTGCCTATTTTCCAACATGAATAGGTGAATAAGGGTCTCAACTCAAAACGTCACCCTCAAAACGCCACCTGTTCATGTTCTTCTGGGATGCTGCCTAACCCTGCTGAGTTACTCCAGCACTCTGTGTGTTTTTTTGTAAACCAATACCTGCAGTTCCTTGTGTTTACATACACAAACAACAACTTGGTCAGCAAATATAGATTTACTATTGTCAACTGTACGGAGATACAATTAAAAAATGTTTTTAATGATATCAAGGCAAATCATACCACCAGATATCGCAAGAGAAAATAAACAGTGCAGAATATAGCTGCATGCTATAAATACATATATATACAGAACATAACTGGACAGAATGGCCGGTCCCCATGTTTTATAGCTCTATGACTACTACTGACCCAGAACATTCCAAAACTCTCTCGTACCAAACATGAGAAGAGACAGGCACATGGGAATGTACTATGGTTCCTCTCCAAGTCACACCACCCTGACATGAAAACCTATTGCCTTTGTCTTTGGGTTGGTATCTTGGAACTCCATCCCCAATGGCCATGGGAATAATGGCCGAGGGAGTATGAAGGCATTTGAGTATCGTCAGGGGTGAGAAACCAATGCTGACCTTTGAAGAACTTGTTAGTAATTTAAACTGTAGACACAAAAATCTGGAGTAACTCAACAGGTCAGGCAGCATCTGTACCATCAGCTTTTCACTGTAGGTCAGTACACGTGACAGGACTCGATAGTTTAAACTAAACTGTGGAAAAAGGAATAGGCGATGTTTCAGGTCAAAACCCTTCTTCTGACTGAGAGTCAGGGGAGAGAGAAACTAAACGTATGAAAAGGTACATTGAACAAATGAATGAAAGGTATGCCGGAGGACAAATCAAAGCCAGCAAAGATGGTCAAGGAAATGTCGAGCCCACAATGATCTATTGTGGGATGTGGAGAGGGTGATAATGAGTGAAACTAACGAGTAATTTTGTTGTTTTGTTCTGTGCACGAAGGAACTGCAGATGCTGGTTTAAACCGCAGAGGAACACAAAATGCTGGAGTAACTCAGCGACACAGGCATCAGCATCTCTGGAGAGAAGGAATGGGCGACGGTTCGGGTCGAGACCCTTCTTCAGACTGAGAGTCCCACCGCCTGTCCCGCTGAGTTACGCCAACACTGTGTGTCGATGAGTGGTTTTGTTGTGATGGATGGCAACAGTGTGACACGCGCACGTGATGCAGGCGCGCCCCCGCTCCCACCTGCTCCAGCAGCCGCGTGAACGCGCTCTCCATGCCGTTGCGCTCCCGCGACACCACGGCCGCTCGCTGCAGACACACGGCGCCGCACAGCTGCCAGCCGCTCACCGCCGGCTCCGGCTCCGGGCCCGGCCCACGGCTGCCCTCGGGCTGCAGCAAGGCCCGGGCGGCGGGAGCTGCGGACGCGGACACGGACACGGACACTCCCCGGGACGCGGACACTCCGAGCGCGGGCAACCGGCGCAGCGCTGCCGCCATGTTGGCCATACCACTCATCTGTGGGCCGGGGGAGCTCGGGGAGAGGGTGCAACCCACAAAACCCTACAGCAGCCCCAACCAGCACCACTCCGCGTCCTACCCCTCAAAACAAAATAATATCCAGCGTAATAGCGATTTCCAACCCTCAGATCACAACAATCCTCTCGTATCCCTGAATAAAATCATGTTCGTCGCCCACTCCCGCTGAGTTGGAGCAGTCTAAGCGCGACCAAGTGTTGCCGAAGGGGGGGGGGGGGGGGGGAGAGACTAAATTTAAGACAAATTCGTTAAAATCTACTAAATTAGGAAGGAGGAATAATAACAGAATTTTGCAGAGAGGTGTATTAAATATACTTTCTTACTCTTGAGGATGAATGGGTGGAGAGTTGTGAGGACGTTCTCCACCTGGGCCGCGTCGCCCCCTACCCGGCGGGTAGGTGGTGTGGGGACGGGACGGGACGGGACGGACAGCAACTGTGGACCGGACGATGGCGGCGGCGGCGGTGAGGCGGCTGCTCTGGGGCCGCGGCTTTAACCTCAGCCTCGGCCTCTCCCCGAGCGCGGCCGGCCGGTGAGTGCCAGCGCCAGTGCCAGCGCCTGCTGGGCCATGTGACGGGCAGCGTGGTGTGCGACGTTTCGGGCGGCCCCTGGTTCTGGACTCCCCCAACATTGGGAACATGTTTCCTGCCTCTAGTGTGTCCAAACCCTTAACAATCCCACATACTGTAGGTCATAGCTTTGACAAGGGCAACGTTTAAAGCAAATGCACGGCGGAAGTTCTTTTACGCAGGGTTATGAGTGCCTGGAACACCCTGCTAGGGATGGTGGTTGAAGCAGATATGTCGGCATTTAAAAGTCTTTTCGATAGGCTCATGGATATGCAGGGATACGGGTCATGGTTGGTTAGGTACGATGGCGCAACAGTGGAGTTGCTGCCTTGCAGCGCCGGAGACCTGGATTCAATCCTGACTACGGGTGCTGTCTGTGCAGAGTTTGTACGTTCTCCCTGTGTCCTGCGTGGGTTTTTTTTCCCCAAATTCTCTGGTTTCCTCTCACACTCCAAAGACGTACAGTTTTGTAGGTTAATTGGTTTTGGTATAATTGTAATTTGTTCCTAGTGTGTGTGGATAGTGTTAATGTGCGGGGCTCGCTGGTCGGCACAAACTCAGTGGGCCAAAGGGCTTGATTCCATACTGTATCTCTAAACTAAACTCAGCTGGACAGGCAGCATCTCTGGTGAGAAGGAGTGACCTTTCGGGTCGAGTCAGACTCTCAGTCTGGCCTGTTTCGAAGGGCCTGTTTCCGCGCTGTTTCTCTAAACTAAACTAGATAAGTGATGGTCTTGGCATCATGTTCAGCACAGATAATGTGGGCCAAAGGGCTTGTTCTTGTGCTGTACTGTTCTAAGTTCTACTCAGCAGGTTCAGCGTCATATGTGGGAAAAGAAGCTCAAGGTCTCTGCAGACGGTGCAAGAGCACTCCACAAAGCAGTCATTCTTCCTCCATTGTATTTTTCCAGTGTAGAGTTGACCGCATTGTGAACAATTAATATTAGATTGGAGGAAGTGCAACTGAATCGATGCTGTGTCTGCTTTGGGTCACTGGAGGCAAGATGTTCAATTGTCATATGCGCATGTTGATCTCCTGTTAGGAAATGAGGCCGGTCAGGTACTGAGGTATGCGTTGGTGAGCACTTCAGGACCAGTGATCACAATACCATTAGTTTCAATATAATTATGGAGAGAGTCAGAACTGGACCTAGGGTTGAGATTTTTGATTGGAGAAAGGCTAACTTTGAGGGAATGCGTAATGATTTAAAAGGAGTGAATTGGGACATTTTGTTTTGTGGGAAGGATGTAGAAGAGAAATGGAGGACATTTAAAGGAGAAATTGTAAGAGTACAGAATCTTTATGTGCCTGTTCGGTTGAAAGGAAATGGTAAAAATCGGAAAGAGACATGGTTTTCAAGGGAAATTGGACACTTGGTTCGAAAAAAGAGAGATATCCAATATTTATAGGAGGCATGGAGTAAATTAGGTGCTAGATGAGTATAAAGAATGTAAAAAGAATCTTAAGAAAGAAATAAGGAAAGCTAAAAGAAGGTATGAGGTTGCTTTGGCAAGAAAAGTGAAAGTAAATCCAAAGGGTTTCTACAGCTATATTAATAGCAAAAGGATAACGAGGGATCTTGAACCAGAAGATATGAAATGATAGGTAATAAAAAGGAACTGCTGATGCAGGTTTATACCAAAGATAGACACGTGCTGGAGCAGGCATGTGCCATGAGTAATTACTCAGGGTAGGCACTCAGTCCGCTTTAAAAAAAATTAAACCGCGCATGCGCAGATTGTTCTCCCCGTTAAATAAATCAATAAATAAAAACAGTGACATTTCAATTTGCCCAAGTCTTGCTAGTCCTAGACCAATTGGGGGAACAGTTTCTTTCACAGCGTGTGGAGAATCTGTGCCAGGGGTAAAGTTGTGGGGAGGGCACGAGTGTTGAGAAGGAGGGTGTCAGGGATACTGCCAGTAACTCACTCACCGCTGCCGCAGCTCTCCGGGCGCGAAGCCACGCACTGTAGCTGGGGATAGAAGCAGTTCGGGGAGCTACGAGCGGCCACCGGGACCCGACAGCAGAACTGGCCGCCACTTCAGCGCCTTCTGCCGGCCCGCTCACCTTTGGCAGTGCTCTCCGTCGGAACACCTGTCACCTGCCATTCGCCGACTTCGCTCATGTCAGCAGCTTCCTGCAAATCCTTAAATTCGCACAGCCGAGTAACCTCAATCGTGCTGTTGGAATTTGAGCGGGGACCGGCAGAAGGAGCTAAAGTGGCGGCTGGTGCCGCTGTCCGGTCCGGCGGCCGCTACTTTTCTCCCCCCCGCCCCCCCCCCCGCCCCCGGCCTCAATGCGGTGGCATTCCACGCCTCCGTGCAAGGAGCGTCGCAAGTGGCATTATCCCAATCCCCTCATTCATAACATTCGTGCCCTCCCCGCAACTTTACCCTGGGCCAGAGTCCCCAAACGCTGTGAAAGGAGCTCGCCCCCCACCCCCACACCCCGGGAAATACAGTATTTAAAAACATAAACACAAAATGTACTTACCACATTATTGGTACACAAACTCCATTCTTCTCTCTTTGTTACCTAACATACACTTAAAATATTGACAATCCATATTCGAAAACCCCGCCAAGAAACTTGTGCTGCGCATGCGCAGTACACTGATGCGCATGCGCAGTGCTGCAAAGGCAGAATTTCTGCTGCCTTCAGTCCCGCTTGAAACTGACGACTTCAGGCAGCGCTGACGGCACGTGGGCTGCACAGAGCTTCCCGTGTTACAAGCGCTGCGGATGAAAGGCACGGAGAATTATGCCTACCTAAGAGATCGATCTCTTACATAGGCATAATTCTCCCATGCCTTTATTATTTATATTTAGTTATTACTATGTTATAATTTTAGTCAGGGTAGGCAGTGCCTACCTTGCCTGTGCTGCAGTAACCCGGCGGGTCAGGCAGCATCTCTGGAGAAAACGGATAGGTAACGTTTCGGGTCTGAAGATGGGTCCCGACCCGAAATATCATCCATTTACCAGGGATACTGTCTGGCCCACTGGGTTATTCCATCATTTTGTGTCTGAAAGCATCTGTGTTTGCTTCTCCTGCAGTTACATGGGAAAATGCCATAAGACAATGAGTTGGGGACCGAAAAGCAGAACAGGGAGTGATGAAAGAAAGGGGAGGAGTAGATGTGACCTGTGATGTTATGTTATTGAAGCTGGTGGATGATGTGATGAATATGGGGACCAGTGGGATGGAAGATGCGGACTAGAGCAATTCTATTCTTGCTCTTTCCAGATGGAAAGATACTGAGAGCAGTGGTAAGGGAAATACATAAGGTGCAGTCAAGGGTTCTATTCAGTACTGTAGAGGGGAAGTCGCAATTTGGGAGAAAAGAAGACATTTCAGAGGTGCAGGAAGCAGTACCGCTGCAATTGTTGATGTACTGGAAAAAAGGGTTGGGGCCCTGAGATTCTGAATGTCCCACAAATAAATAGATGAAGTTTGTCCACATGCAAAGTCCCATCACTATGTCTTTGGCTGGACTTAATGAAAAAATGTTAATTGGGAAATGGTTGGGTGGCTGTTCAAGGAAGAAGCGAATGGCCATCAAACTCTCTGGTGTGTGACGGAGGTGCAGTGGGATTGTGCATCCATGGTAAAAGTGAGTTGATTGCGGAAATGAAATAGAAAACTGTCAAAATGTTGGAGTGTATCAGAAGATGGAGTAATGTAAGGAAGAAATAAGTTGGTGGGGAGAGAACAGGGTGAAACAATGCATTTACTCAGATAATCATTGTCAATCTGGGGCAGTGTTGATGTGAGCTGTCAGGATGGGGTCGTTGCAAAATTAGAGGCTATGGAGGACAGTCCTGAGGAGGAGATCCATGACCCATTGCGAGAAAATGGCCTGATATTTTGTAGTGGGATCATAGTATGAGGATATGTCTAGGTGGGTTGGTTCATCCCAGCACATCAACACTACCCTTATTGCATTGTTTGACGATATCAGGATTAGTTTTTAATGAGTGGAGTGCTGCAATTTGAGAATAAGGTAAATTAGAATAAGTGACAGCAGTGGTAGAATCAAGGTGTTCAAGACCTCGCAACAATTAGCAGAGAATAGATTTAGAGAGGATAAGAGGCTGGATGGAAAAGTCAAATTCAACCAGAAATTATAAACCATATAACCATATAACAATTACAGCACGGAAACAGGCCATCGCGGCCCTTCAAGTCCGTGCCGAACAACTTTTTTCCGTTAGTCCCACCTGTCTGAACTCATACCATAACCCTCCATACCCTTCTCATCCATATGCCTATCCAATTTATTTTTAAATGATACCAACGAACCTGCCACCACCACTTCCACAGGAAGCTCATTCCACACCACTACCACTCTCTGAGTAAAGAAGTTCCCCCTCATGTTACCCCTAAACCTCTTTCCCTTAATTCTAAAGTCATGTCCTCTTGTTTGAATCTTCCCTATTCTCAAAGGGAAAAGCTTGTCCACATCAACTCTGTCTATCCCTCTCATCATTTTAAAGACCTCTATCAAGTCCCCCTTTAACCTTCTGCGCTCCAGAGAATAAAGACCTAACTTATTCAACCTATCTCTGTAACTTAGCTGTTGAAACCCAGGCAACATTCTAGTAAATCTCCTCTGTACCCTCTCTATTTTGTTGACATCCTTCCTATAATTGGGCGACCAAAATTGTACACCATACTCCAGATTTGGTCTCACCAATGCCTTGTACAATTTTAACATTACATCCCAACTTCTATACTCAATGCTCTGATTTATAAAGGCTAGCATACCAAAAGCTTTCTTTACCACCCTATCTATATGAGATTCCACCTTCAAGGAACTATGCACGGTTATTCCCAGATCCCTCTGTTCAACTGTATTCTTCAATTCCCTACCATTTACCATGTATGTCATATTTTGATTTGTCCTGCCAAGGTGTAGCACCTCACATTTATCAGCATTAAACTCCATTTGCCATCTTTCAGCCCATTTTTCCAACTGGCCTAAATCACTCTGTAGACTTTGGAAATCCTCTTCATTATCCACAACACCCCCTATCTTGGTATCATCTGCATACTTACTAATCCAATTTACCACCCCTTCATCCAGATCATTGATGTAAAGAAGGGAGAAAGTCTGGAATTAAAAACTCCTCGACAAAGAAATGGTCACAGAGACGATGAAAAAAAAATTCTAAGTTTTATTGGGCACAAAATCTGTTAAGCTGAGGCCTCTGTTGAGGACTGATCCTTCAGACTGAGAGAGGAGAAGATCAGAAGAGATGGTGAAAGCACAGCACAAAGTGTGACCGGAACTAGAGATTGGGTTAGAGGAAAGTGAAGAGGGGGAGAGGTCGGGAGGGAATTGGAATACAGGACTCAATAGAGTTTGCGATCTTTGCTATAAGAAAGAAAATAAAATTGCCTGTTCCAGCGCCAAATGTGGCAAAGAATAAAGTTAAACTGAATCATGTAGTTTTGAAATTAAATTGCTGTAGAGAGTAGGCTGTAGCTATTGGGATTTGCTTTTCTGGATAGCTTGAATATACCTGTGATCTCCAAATTGTGTCCATGTCCAAAATATTTCCCAATTGTGAGGGGTGGAATTTGAGTTGACCAATTGTGGGATGATTTGGAATTAGTGGGGGAGACATTCACCAAGGAAAGGAGTATGGTTGTAGAACGGAGTTTTGGTCAGAATCTTACCACTAGGCATCAAGGGAAACAGAAACCAAGAGTGACGAAAGCGAAAGAGAGAGAAATCCCACCAGAGCGCATTTCTTCATTTCGAACGGAGCGGCTGGGCTTGTATACTCTGGAGTTTAGAAGGATGAGAGGGGATCTTATTGAAACATTTAAGATTATTAAGGGTTTGGACACGCTAGAGGCAGAAAACATGTTCCCGATGTTGGGGGAGTCCAGAACCAGGGGCCACAGTTTAAGAATAAGGGGCAAGCCATTTACAACGAAGACGAGGAAACACTTTTTCACACAGAGAGTTGTGGGTCTGTGGAATTCTCTGCCTCATAGGGCGGTGGAGGCCCGTTCTCTGGATACTTTCTAGAGAGAGCTAGATAGGGCTCTTAAAGATAGCGGAGTCAGGGGATATGCGGAGAAGACGGGAACGGGGTACTGATTGAGGATGATCACATTGAATGGCGGTGCTGGCTTGAAGTGCCGAATGGCCTACTCCTGCACCTATTGTCTATTGTCTATTCAAGGTTGAACTTCACTACCTCATCTCTTCAAAGCAAATGAAAATCAAAAACTTCAGATGCTGGAAATGAAAATAAAAACTAAAAGTGCTGGAAACAGTCAGGTTTAATCCCTCTATTGGTGCAGGGTAATAGAAAAGCAAGTTTGTTTTGGGTTGCTGAATGGTAAAGGAGTGGAAGAGGATAAGTGTAGAAGAGTAGATACATAGAGGAAGTGTCTGTTATAGAATGGGACCATGTACTGGAGGTCCCCTGGCCTTTCAACTATCATCCGTGCTTTTCCCCATTAACTCACTTGACTGGAGGACCTCTACAACTGACTTAATTTATCCCTCGCCCGGTTTTCTCTACAGATTGCATCCAACATCTGAAGAAGGGTCTTGACCCGAAACGTCACCCATTCCTTCTCTCCAGAAATGCTGCCTGTCCCGCTGAGTTACACCAGCATTTTCGATTTACTTTCCCAGCTCTGGTGAAGGGTCTTGCAACCTAAATTATGAACTCTTTTGCTCTCTGTGGATGCTGCATGACCCGTTGAGTGGTTTTGGCAATTTCTGTTTTCATTTCTTTCACCTTGTATGTGGCCTGACCTGAGCATTTGCACCATTCCGCTACTTCAGATATTCAGCATCAGCAGGTTATTGCTCTCGGCTTGCCTGGTCTTTTCATCACTGCTGAGCAAGAATGTTTTCCAGGCCATGGAAACCTGTACTCTTGTAATGAGACTTTTATCACCTGCCTAAACCTGTTACGTGGTGCTTCAGGAAAAATGCCTTATTCAAAAAAGCAACATCTCCGAAAATAATGCAATTTTCAGTCTATATAAAAGCAAATAAGCATAAACATCTGGTTTTCAGAGGCTGTGAAATCTGGTATTCATGAGTGTGATAAGGTGTTCTGCGGATAGATGCTCACGGATCACCCGCATGAGTTACAAATATTAATGGAAATTCAGTTCCATTTTTATCTCTCATGTGTGGAGTTTTATTTATGTTTGTGCTAACCTGTTCATATTTTCTGCTCCCAGTTCTCATGTCAGTTCAATGGAGTCCCAGTGCCGATTAATACAGACAAGTTTACAGAAACACCAGGAACCAACAGAAAAGGAGAGACCCCCTACAGAACAGGCACAGTCCAGGCAGTCGGAGGATTTCAGGTAAATCCTTTCTTTACCAGCTCCACCATTTTAAGGCAGTGATCTGTTGAGCGTAACCAATTGCCTAATTTTAATCCAGATAGTGCAATTTCATTCGAGGCGATCAAGAAATGGTGACACTTGCAAAATTAACAAAACGGTTCTTTTTAAACAGAACCTTGATGAAGACCACATACAAAATGATTCGATCTTTCCTATGGAGCCATCCCCCATTTTATACAATGACAGTCAAAGTGACTCACAAGGTTGAGAGATTAATTTTAGAATCATAGAGTTATGCCACACCGAAATAGGCCCTTTGGCCCAACGCCTCCATGTTGACCAACGAGCCTTCCCATTTTCCTATATTCCTCTAAACCACTCCTATCTAGGAACCTATCCAAATGTGTACAGTTTTGGTCTCCAAATTTGAGGAAGGACATCCTTGTGATTGAGACAGTGCAGCGTAGGTTCACGAGATTGATCCCTGGGATGGCGGGACTGCCATATGAGGAAAGATTGAAAAGACTAGGCTTGTATTCACTGGAGTTAAGAAGGATGAGGGGGGATTTTATATAAATATATAAAATTAGAAAAGGACTGGACAAGCTAGATGCAGGGAAAATGTTCCAAATGTTGGGCGAGTCCAGAACCAGGGGCCACAGTCTTAGAATAAAGGGGAGGCCATTTAAAACTGAGGTGAAAAAAAACGTTTTCACCCAGAGAGTTGTGGATTTGTGGAATTCCCTGCCACGGAGGGCAGTGGGGGCTAAATCACTGGATGGATTTAAGAGAGAGTTAGATAGAGCTCTAGGGACTAGTGGAATCAAGGGATATGGGGAGGAGGGAGGCATGGGTTATTGATTGGGGACGATTAGCCAGGATCACAATGAATGGCCTCCTCCTGTGCCTATTTTCTATGTTTCTATGTTTTTAAATATATTTATATCCGCCTCTACAACTTCTTCTGGAAGCTTGTTCCATCTACCCACCACCCATTGTGTGACAAACCTTGCTCCTCGGGTCCCCTTTGAATCATTCCCCACGAGATCTACGCCTTCTCAATTTAGATTCTCCTACTCGGGAGGAAGAGGGAACGGACCAACCATCTTATTTATGCCCTTCATGATTTTATAAACTCCAACAAGTCACCCGTCAGTCACCTTCACTCCAGGGAAACCAGTCACAGCTTATCTAATCCCTCCTCATAACTCAATCAGCCAGTCCTGGCGACAAGTGTAAGAAAAAACTGCAGATGCTGGTAAAATCGAAGGTAGATGCGAAAAGCTGGAGTAACTCAGCGGGTGAGGCAGCATCTATGGAGAGAAGGAATGGGTGACGTTTCGGGTCGAGACCCTTCTTCAGGCTATTCTAGCAGGCTATTCTAGACTGGGTATTGAGTAATGAGGAAGGGTTAGTTAGCAGTCTTGTTGTGCGTGGCCCCTTGGGCAAGAGTGACCATAATATGGTTGAGTTCTTCATTAGGATGGAGAGTGACAAAATTAAGTCAGAAACAAGGGTTCTGAACTTGAACAAAGGTAACTTTGAAGGTATGAGATGTGAATTGGCCAAGATAGACTGGCAGGTGATTCTTAAAGGGTTGACAGTGGATGTGCAATGGAAGGTATTTAAAGACTGCATGGATGAAGTACAAAAGTTGTTCATACCAGTTTGGCAAAAGAATAAATCGGGGAAGGTGGTGCATCCATGGATAACAAGGGAAATCAGGGATAGTATAAAAACAAAAGATGAGGCATACAAATTTGCCAGAAAAAGCAGCCTACCGGAGGACTGGGAGAAATTCAGAATCCAGCAGAGGAGGACAAAGGGCTTAATTAGGAAAGGGAAAATAGATTATGAAAGGAAACTGGCAGGGAACATAAAAACTGACTGCAAAAGTTTTTATAGATATGTAAAGAGAAAGAGACTAGTTAAAACAAATGTTGGTCCCTTGCAGTCAGAAACAGGTGAATTGATCATGGGGAACAAGGACATGGCAGACCAATTGAATAACTACTTTGGTTCTGTCTTCACTAAGGAAGACATAAATAATCTGCCGGAAATAGCAGTGGAACGGGGGTCAAATAAGAGGGAGGAACTGAGTGAAATCCAGGTTAGCCGGGAGGTGGTGTTGGGTAAATTGAACGGATTGAAGGCCGATAAATCCCCAGGGCCAGATAGTCTGCATCCCAGAGTACTCAAGGAGGTAGCCACAGAAATAGTGGATGCATTAGTGATAATTTTTCAAAATTCCTTAGATTCTGGAGTAGTTCCTGAGGATTGGAGGGTAGCTAATGTAACCCCACTTTTTAAAAAAGGAGGGAGAGAGAAAGCGGGGAATTACAGACCAGTTAGTCTAACATCGGTAGTGGGGAAACTGCTAGAGTCAGTTATTAAAGATGGGATAGCAGCGCATTTGGAAAGTGGTGAAATCATTGGACAAAGTCAGCATGGATTTACGAAAGGTAAATCATGTCTGACAAATCTGATAGAATTTTTCGAGGATGTAACTAGTAGAGTGGATAAGGGAGAACCAGTGGATGTGTTATATCTAGACTTTCAGAAGGCTTTCGACAAGGTCCCGCATAAGAGATTAGCATACAAACTTAAAGCACACGGTATTGGGGGTTCAGTATTGATGTGGATAGAGAACTGGCTAGCAGACAGGAGGCAAAGGGTAGGAGTAAACGGATCCTTTTCAGAATGGCAGGCAGTGACTAGTGGGGTGCCGCAAGGCTCAGTGCTGGGACCCCAGCTATTTACAATATATATTAATGATTTGGACGAGGGAATTCAATGCAACATCTCCAAATTTGCAGATGATACCAAGCTGGGGGGTATAGTTAGGTGTGAGGAGGATGCTTGGAGGCTGCAGGGTGATTTGGATAGGCTGAGTGAATGGGCAGATGCATGGCAGATGCAGTACAATGTGGATAAATGTGAGGTTATCCACTTTGGTGGCAAAAACATGAGGGTAGACTATTATCTGAATGGCGGCAGATTAGGAAAGGGGGAGATGCAACGAGACCTGGGTGTCATGGTACACCAGTCATTGAAAGTAGGCATGCAGGTGCAGCAGGCAGTGAAGAAAGCAAATGGTATGTTAGCATTCATAGCGAAAGGATTTGAGTATAGGAGCAGGGAGGTTCTACTGCAGTTGTACAGGGTTTTGGTGAGGCCACACCTGGAGTACTGCGTACAGTTTTGGTCTCCAAATCTGAGGAAAGACATCCTTGCCATAGAGGGGGTACAGAGAAGATTCACCAGACTGATTCCTGGGATGTCAGGACTTTCATATGAGGAAAGATTGGATAGACTCGGTTTGTACTCGATGGAATTTAGAAGATTGAGGGGGGATCTTATAGAAACCTACAAAATTCTTAAGGGGTTGGACAAGCTAGATGCTGGAAGATTGTTCCCGATGTTGGGGGAGTCCAGAACAAGGGGTCACAGTCTAAGGATAAGGGGGAATTCCTTTAGGACCGAAATGAGGAAAACATTCTTTACACAGAGAGTGGTGAGTCTCTGGAATTCTCTGCCACAGAAGGTAGTTGAGGCCAGTTCATTGGCTATATTTAAGAGGGCGTTAGATGTGGCACTTGTGGCTAAAGGGATCAGGGGGTATGGAGAGAAGGCAGGTACGGGATACTGAGTTGGATGATCAGCCATGATCACATTGAATGGCGGTGCAGGCTCGAAGGGCCGAATGGCCTACTCCTGCACCTATTTTCTATGTTTCTATGTTTCAGACTGATGTCAGGGGAGGGGGCGGGGCACTGATAGAATGTCCTGGCAACATTCGTGTTAACCTTTCCTGCATCCTTTCTAACTCAACTCATATCGCTTTTGTAGTCTGGTGACTACTGTGCTGCATACAATACTCCAGGTGTGGTCTCATCATTGTCCTGTACAACTGTTTCATGACATCTCAACTATTGCGTCATGCCCCACCTGATGAAGCCAAGCATGCCCCACACCATCACTGTTTGTCAATAGTGTCGCCACCATTAGGGAACTATGTGCTAGTACCCCTGTCTCTCTGTTCTTCAACACTGCTCTGGGCCTTGCCAATTACAGTACAAGTCCTATTCAGGTTTGCCTGAACACAATTGATCACTTTGCACTGGGCTGAGTTAAATTCCATTTGCCATGTCCTTTCCCAGGTGATCTAAATCCTGTGTAACCTCTGTCTACCACATCCCACACTAACTTGTGTGAGGCCGATCTTAAGGCAGCAAAAATATACCCATTCAACCAACAATTCATATTCTGACACCAACTCGTTTCTTTGAAAACCAAACATTAATTTAGCCATATATTTAGCTATGTTACAAAATTTTGAGATTTAAAAAATCAAGTCTGCAATTTATCCCATCAGATAAAGCATAAAAAGAAGTTTAATTTGACACCTAATTTACTTTCATATCTTCAGTATTAAGAAAGTTATGGCCATTTTCATACTCGGAAATGAGCATCTTGCTTCCCATTGCCTTTCAATTGACTTAACTCAAAAGCTGTGATCTGGAAAAGTTAAATGTCCATAACATTCTTAAAAATTAAGAGAACTCAATGAAATTTTCAGTTATTATAGATTGAAGCATTCTGAAACAAATATTAAACAATCTTACTTGGATTACCTGAAATTAAAGCATATAATTAGTTAGTTATCTAATTGTAGCTAATTACAAAATTCAATGAGTAGATCTAAACATCTATCAATTTCTTAAGAAAAGATAAACTTTTTTTAAATTGCCTAAGTGTCCAAATAACATTCACACAATAATCCACAATATAACATAATTTTTAAATCTCATTTTCATGAATTTCTGGGCCAAATGGAAGGAATTTAGTGTTTTATGCTGTAAATTAATGGCCATTTAAATCAACTAGCGAGTGGGTTTTAGTGGAATGCGGTGGATTGGAACGTTGTGGTTAGCGGTGAAGTCGGGGGGAAAAATACTGGGGGTTCATACATTTTTTGGGGATCCCATTTCGCAACATAAAAATATTATTAATGCCTCCCGAAAAACCAACTTTTAATATAAAAATAAAGTATTTACCTTTTTTTCTTCCCTACGCAAAATGCTTCCGGTTGTCTGCGGTCACGGCTTTTGAAGGTGATTTTTAAATTACTCTAGTTAATAAATAATCTAGAGTAATTTAAAAATACCACCATTCATTAAATGTCGGAGCGATTTTTCTTCAGCAACCAAATCGCCCGACATTGATCGATTATCCAGGCCTGTGGAAAAACGGCACTTTAAGCCCGCCCCCCTCTGCAAGGCGCCAAAGTCGCGCACACGGGGAGCGGCAGAAGTGCAGCGCCGGTAAAGGTAAGTTTTGTAACATACCTAATATATTTTAGCGGTCGCAAGAACGACAACTAAGTTTTATTAACTGATTTATTTCTAAAATAACTTCATGCTTCACAGGTCCTTACAAACACGTCTGACCACAACGGTGGTCAGCACACAACTGCCGCGCGAAAGCGAAACCGCGCGAAAACAGCAGCCCCTCCCGAATCGCGTGACCGCGGCTTCCGAACGCCAGGTTTGACACCTGCGTGCGCCAGCAGGCGCCGCAACAGTATTTCAATTGTTTGACTGACAAATAAACAATTCAGGCCATGTGCCTCAAACTCTAAAGTCAACTCACAGCCAACCAAAAGCATCTATGTGTAGGAAGGAACTGCAAATGCTGGTTTAAACCAAATATTGACACAAAATGCTGGAGTAATTCAGCGGGACAGGCAGCATCTCTGGATAGAAGGAAAGGGTGACTTTTCGGGTCGAGACCTTTCTTCAGACTGCCTGTCCCACTGAGTTACTCCAGCATTTTGTGTCTATCAAAATCATCTATGGTTGTTCACACCCCTAATGTAATTATAAGATCACAGCTGATTGGAAAGTGTGAAGTAATAACTTTAATACAGTAACTGAGTAATGGCAATTTCAAACTTTTTCAATGTCCAACTTTCAGTTGGCATTACTACACAGTCAGGTAGGAGTGAACATACGCAGACGATCAAAAAAACGGATCCTCCAATCATTCTTTCCTGTTTAATTGATTCTTTATTGAAGTAGTTGTACAAACTAAGATGATACGTACCAGTATTCCTTATTCTCATACAAGATGTAACTTTCCGTTCTTAGTATCTAATCAGGTAAAAACTGTATTCTCTATCAACGCCTGCTCTTCTAATCTGACCACTCCCTCCCCTGGTATGATATATGTAACGTTCATCTGCATATCAAAAGCCCACCCCAAGCATTCAAAATAATACTGCTAGTACTATCTAGACAAAATAATTTAATATGCTAACAGTAACTAGCCTAAGCATGAATGGCTCCTACAAAATGAATAGCAATTGTGACAATTACATTCCATTGCATTTTAGCATTTTTGTAAATATATAAGGAAATTAAATTCCTCTATTCATAAAAGTTCTCATTGGCAATTCTTATGTTTGTTCATGTTTGTTCTTATGTTTGGGTATTGAGCAGGCTATTCTAAACTGGGTATTGAGTAATGAGGAAGGGTTAGTTAGCAGTCTTGTTGTGCGTGGCCCCTTGGGCAAGAGTGACCATAATATGGTTGAGTTCTTCATTAGGATGGAGAGTGACAAAATTAAGTCAGAAACAAGGGTTCTGAACTTGAACAAAGGTAACTTTGAGGGTATGAGATGTGAATTGGCCAAGATAGACTTGCAGGTGATTCTTAAAGGGTTGACAGTGGCTGTGCAATGGAAGGTATTTAAAGACTGCATGGATGAAGTACAAAAATTGTTCATACCAGTTTGGCAAAAGAATAAATCGGGGAAGGTGGTGCATCCATGGATAACAAGGGAAATCAGAGATAGTATAAAAACAAAAGATGAGGCATACAAATTTGCCAGAAAAAGCAGCCTACCGGAGGACTGGGAGAAATTCAGAATCCAGCAGAGGAGGACAAAGGGCTTAATTAGGAAAGGGAAAATAGATTATGAAAGGAAACTGGCAGGGAACATAAAAGCTGACTGCAAAAGTTTTTATAGATATGTGAAGAGAAAGAGACTAGTTAAAACAAATGTTGGTCCCTTGCAGTCAGAAACAGGTGAATTGATCATGGGGAACAAGGACATGGCAGACCAATTGAATAACTACTTTGGTTCTGTCTTCACTAAGGAAGACATAAATAATCTGCCGGAAATAGCAGTGGAACGGGGGTCAAATAAGATGGAGGAACTGAGAGAAATCCAGGTTAGCCGGGAGGTGGTGTTGGGTAAATTGAACGGATTGAAGGCCGATAAATCCCCAGGGCCAGATAGTCTGCATCCCAGAGTACTCGAGGAGGTAGCCACAGAAATAGTGGATGCATTAGTGATAATTTTTCAAAATTCCTTACATTCTGGAGTAGTTCCTGAGGATTGGAGGGTAGCTAATGTAATCCCACTTTTTAAAAAAGGAGGGAGAGAGAAAGCGGGGATTAACAGACCAGTTAGTCTAACATCGATAGTGGGGAAACTGCTCGAGTCAGTTATTAAAGATAGGATAGCAACGCATTTGGAAAGTGGTGAAATCATTGGACAAAATCAGCATGGATTTACGAAAGGTAAATCATGTCTGACAAATCTGATAGAATTTTTCGAGGATGTAACTAATAGAGTGGATAAGGGAGAACCAGTGGATGTGTTATATCTAGACTTTCAGAAGGCTTTCGACAAGGTCCCGCATAAGAGATTAGCATACAAACTTAAAGCACACGGTATTGGGGGTTCAGTATTGATGTGGATAGAGAACTGGCTAGCAGACAGGAGGCAAAGGGTAGGAGTAAACGGATCCTTTTCAGAATGGCAGGCAGTGACTAGTGGAGTACCGCAAGGCTCAGTGCTGGGACCCCAGCTATTTACAATATATATTAATGATTTGGACGAGGGAATTCAATGCAACATCTCCAAATTTGCAGATGACACCAAGCTGGGGGGTATAGTTAGGTGTGAGGAGGATGCTTGGAGGCTGCAGGGTGATTTGGATAGGCTGAGTGAATGGGCAGATGCATGGCAGATGCAGTATAATGTGGATAAATGTGAGGTATCCACTTTGGTGGCAAAAACATGAGGGTAGACTATTATCTGAATGGTGGCAGATTAGGAAAAGGGGAGATGCAACGAGACCTGGGTGTCATGGTACACCAGTCATTGAAATTAGGCATGCAGGTGCAGCAGGCAGTGAAGAAAGCAAATGGTATGTTAGCATTCATAGCGAAAGGATTTGAGTATAGGAGCAGGGAGGTTCTACTGCAGTTGTACAGGGTTTTGGTGAGGCCACACCTGGAGTATTGCGTACAGTTTCCAAATCTGAGGAAAGACATCCTTGCCATAGAGGGGGTACAGAGAAGATTCACCAGACTGATTCCTGGGATGTCAGGACTTTCATATGAGGAAAGATTGGATAGACTCGGCTTGTACTCGCTGGAATTTAGAAGATTGAGGGGGGATCTTATAGAAACTTACAAAATTCTTAAGGGGTTGGACAAGCTAGATGCTGGAAGATTGTTCCCGATGTTGGGGGAGTCCAGAACAAGGGGTCACAGTCTAAGGATAAGGGGGAATTCCTTTAGGACCGAGATGAGGAAAACATTCTTTACACAGAGAGTTGTGAGTCTCTGGAATTCTCTGCCACAGAAGGTAGTTGAGGCTATATTTTTCATTGGCTATATTTAAGAGGGCGTTAGATGTGGCACTTGTGGTTAAAGGGATCAGGGGGTATGGAGAGAAGGCAGGTACGGGATACTGAGTTGGATGATCAGCCATGATCACATTGAATGGCGGTGCAGGCTCGAAGGGCCGAATGGCCTACTCCTGCACCTATTTTTCTATGTTTCTATGTTTTTCTATTCATACTTTTGGACAAAAAAAACGAAAGGAATAGATTTATGATAAACTGATAATTCCATGTCTAATTTATATTTATCTTTCAATAAAGTGAAATTGTGCATTATATCTTGTTTACAAATACCCTCTATTTTAAGCAACCATTAGTTTGTTTTATAAACTATAAAATATGTTGAAATGATGCACAAAGGAAGATCATGTACTGCGGCCATGTACTACAGAGGTACTGCGCATGTTGTTCCATTGTTTAAAAAGGGTTCAAATAATAAACCTAGCAATTATAGACCTGCTAGTTTGACGTCAGTGGTGGGCAAATTAATGGAAAGGATACTTAGAGATAATATATATAAGCATCTGGATAAACAGGGTCTGATCAAGAACAGTCAACATGGATTTGTACCTGGAAGGTCATGTTTGACAAACCTTCTTGAATTTTTTGAAGAGGTTACTAGGGAAATTGATGAGGGTAAAGCAGTGGATGTTGTCTATATGGATTTCAGTAAGGCCTTTGACAAGGTTCCCCATGGAAGGTTGGTTAAGAAGGTTCAATCTTCGTGTATTAATGGCGGAGTAGCAAGATGGATTCAACCGTGGCTGAATGGGAGATAGCCAGAGAGTAATGGTGGATGGCTGTTTGTCAGAGTGGAAGCCGGTGACCAGTGGGGTGCCTCAGGGATCCGTGTTGGGTCCACTGTTGTTTGTCATGTACATCAATGATCTAGATGATGGGGTGGAAAATTGGATAAGTAAGTATGCAGATGATACTAAGATAGGTGGTGCTGTGGATAATGAAGTAGATTTTCAAAGTCTACAGACAGATTTGGGACATTTGGAAGAGTGGGCTGAAAGATGGCAGATGGAGTTTAATGCTGATAAGTGTGAGGTGCTACATCTTGGCAGGACAAATCAAAATAGGACGTACATGGTAAATGGTAGGGAATTGAGGAATGCTGTGGAACAGAGGGATCTAGGAATAATTGGGCATAGTTCCCTGAAGGTGGAATCGCATGTAGATAGGGTGGTAAAGAAAGCTTTTGGTGTGCTGGCCTTTATAAATCAGAGCATTGAATATAGGAGTAGGGAAGTAATGTTAAAATTGTACAAGGCATTGGTGAGACCAATTCTGGAGAGTGGTGTACAATTATGGGCGCCTAATTATAGGAAGGATGTCAACAAAATAGAGAGAGTACAGAGGAGATTTACTAGAATGTTGCCTGGGTTCCAGCAACTAAGTTACAGAGAAAGGTTGGACAAGTTAGGTCTTTATTCTTTGGAGCGCAGAAGGTTAAGGGGGGACTTGATTGAGGTCTTTAAAATGATGAAAGGGATAGACAGAGTTGACGTGGATAAGCTTTTCCCATTGAGGGTAGGGAAGATTCAAACAAGAGGGCATGACATGAGAATTAAGGGACAGAAGTTTAGGGGTAACATGAGGGGGAACTTCTTTACTCAGAGAGTGGTGGCGGTGTGGAATGAGCTTCCAGCAGAAGTGGTGGAGGCAGGATCGATTTTAACATTTAATAGTAAAGTGGATAGGTATATGGACGGGAAGGGAATGGAGGCGTATGGTCTGAGTGCAGGTAGGTGGGACATGGGGAAAATAAAATAAATAAAACAGACTGGAAGGGCCGAGAAGGCCTTTTTCGTGCTGTAATTGTTATACGGTTATATGGTTTATGTGATTCAGGAGCCCAATGAGCACATGCAGGTAGAAGGTGCTGCTGCACAGAGGAGAGCTTTGTGTTTATACAAGAAGCAATAACAAAGTTTCCCAACTTTAGTATATGCCTTCACTTCTCAAAGCTTCGGGGGGGGGGGGGGTACTACAAGCACTGATCTCCTCTCTATGACTACTATGTAACAAAAAGCTTTTCACTGTGACTAGGTACACGTGACAATAATAAACTACACTAAACCTGTAAGGGCGAATCATGAAGTCAGTTCAGTGTCAAATGTGCAATCGTAGTGCGTTGTTAATAATAACATTGGGCAGGAATATGAAGAACCAAATGGCCTTTATCCATTTACAGATTTAAAGGGAAGATGATTTAACGTTTCAGCTAGTTTTACTTGTATTATTTATGTTGTAAAATTTATATTTTTGTGTTATTTATAGTATTCTACCTCCAATGCCAGGACAGGAGAGCTCTTTACGCTGGGAGGGCAAGAAGTATGAAGATCTACATATAGTGCATATTAAGGCCACTTATAATAAGTAAGTCAAGAGTGTTTTATTGTCGTATGTCCCGGATAGAACTATGAAATTCTTACTTGCAGCAGCACAACAGAATATGTAAACATAGTGCACTGTAAACAATATAATAAACGAGCAAAAATGTTCAGACACATAGACACACACACACACACACACACACACACACACACACACACACACACACACACACACACACCCTCACGCACACAAAGGCACACACCCTCACGCACACACACCCACCCACCCTCACGCACACAAAGGCACACACCCTCTCACACACACCCCCTCACGCACACACAGGCACACACCCTCTCTCTCACACACACACACACACATACGTTGCATGACTGTACACATGTACAGTCGATGATAATTTGAATAATGGAGAATGTTCTGAACTTGTAACATTATTAAAAAGCATTGTTGCTCTGGGTTAAGAAAGAAAAGAGTAGCTGAGATTGCTGTTGCTTCCCATTGATTCTTGCTTCAAAATGTGTACGTATTACTGAGAATAGTATTGTGCTTGGCTTTAGTGGGCATCATAATCAAATCTTCAGGATGCTTGTTGCCCATGTGGGGAACAAATGCCCACTTTGGCAAGACTCGGGGTCATTGGCACAGCACATGTCCTCAGGAGTGAAGTTTGATGTGTCGGGCTGGTGAGAGGAATAGAACTGGCAGTAAAATATCAGTACTGCACATAAACCTTTAAAGTGAGGTTGTCTATAAGCATTTGATAAGATTCTGCATGGCAGGCTGTTCAGGTTAGATTGTTTTGGACCCAGAGAGAGCTAGCTGACTGGATAGAGAATCGCCTTGATAGTGGAAGGTTGGATTTTGGAATGGAGTCCCGCGACTCGTGGTGTGTCTCGGGGATCCATGCTGGGTCCATTGTTGTTTGTAGTTTATATCGACCATTTGGATGAGAATGTACAAGGCATGATTAGTAAAAGGCCTGTCCCACTTGGCCGTCATTTGCGCGTCATTGGCGTGACCTAGTAGCGTGAGGGTAGCACGGGACAGGCGCATGGAGTGGTGTGGAGGAGTGTGGAGTTGCGCACAGCATCAGACTGAAGAAGAGTCTCGACCCGAATCACCATCCATTCCTTCTCTCCAGAGGCGCTGCCGGTCCCGCTGAGTTACTCCTGCATTTTGTGTCTATCTTCAAATGACGTCACGGGCTCCAGACAGCTGTGCGGACGCATGATGACGCGCGCAACCGTCGCGCGCCAGTGACTACCGGCCTGTCGCGTAAATGACCGCCAAGTGGGACAGGCCCTTAAGTTTGCGGACGACACAAAAGTAGGTGGCATCGTAGATAGTGAAGATGGTTATGAAAAATTGAAGCAGGATTTTGGTCAGTTGGCCAAGTAGGCTGAGGAATAGTTGATGAAATTTAATACAGATAAGTGCGAGACGTTGCAATTTGGGAAGTCAAACCAGGGTAGGACTTCATGGTGAATGGAAGGACTCTAAGGAGTGTTGTAGAGGTGAGGGATCTAGAAGTGCAGGTACATAGTTCCTTGAAAGGGGTCAAAGAAGGCCTTTGGCACACTCGGAACATTGGCCATCAGTCGGAGTATTGAGTATAGAAGTTGGGATATTATGTTACAGTTGTACAAGACATTGGTGAGACCACTTTTGCAGTATGTTGTTCAGTTTTGGTCACCCTGTTAGGGAAAGGTGTTATTAAGAAGATTTACAAGGATGTTGCCAGGATTTGAGGGCCTGAACTATCGGGAGAGGTTGTGCAGGCTCGGACTTGGAGTGCAGGAGGATGAGGGGTGGTTTATGGAGGTGTATAAGACCATGAGGGGAATGGATAGGGTAAATGCACTGAGCCGCTTATCCAGAGTTGGGGAATCAAAAACCAGATTTAAGGATTAAAGAAGGAACTGCAGATGCTGGAAAATCGAGGGTACACAAAATGCTGGAGAAACTCAGCGGGTGCAGCAGCATCTATGGGGCGAAGGAGATAGATAGTGTTTCGGGCCGTGACCCTTCTTGAGACTGATGGGGGGTGGGGGGAGGCAGGGGGAGAAAGGAAAAAGGAGGCGGAGCATGAGGGCTGAGGGAGAGGTAGGAAGGAGAGGAGACAGCAAAGGTCAACAGAATTGGGAGAATTCAATGTTCATGCCATGAGGATACAGACGCCTGAAGCGGAATGTGAGGTGCTATTCCTCCAATTTGCGGTGTTGCTCACTCTGGCCGTGGAGGAGGCCCAGGACAGAGAGATCGGATACGGAATGGGAGGGGGAGTTGAAGTGCTGAGTCACCGGGAGGTCGGGTTGGTTATTGCGGACCGAGCGGAGGTGTTCGGCGAAACGATCGGCAAGCCTCCGCTTGGTCTCACCGATATAGATCAGCTGGCATCTAGAGCAGCGGATGCAATAGATAGGTTGGAGGAGGTGCAGTTGAACCTCTGTCGGACCTGGAAGGACTGCTTGGGTCCTTGAAAGGAGTGGAGGGAGGAGGTAAAGGGACAAGTGTAGCATCTATTGCGGTTGCAAGGGAAAGTGCCCGGGGAAGGGGTGGAGTGGGAGGGAAGGGAAGAATTGACAAGGGTGTTGTGGAGGAAGCGGTCTTTGCGGAAGGCAGATGGGGGGGGAGATGGGAAGATGTGGCGAGTGGAGGGGCCACGTTGGAGGTAGCGAAACTGGCAGTGGACTATGTGTTGTATGTGCCGGCTGGTGGGATGAAAGGTGAGGACCAGGGGGACTCTGCCCTTGTTGTGAGTGGGGGAATGGGGAGAGAGGACAGTGTTGCGGGGTACGGAGGAGACCCTGGTGCGAGCCTCAACTATAGTAGGGGAGGGGAATCCCTGTTCTCTGAAGATTACGGAGAGAGGGGAAAGATTTAAAGGGAACTTTGGGGCAACGTTTTCACACGTGGTGCTTATATAGGACAAGTTGCCAGAGGAGATCATTGAGGCATGTCCTATCATGACATTTGAAAGACATTTAGACAGGTACATGCATAGGAAAGGATTAGAAACGGTATGGGCCAAATGCAGTCAGGTGGGACAATAATAGATGGTCGGTGTGGGCACATTGGGCCAAAGGGCCTATTTCCATGCTGTACGACTCTTTCTCTAAGTGGAGTAAGTATCTATTGTGCCTCAAAAACAGCAACTTCCATTTAAATAGAACTTTTAACATTTCAAAAGCTGCACAAATGTAATTAAACAACAGTAATACTGAGCCATACTAGAATGAACAACAACATCTAATCAATAATTAATCACGAGGCAGTCAATGCAGATTGCAATGCATATCAGAATTCCACATTCTCCTTAATCCCACCTTCTCTGCGCTTTCACTTCTCCTTCTACCGCTAGTTCAGTATTATTAACTTCTATAGTCTATCTGCCTCTGATACCCCCACATTCATCTATTCTTGCTCACTTCCAGGTACTCTTCCATTAACTGGCTTTTGGAATTGGTGCCTCATTAAAAGTTTCGTCTCCACGTTCTGTCCCCTCTCTCCCATCCAATATTCCTAGGTTGGAGATTACCTTTGCTGGCTGCAATGATAGTCACATCACCTCAGTAAGCAGATCCGGCAGTAATATTTAGGGGGCTGCTTGTAGAGCTGCTGCCTCACAGCGTCGGAGACCCGGGTTCAATCCTCACCTCAGGTACTGAGTGTTTGAATTTGCACTTTCACCCTGTGACCGTTTGGATGTCCTCTGGGTGCTCTGGTTTTCTCCCACATCCCAAAGACGTGTAATTGGCCTCCGTAAAATTGCCTATATGTATGTGTGTGTATAAGACAGTGGATAATATGGAACTTAGAAACATTGAAACATAGAAAATAGGTGAGGAGGAGGCCATTCGGCCCTTTGAGCCAGCACCGCCATTCATTGTGATCATTGGCTGATCGTCCCCTATCAATAACCCGTGCCTGCCTTCTCCCCATATCCCTTGACTCCAGTAGCCCCTAGAGCTCTACCTAACTCTCTCTTAAATCCATCCAGTGATTTGGCCTCAACTGCCCTCTTTGCCTGTGAATTCCATAAATTCACAACTCTCTGGGCAATAAAGTTTTTTCTCACCTCAGTCTTAAATGACCTCCCTTTATTCTAAGAATGTGGTCCCTGGTTCTAGACTCACCCAACATTGAGAACATCTTTCCTGCATCTAGCTTGTCCAGTCCTTTTATAATTTTATATGTTTCTATAAGATATCCCCTCATCCTTCTAAACTCCAGTTAATACAAGCCTAGTCTTTTCAATCTTTCCTCATATGACAGTCCCGCCAACCCAGGGATCAATCTCGTGTGAACTAGTGTGAAAGTTGATTGATGAATGGCAAGGACTCATTGGGCTGAAGGGCCTGTTTCCATGCTGTATCTCTAAACTCAACTAAAATCTTTACAGCACTGAACTATCCCTAGAGTTAGAGATCTTATCCAAGGAGGTCCTGGTGTGAGACTTGCAGCAAATAGTAGAAGCTCGTCAATGAGGAAGTGTCTCAGACGGAGAGGAACGACCTCAGTCCTTGTGAACTCAGCTATATTTGACATGAGATTATGCATCGGCACTTAACTTCCTTCATACCATGTCAAATACATTTGTGGTAACTACAATGGTCAAACATTTTCCTTTGATTGTCTTCTCACCATTTTCCATTTCTTACACGCTATTGCATTTTTCTCAGCACACACATCCAGGTTACAGATCAGGACGGGCTGAGCATGGTGCGGACTTCATGTGGTACCGAGGGGTTTAAGAATACGAAGAAAGGAACCCCGATTGCAGCTCAGACAGCCGGCATTTCAGCCGCAGCGGTAAACCAATGCTTCCTCCACCCCCCTGCCCCAACGTACATATTTAACTCATTTTTACAATTAATAGTTACAACCTTTCATTGCTGCTTCTGAGAAACGATGCCTTTGACATTTTTTATCAGATCCGCTAGTCCTTAAAGTCCAAGATTCACTAAACTGTCTTCAGAGACATGATTACACTGTCATTTAAAATATTGTCCTATTAGCTGAAGACTCCTATCAATATAAACAGATATGACAGATTTGCATTCTGCTGGTTGTAAGGGTTCAACATTAAATTAGTTTTGGCAGCGTCAGTTTGATAGTAATTGGAAAGGAATAGGAAAAGATTATAAGAAATAGGAGCAGAATTAGGCAATTCGACCCATCAAGTCTACTCCGTCATTCAATCGTGGCCGATCTATCTTTCCCTCTCAACCCCATTCTCCTGCCTTCTCCCCATAATCCCTGGCACCCGTACTAATCAAAAATCCTGATTGCAAATTTAGAACGGCCACAAGGAGGACTGTGTGGATTTCCACCCGGTGGTAGCCCTGTGACCGTGTGGATTTCCTCCTGGTGTTCCGGTTTCCTCCCACATCCCAAAGGAGCAGCTTTGGGAAGTCCGATTCACCTCTACCCCATTGCGGACCTTGGACTTTGTTAATGGAACTGATACGCTACAATGCTGAGAACTATATTCTCCACTCTTCCCCTTTACTCTATCCATTGTACTTGAGTTTGACTTGATTGTATTTATCTATGGCATTATCCAATCTGTTTGGATCTCATGCAAAAACAAAACTTTCCACTGTATACTTGACAATAATGTGGCACCTAAACCGAAAGATTTGCCGGTTTAACGGTTAATTTGCCTCTGTAAAAAAATAATTAAAAAACCCCCAGTGTGTAGAGAGTTAATGACAAAATTGAATAACATACCACTAGTGCTAACGGGTTTTCGATGATTGGCGGTGGAGTGTAGGGTCTGTTTCCATGCTGTATCACTAAACTAAACTATCGCAAAATGGGGTGCTTGTGACATACAGATTGCTGTATGATTTTTTTTATTTCTGGTTCTGCTTCATTGTTATTGTAGGGGAGATAGTTGCTGTATCCTGGGAGTTCTTGATTGAATGTTGTCGAGGGACTGTTACTGTGGATTGAACACATTCTCTGCCTCACCGGGAAGCACTCGATGCTGGTCGTGGCTCCAATCTGAGAATTAATGTCCCTTGCGCTGAAGTACATGTAAATTCATCAATAACATCAATAACATTTGCCCTTTCCCCAGCGAGATTCTGTAAATATACTACACAATATCCTCCACAGTAATATAATAATCCCCATTCAGTTTCCTGATTGATGGCAGGTTGAATCTCAACAATAATTAGTGGTATCTGCCAGCATATCCATGCATTATACATTTACATCATTGGTTTTGTCCAGAGGGAAATATTAAACTATTGATAAGAAACATTGCTAATATTTTCACTTCTGTGTTTAAGAAGCAGAAAGCCTGAGAGTCGCACAATTTATCTTTTTTTGTTTCAAAGCATGATAGGCCAAATCTGTTTTCTGGGTCCTGTTTTCTGGAGCTGATGTTAATATCATAATCTAAGCAAAATTTTTGAGAATGTGGATCTGAACTGCAGATATTTGGATAAGGGGTAGGCAGTGTAAAACTTTGGGTAGCCCGAGTGCCAACATACGAAGATCGGGATGTAGAAACTATGAACTGCAGGAAAGACACAAAATGCTGGAGTAACTCAGCAGGTCAGGCAGCATCTTGATGGTGCTGAGCTACCATCAACCTCTTAGGAGACCCTCTGATCATCTTTAATTGGATTTTACTGGACTTTTATCTTGCACTAAATATTATTCTATTTGTCTTGTATCTGTACACTGCAGACGGCTCGATTGAAATCATGTATGGTCCCCCCGCTGACTAGTTAGCACACAACAAAAAGCTTTGTAATGCACCGGTACATGTGATAATAAACTAAACTAAATAATCCTGGAGAATATGGATAGGTGACGTTTCGGGTCAGGACCCATCTTCAGACTGATTGCAGGCATGGGGGGGGGGGGGGGGGGAACGAAGCTAGAAGAGTGGAGCGGCAGAACAAAGCATGGCGGGTCATATATGAATACCGGTGAGGGGGGCCAAGCGTAGACTGCATCCACTATTCTTGATGCGGCCTCCTTTACATCGGCGAGACCAAGTGTAGATTCGGCAACAGTTTTGCTCTGCCCGCCAAGGCTTAGGGGAACTCCCGGTTGCTAATCATTTTACCTCCCCTTCCCATACTAAGCTTTTTGTCCTGGTCCTCCTCCATTGCCAGAATGAGGTCACACGCAAACTGGAGGAAAAACACCTCATATTCTGCTTGGGTAGCAAACAACCAAATGGTATGAATATTGTATTCTGGACCTTTAGGTAATCTCTACAAACCCCCCCTCTCCTCCCCAGAACCCTGGATAACTTTGCACTTATCGCCCCCACCTCCGATCCCACTAAACAATTTGCAACTCATCAATCCTCTAGCTTCATAATCGCAACTCTCTTGCCTCACACCTTGCGTGTGTTCATCCCTGGCCTTTGTAAACCCCGTTTGCCTTTGTTAACCTATGACCTGCTTTCCTTTGTCCTGCCCCTACTCTTCTAGCATTCTTTCCCCCTACCCCTGCAATCGGTCTGAACAAGGGTCCATACCCATTTCACCTGTCCATGTTCTCCACGGATGCTGCCATTAAGGGTTTGGACATGCTAGAGGCAGGAAACAGGAGTCCAGAACCAGGGGTCACAGTTTAAGAATAAGAGGTAAGCTATTTAGAATGGAGATGAGCAAACACTTTTTCACACAGAGAGGTGTGAATCAGTGGAATTCTCTGCCTCAGAGGGCAGTGGAGACTAGTTCTCTGGATACCTTCAAGAGAGAGCTAGATAGGGCACTTGAAAATAGTGGAGTCAGGGGCTATGGGGAGAAGGCAGGAATGGGGTAATGATTGAATGATCAGCCATGATCACATTGAATGGCGGTGTTGGCTTGAAGGGCTGAATGGCCTACTCCTGCGCCTATTGTCTATGGGTGGATGTGTTACTCCAGCATTTGGAGTCTTAACATAAAGATCACTTGGTTCGTGTTTCTGGACATGGTGCTGTTGAACAATGCAATACTATTACTGGCTAGACAAAAAATAGTGGAAACTAAAGTGTGGGTCTTTTTTGCTATGTCCCAGAGAACAAGTTCTGACAGTCTACCATACCTAGGTCAGCACGGTGGCACAGCAGTAGAGTTGCTGCCTTGCAGCGCCAGAGACCCGGGTTCGATCCTGACTAGGGGGTTTGTACATTCTCCCCATGACCATGTGGGTTTTCTCTGAGATCTTCAGTTTCCTCCCACACTCCAAAGACACACTTAGTCCTAGGTCCCGAACATTGTATGCACAGCTGTTCTTTGGAGAATTCTGTCCGAACATTACAATAGAGAAAAACACTCGTTCATTCACCACCAATGAAGCCAGTTCAGGTGGCTTATCTCTCCATTTAGTATCCAAGGCACTTTTTTAGCAATGTATTCGTTTTCCTTTCACTCTATTCCTTTTCTATCAGATTCTCCACCCTTGTCAGCCTTGACTGATGTTCTTTGCACTTCTGTTGAGATGGGAAGTGTATTTGCCCACCTGGTCCTTTAAAACATAGAGTGGCTTAATTTGCACTGATGCCTAGAATATGCACCTCACAAATTCGGCACGGTGGCGCAGCGGTAGAGTTGGTGCCTTTCAGCGCCAGAGACCCGCGTTTGATTGTGACTAACGGGTGCAGTCTGTACAAAGTTTCACCGTCTCCCCGTGACTGCATGGGTTTTCTCCACGTGCTCCGGTTTCCGCCCACACTCCAAAGACGTGCAGGTTTGCAGGTTAATTGACTTGGTAAACATTGTAAATTGTCGCTAGTGTGTAGGCTAGTGCTAGTGTACGGGGTGATCGCTTGTTGGCGCGGACTCGGTGGGCTGAAGGGCCTGTTTCTGCGCTGTATCTCCAAGCTAAACTAAAGCCCTAACTCGCTGCAAAGTTGAGGCTACTTTGAGTAATTATTCCAAGCTTAACCCTACAGAATCTATCTGTGTTGAGGAGCAGCAAGGAAATATGAACCCAATTTCGAACAACCAGAAATAAAAAGTAAAAAATGGACAGATGGGAAGGAATTAACTGCCACCGCAATGTGATATTTTGCAGTTATCTTAACCATCCGATTGCACTGCAACTTGAAATTCAATTCTAAACATCTCTCAAAGCAATTAATTTAATTTGAACACCTTTTAAAAAGGGTTTTGTTTTGACCAGCACTCATATTTTAGGTAAGTTCATGATGAATACCTCAAAATAACAACGGCTTAATTGTACCAGGATGACCAGCTGAAAAACCTTGCTTCTATACCCTGTTATTTAATTGTTTTCCTGATATCATATCTGCTTGCAAACGCGTGCTAATCCTCAGATGTCCATTTTCCACTCGTGCGTTTAATATTTGTTGCAAGGATTACACAAATGTAATATTCCAGCAAATTAACATTGCTTATATTCAGTTTATAAAATTCAGTCCCTTTTTCCTCACCTGATTGTAATATATTTTATACACAAACTTGGCCGATCCTGCTTAAAAAAACAATTTTACAGTTGCTGTTGGTGATTGTAAAATAATTATGAAGTGCCACCAACCTGCGAAAGGTGGAAAAGTGGAGACCCAAGCCTTCTCTCCCGCAACCCAACAATCAACCTCTCCTTACCTGGATCAACCTATCACCTAGACAGACACAAAATGCTGGAGTAACTCAGTGGGTCAGGCAGCATCTCTGAAGAAAAGGAATAGGTGATGTTTCGGGTTGAGACCCTTCTTCAGACTTTGGTGCATCTGCAGTTCCTTCCCACGCAGTTCTGAAGTCTTCCATTCCTTCTCTCCAGAGATGCTGCCTGCCGCTGAGTTACTCCCGCATTTTGTGTCTATGTTTGGTGTAAACAAGCATCTGCAGTTCCTTCCTACATATCCACATATTATTTTTGAGCTCTTGTCCCACCCTTTCCTCTCATTTTTTTTAACCAAATATCTCCCCTCTACTCTGACCTGAAATATCATCTGTTCATTCCTCTACAAATGCTACTTGACCCGTTGAGTTCTTCCCGCACTTTGTTTTTTGTGTGCAGAGAACCGTGGATCCTGGATGTGCCCCAGCTGGTTCTCACTTAAATAGAGACATCGTTTTGCAGGGACGCAGACATTGAAAGCAATGCTGTTGTGCATTGTTCATGAATTTTGAAATAGCATCATTACAATCTTGCACGTTAGAGAACAGCTTCAATAGGTGGTGCTATTGCCCCAAAAACTTGAAGTCGTAGTGAAGAAAAGAACGTTAGACAAAGTAGGGATATTGATTGTGGAGGAAAGAACGGCAGATGATGATAGGCACCAAATGCTGGAGTAACTCAGCGGGACAGGCAGCATCTCAGGAGAGAAGGAATGGGTGATGTTTCGGGTCAAGAAAAGAAGAAGTGTCTCGACCAGAAACGTCACCCATTCCTTCTCTTGTGAGATGCTGCCTGTTGGCTGAGTTACTCCAGCATTTTGTGTCTTAGGGATATTGATTCACATGTATCCACAAGTGCTTTTTCAAATTTCACACCTGTGTTAAATATCATGGTACAATAATTTTGTTAATTTCACCAGCTCTTAGAAAGCATTCAGCCTCCAATGTATAGCAGACGATCTGTTATTTAGGAGTCAACCAGGTTGCTATGGATGTGTTAATGTGTAGACTTGATGCACAAACCTGCCAGATTTTGACATATTGCGATGTTCAGCTTGGGCAGCTTATAGCCCAGCGGTATGAACATTGAAATTTTAAGCTTTAGGTAACAACCCACACCCCCGCACCTTTTCCTCCCCTGCCCACCCAGACATGCAACCATTTCTCCCACTGTCCTGTCCTTTTTTTCCTTTCTCTTCCCCTCCGCCATCTTGTCCCACCAATATCCCTTCCTCTGCACATTTCACTCCTCTTCTCTCCTTATCTTACGTAATTTTGTCTCGTTTTCACCCATCTACCGATCAAATCCTCCTTGCATGTATCCTCCTAACACTTGCCGGGCGTTGTCCCACCCCCACCTCTTTTCTAGCTTCCCCCCCACCGCCTCCACTACATTCATTCTATATAAGTGTCACAACCTGAAAGCAGATATTCATGTACCCTAGAGATGCTGCCTGGCCCGCTGAGTTCCTCCAACATTTGTATTCAGAAAAAAAATGATTGATCAATTTCTCCCATGAAAGGGGAAGACTTTAAAGATTTGTGTTTTATGCTTATATTAATACTGCACTGAATGTCCCCTGAGTGCTCACCAGTCTGATACAGGCCTGTTCACCACTGAGATCCAGACAGAAACATACATAATTTATAATGGGGAGGTCTGAGGACCAACTTTTTCTTGGCTAGGGAGGAGAATTTAGGAAGTAGTTTTGTATGAGAAATGGGTACGGTGCACTCATTAAATTATGACCTATAACTACTTACATTTTGTATTTACTAGCTGAGTAGTTAGTCACAAAACCATGCTGACTGGCCTATTTTATCATGTGCTTCTAAGTACTTGGAAACCTCATCCTTAGTATTGGACTCTAAAATCTTACCAACCACTAAAGTCAGGCTAACCGGCCTATAGTTTCCCCTCTTTTTCCCTGCTCCCTTCTTGAACAGTGGAGTAACATTTACAATCTTCCAGTCCTCTGGGACCATTCCTGACCCTAGTGATTATTGAAAGATCACCACTAATGCCTCCACAATCTCTGAAGCTACCTCTTTGCTACAAGTTTATATTCTGCAACAGATCTCACAGGTTTTCTTTCAGATTAAAAGATTTTTTTTTTTCCTGGTGAACGGTTGTGCTCTTGCTCATTTCTTCAAGTAGGCCTTTTAGAAGTTGCATCCTAGTTCCCTCCTCCGTGGGAACTGTGGTTTGAATGGCAGCCTCCAAAGGTGTCAATTTTTCCATGATGCAAAAGCTCCTTGTCAGAGATGATCATTACACTGGAAAGTTTCCATTTATATAATTAGTTAACGTCAGAAACAATGGGGTCAGTCTGCTCCCACTGCAAAAGACGTCTTCTCCTGTTAACACTACCATGGGATCATTAATCGGCAGCACAGTAGAGGCGTTTTCAAGGCAGTGGTGACGCAGTACTAATAGTACTGTAACAGGCAAAATCAAAGGGAAAATGTTTCAAAAACAAATGTGGAATAATTACTGATAGCATCTGAAGGTTTAAAAAGGATAGCACCAATGGGGGGGGGGGGGGAAGTGCAGAGACAAACAGGAACAAACACTATTGCTTTCAAAAGAAATAAAATCCAGAATAACATTTTGCATGTTTTTGTTTTGTGGACAGAAGGCAATAGATCGGGGAATAACCATTGTCCGGGTGATGGTGAAGGGATTGGGACCTGGCAGAATGGTGAGTTATACACAATTTCACACTGCTGAAGTGGTTTTTGTTGCAGGCTATTCCCAGGGTAACGAACACTCAACTTATGTCTGCCACTACACATGAACGATCTCCCATGATATTATTAAATACAAAAGTCCAACGTAGATACATATTACTTTAGTTTACAGATACAACATGGAAACAGGCCCTTCGGCCCACTGAATCCGTGCCAACCAGCGATCGCTGCACAGTAACACTATCCTACACACACTGGGGACAATTTACAATTTTACCAAGCCAATTAAACTACAAACCTGGTCGTCTTTGGAGTGTGGGAGGAAAGGAGAAAACCCACGTGATCAGAGTGGGGATGTACATACAGTCCATACGGACAGCACCCGTAGTCAGTATCGAACCCAGGCCTCTGGCACCGTAAGGCTGCAACTCTACCTCTGCACCACCATGCCAACATGTGTTTGTTCCTACCAAAGGTAGAACTTGGTTTCCTCTCACTCTCCACTTTTAGTAAATGTTCTTTCTCATCAGTCGTGTGTGCTTTTGATGCCACTCATTACAATGCTGTGGAGGTTTGGTTACCATATCAAGTGATTTTTGTGTTTCCCCTATTTACAGACAAAATCAACGTGGGTGTCTGTAAAAATGCAATCTGCTCATTATCTGGGAACATCTTGTATTCCTTTGTGTTTATCAATCCCTTTGTATCTCTAGAAGCAGTTCCCAAAGTGATCGAAAATATCAAATGCAGAGGATTTGTCCTGCCCCCTCTCTCTTCCAGCTTTCTTCACTCCCTACAATCAGTCTGAAGACGGTCCCGATCCAATGCTCTTCAGAGATGTTGTCTGACTGGTTACCTATCCATGCTCTTCAGAGATGTTGCCTGACCTACTGAGTTATTCAAGCACATGTGTCTTCTATTCATTTATCAAACACATTTTTGACATATCCACACGTATTTGCTCAACAATCAGTTGTGTGTAAATTGAATAATATCTTATTGAATGAATGTTTATTGTTTTAATATCCACTTTTATGAACTCGGAAGAATGCTGAACACTAGGACTGCTTATGTAGTCGCAGTGACAGTTGATAAAGAATGGGGAAAACATCAGTGGACATGTCAGAGCTGCCACATAATGCATAATTCTTTACATGGTTCGCTGTGTATGTAATATATTTAATACTGTGATGGGTTTGTTTTCAACTAGGGTGGGTTGGAGAAAAATGGATTTAACACAAATGCATGATTTATTTTTTTCAGCGGAGAAGTTTTGCCCAAGGCAATCAGTAACTTACTCTCACCAATGTAAACCAATGAACCTTCGACAATTTAACTTTAGTTACGAGATACAGTGCGGAAACAGCCCCTTCAGCCCACCGAGTCCGAGCCAACCAGCGATACCCGCACACACTGAACACTATCCTACACACTTGGGACAATTTACCATTTACAATTTTACCAAGCCAATTAACCACCATGAATAAAGACTTTTTTTGGCATTTGTTTTCCCAAAACACTCTACAATTCTGGCCTCTTGCACACCCTGGACTTCATTTGCTATCATCATCGAGTCCTCAACACCCAGGACACAGATACTGGAATTTCCCGTAGCCTTTCTACTTTAAAACCCCTGTTCCTACTAGCTCTTTAAGTGGCTTTATGTGAAATAATTCTGAAGTAAGGTGCAGTCTGAAGTAGGATCCAAACCCAAAACGTAGCCTATCCATGTCCTCCAGGGATGCTGCCGGACCCGCTAACTTTGTGCTGTATGTAAGATTCCAGAGTTTGCCCTTTCTTCTGTCTATTTATGTTAAACTAAACTAAACTGAACTGAAACAAAGTTTATCGTCGCGTGTACCGATGTACAGAGAAAAGCTTTTGTTGCGTGCTAACCAGTCAGCGGCAAGACGAAACGTAACTACAATTGATCCATCTGCAGTGTACAGATATATGATAAGGGAATAACGTTTAGTGGAAAGTAAAGCCAGTAAAGTCCAATCAAAGAGAGTCCGAAGGTCACCAATGAGGTAGATAGTAGTTGAGGACTGATAACACCACTGTGGCGCCGGCTACTATTACTGGGCTTTCAATAATGTAGGTTCCAAGAACCTATGAGAAAGGATGATGGTGCAGAAATAAATAATCTGGATGGGAATTGAGAACCATCCATGTTGGGATAAGTCCTCAGACAAGTTAAATCCTCAGATTCCCTCCCCATAAGGGCATTGGTGGGTATTTTTTAATTAAATTACCTTTAGTTCAGGTTTCTGAATTCTAGTGCAGTAATCTTACTGCTTGCTGCTCCAGCACACTGAAAGAACTTGTGGGCAAAATATTACCACAACCAGAGTTAGACTTAATTTGGTTTGCTTTATTTCCAGAATCACTAAATGACCACAGGGATGTGGGCTCTAGGTAAACAAGGCATTTGAAGTATGTTTAAGAAGGAACTGTAGGTGCTGGAAAATCAAAGGCTGACCAGGGCATTTGGAGTATTGTGTATAGTTCTGTTCACCCGACTATTGCAAGGACCTGCAGCTTTTTGAGAGGGTGCAGAAGAGGTTTGCCAGAATAGTTAGACCAGTTTAGTTTTGTTTACTGTCACATGTACCAAGGCTGCCAACTCTTGCGCTTTGAGCGTAAGACTCGGGCATTTCGACAAATTCTCACGCTCCCACGCTGATCCCAAATTTCTCACACTCTGTGTGAGAATTAAAAACCTCATATCAACGGCATGGGCCACAGATGTCGGAGAGCCGGGGCTGAGGGAGCGATGGAAGCAGAAGCAGCGGTGGGGGCAGATGCTGACGGGGAGCCGGGGCTGGTGAGTGTTTGCCGGGCTGGCGAGTCGCTCGCTGCAGCTCCGACCATGGAACAGCCTCAGTGCAATAGTCATGGGCCGTCAGAAGCGTTGTGCCACTTTCTTTAGAGTGCCTGTGCCAAATTCGTCCAGGTGACCGGCATGGACCAGGCAGCGTCTCTGGAGAGAAGGAATGGGTGACGTTTCTGGTCGTGACACTTCTAAGGGTCTCGACACTTTAGAAAGGTCTCGACCAGAAACGTCACCCATTCCTTCTCTCCAGAGATGCTGCCTGTCCCGCTGAGTTACTCCAGCTTTTAACTCCAGTTTAAACACTTTGCATTTAAACCAGCATGTGCAGTTCCTTCTAACACAATGAGACCCAACAAGACAACTTTGAAGCTAGTGCCACTCGGGTGGGGGAGGGATGGAGAGTGAGCGAATGTTAAAGAAATCGATATTCATACTCAATCGGGGAAATTAGTTGATATCTGTCTTTAAATTAATATTTTGTTCATCTTTAAATGTAAGTCTTGGATTCATGTATCATGGGAACAATTAAGCAAAGGCAAGATGGTAAATATAAACTACAAATTAACTTCAGAAAATGAAGCTTGCAGAGATGAACTTTGACCTTCACTTTACAAAAAAAATAACCTCGGGGATTATGAAGTAAATGTAATTCAAATACTCTGCAACCTTGGGATAATATTGTTCATGTTCAAATCTGATGGCTAAGTCTTGATTTGTTCAATATTATAATTAGTTCAAAGATACAGCGTGGAAACAGGCCCTTCGGCCCCTCAAGTCCGTGCTGACCATCGACCACCCATTCACACTGATTCTATGCTATCCCACTTTCTCATCCACTCCCTACACACTAGGGGGCAATTTACAGAGGGCCAATTAACCTACAAACCCGCACGTCTTTGGGATGTGGGAGGAAACCGGAGCACTCGGAGGAAACCCACGCAGTAACAGAGAGAACGTGCAAACTCCACACAGTCAGCACCCGAGATCAGGATCGAACCCGGGTCTCTGGCGCTGTGCGGCATTAATTGCAATGCTAATACTTGGGCCTCTGCATTTATCTGTACATTGTGAGCGGCTTGCTTACATTTACCGGATAACACGCAACAAAAGCTTTTCCCTGTACCTCGCATTGTTGTGTTGTTGCTTTCACCGGCATGTTAAGGTGCAGCAACTGAGAATGTCATTGTTCTGATGTCGCTGCACGCGACAACTAAACATTCTTGTCTTCATTCTACACTTGAAGTTACAACAATGACATTTAAATGGCATTTGAACAGGTACACGTGTAGGAAGGTACAGGGATACAGGCTGTTTCCACGCTGTATCTTTGAACTAATTATAAACTGCAGATGCTGGTTTAAACCGATAGACACAAAGTGCTGGAGTAACTCAGTGGGTCAGGCAGCATCTCTGGAGGGAAGAAATGGGTGACGTTTCGGATCGAGACCCTTCTTCAGACTGAAGGTCTGGTTAATTGGCTTGGTATAAGTGTAAGTTGGCCCCAGTGTGTGTAGGATAATGTTAACGTGCGGGGATCGCTGGTCGGTGCCGACTCGATGGGCCGAAGGGCCTGTTTCCGCTCTGTATCTCTAAAATGATCCCTGTCCGCTACCAGGGCTGTGTAGGGCCACGTGCCGGGACATGGTGACATCTGGCTGTGATTTCCACAAAGCCAATCACGTATAGAGCAGCGCCGCAGATCAATGGGCCTCTGGTGCTTGGAGTCGGTCCACAACACAGCGGGGAAATTGGCTGTTACTCCGGCTTTTTGTGTCTAACAGGGACTTGGAGAGTGGGCTGGTCAACGAGTGACGCAGCTGGTCACGGCTCCCCTGATCTATGCTATTCCCACGCACTTATGGGCCTGTCCCACTGCGATGACTCTGTAGTCGACTGTCAGGGACTATTTTTACGAGCATTCACCTTCGACACCTCGCGACAACCTCCAACAGCAAAAATGGTTGCCACCGTCGTGTGTAGTCGCCCAAACGATGTCCTAAGTGGGACAGGCCCTTCAGGCTGCGGCTCGGTGCATCCCTCGGGCTTGGTCTCTCACAACTCTCACCCAATGTTGGCAGCCCGGCGAGTACCAAGGTATAGTGAACTGCTTTTGTTGTGTGCTAACCAATCAGCGGAAAGACTACACATGATTGCAATCAAGTCATCCACAGTGTACAGATACATGATAAAGGGAATAATGTTTAGTGCAAGGTAAAGATCGTCCAAGCGTCTGCAGTCAGGTAGATGGAAGCCCAGGGCTGCTCTTTCTGTAACACTGTCTGAATTGGAGGGGTTCTATCTTTAAGGAGAGGTTGGACAAACTTGGATTGTTTTCTGTGAAGCGATGGAGGTTAAGAAGTGATATATAACGTTATGACAGACGTAGATATGGTCGAGAGCCAGAATCCTTTTCCCCATGGTGGAAATGTCAAAGACCAGAAAGCATAGCTTTAAGGTGAGAGGGAATGGTTTAAAGGAGAAGTGCAGGGCAAGTTTTTAAATACAGCGTGTTGGGTGCTGGAATGTGCTGCCAGGGGTGGGGGTGGAGGGATATATAATTGTATGATGAAGAGGTTTTTAGATAGGCAGAGGAGATTAGTTTAACTTAACATCATGTTCGGCACAGACATTGTGGGCCAAAGGGACTGTTACTGTGTTGTACTATTCTACGCAACAAGATGTGTCTCCATACAAAAAGCAACTGTGAAATAAGGGTATTACCCAGGCCAAGTATGAGTTTAGTGCCTGGTGTGGTCACATTTCTAGTCACTATAATACAATTGGGTGGCCCAGCGGTAGTTCCCGCCTTACAGCACCAGAGATCCAGGTTCGATCCTGACCACGGATGCTTGTATGTACGGAGTTTGCACCTTATCCTCATCACCTGCGTGGGTTTTCTCTGGGTGCTCCGTTTCCCTCCCACACTCCAAAGACGTACAGGTAGGTAAGTTAATTGGCTTGGTAAAATTGTAAACTGTCCCTAGTGTGAGTGTAGGATAGTGCTAGTGTGCAGGGATCGCTGGCGGACCTGTTTCTGCGCTGTATCTCTAAACTAAATTGGAGTAGCATTTCACTCGAAATAATACAAATAAAATATTACTAATTGGACTGGGAGAGTGTGTAATCCATTGTGATTAACCAATTTAACTACATTATACATTACACGTTATGTTAATGTGATCTGAAATACATTAACATACTGTGTGTGGTGTGAAAGATTAAGAAAACATGAAACTGAAAATACATTTGCCTCAGCAAGCTGACTCCCTCTGTCCCCCTGTACCTTGGGGAAAAACATATTGAGATTTTACAACCCCAGAGATGACTTCTCGGAACACCGCATGCAAACATTATTCATTATAATATCCCAGACTGCACAGAGATTAGTTCTTAGCAAATTAACTTAAGGAATGCTTATTTAGTAAACCAGACCTGATGCTGCATCTACTGATGGCATTAGTCCATTCACTCAATTATCTCATGCCTGTTAGTCTCCAGGCTGATAGTTTCTCCCTCTTGGCCTTAATCCCTAAGTACTTATTATTTTCAAACTTATTTGAAAGGCTATTTATGGGAGACAGCACAATCTTACATTTGTAGTTGTGGTAGTTTTGTTGGAGGGAGAGGGTATTGAGCAAGTTGCCTGTATATATTTACCATATTTCTGCATATGACCAGGGAGCAGTGCTGAACCACTATCTACCTCATTGTTGAACCTCGGACTATCCTTGATCGGACTTTGCTGCCTTTAACTTGCACGAAGCGTTATTCCCTTATCATGTATCTATACACTGTAAATGGCTCGGTTGTAATGTATTGTCTTTCTGCTGACTGGATAGCAGGCAACAAAAGCTTTTCACTGTACCTCGATACACGTGACAATAAACTAAACTAAACATGCTTTTAGTCATAGTCGTACAGCACGGAAACCGGCCGTTCGACCCAACTTGCCCATGTTGACCAAGAAACTCCATTTACGTTTGTCCCACCTGCCCGCGTTCGGTCCATCTAAACCTTTCCTATCCATGAACCTGTCCTCTTACTCTGATCCCAATTTCCTTTGTAATCTTTTTCTCCTTGTGTTTTTCAAATTCCCTGTGCGTTTAGCTCTGTATCATGTTTCTTAAATGCACTGAAACCATATGACAGATGATAAAATTAGGGATTCATAACATCCTAAGCATACTTGCAGCACTGATAAATGGGCAACCAGGGACCTTTATTTCAGGAGCTTGCATTTTCATTGGGGGCGAGAAGGACAAGATAGGTAGGCATGAGTCTGTTTTAGTTTTTAGTCTTAGAGATTCAGCACGGAAACAGGCCCTTCGGCCCACCGGGTCCGCACTGACCAGCAATCCCGCCCACTAGCACTATCCTACACAGACTAGTGACAATTTTACATGTATACCAAGCCAATTAACCTACAAACCTGTACGTCTTTGGAGTGTGGGAGGAAACCATATATCTCGGTGGAAACCCGCGCGGTCACGGGGAGAACGTACAAACTCCGTACAGACTGTGCCTGTAGTCAGGATCTAACCTGGGTCTCTGTTGCCATGTGTGTGTATATATTATAAATGCAATATAAGGTTGCATTCTTCATGTTCCTGCTGCTTGTTCTGTCACTATTGAATCCCTCTTGACTGATAAATCTTTGCATCTATAATGCCCATCTTTTCCGAAGAGAATACAATGCATCAGGCCCAATGAATAGGCTGCGGGGAAAGTCGAGGAGGAAACCACTAAAGATGCCACTTGAGAACAAGTGGGTGGGATATTCATGGCCCATTTATACTGGCCCATGATCAAGAATTTTGTGAGGCATGGTTTCTAACCTGGGTATTATTTAATGATGCATCTGCTCACTCTACCCCCATACATGGCCATCATCAGTCAGGGTATTGACTATAGAAACAAGGAACCAGGCAGCACAGCGGGCAGAGCTGCTGCCTCACTGCACCAGAAAGCCGGGTTTGATCCTAACTACGGGTGCTGTCAGCGCGGAGTTTTACGTTAGTGAGTCCGCATTTGGAGAATTGTGTTCAGTTTTAGTCTCTTTGCTATAGGAAGGCTATTGTGAAACTGGATAGTGTTCAGAGAAGATTTATGAGGATGTTGGCGGGACTTGAGTTGTCGAGACCTATAGGAATACTTTATCCTTGGAACACAGGAGGCTGAGGGCTGACCTTATAGAGGTGTATAAAATCACAAGGGGAATATATAGAGTGAATGCAGTTATTTACTCCGAGTAGAGAAATCCATTACCAGAGGGCACACGTTTAAGGTGAGAGAGGAAAGATTTAACAAGTACCTGAGTGGCAACTTTTTTGTACAGTGAGGTGGGTGCATGGAATGAACTGCCTGGGGAGGTAGTTGAGGCAGGCACTATAACAACATTTAGACAGGGACATGGAGAGGAAAGATTCAGAGGCATATGGGCCAAACGCGGGCTGGTGGAGATAGTGTAGATTCAGGTAGATAGAGTGGTAAAGAAGGTATATGGACTATTTGCCTTCATTGGACAGGGCATTGAGTACAAGAGTCAGAAAGTCATGAATGTCGATCAATAAGACTTTAGTTTGGCCACATGTGGAGTATTGTGTGCAGTTGTCCTCACCCCATTACAGGAAGGATGTGTAGGTGACAGAGCGTCGGTGGCTGAAGGGTCATAGAATTATGACAGACATAGATCAGTAGATGGTCAGGGTGGGAATGTCAGGGACAAGAGGGCATAGCTTTGCGTTAAGAGGGGCAAAATTTAAAGGAATGTTTTTTTTACCCAGTGTGGTGGGTGCCTGGAGCTCGCTGCCTGGGTGGTGGTGGAGCCAGATACATAGTGGAGTTTAAGAGGATATTAGATTGTAGAATGGAGGGATATAGATCATGTGCAGACTGACAAGATTAATTTAGCTTGACATCATGTTGGGCACAGACATTCCTGTGCTGCACCTTTCTAAGTTCCAATTAGCAGTTGACCTAGAGTGCCTCATCTTAGGTGAAGACGCACCAGCAAGCCCTGACATGAAGTAAAATGTCCAGTTATGGTGAGCTTCAAAACTAATTGTGTAATTGTAAACATTTACAGGAAGAGGTCACCGATCGCACTATGTGCATGACTACAGGTGTTTCTTTCTTTCACTTCCCATCTCCAGAGGACGGACGTCCAATTAATGTCTTTATCACCATCCAAAATTAATTTAGTTTTGTTTAGTATTGAGATAGAGTGCGGCCCTTTGGCCCACCGAGTCAGCGCCAATCAGCAATCCCCGGACACACACAATCCTACACACTAGGGCCAATTTCCAATGATACCAAGCCAATGAACCTAAAAACCTGGACGTCTTTGGAGTTTGAGAGGAAACTGGAGCACCCAGAGAAAGCTCACTCAGGTGACAGGGAGAATGTACAAACTCTGTACAGACGGCGCCCGTAGTCAGGATGGAACCCGGGTCTCTGGCGCTGTGAGGCAGCAACTCTACCGCTGCACCACCGTCTTGTTCAATGGTCTTGAAGTGCATTTAAGAGTATGGACATTAACAATTAACTCTTGTTTTTCCATTGCAGTCTGCCATAAAAGGACTAAGCATGGGTGGCCTTCAGGTGGTTTCGATCACGGATAACACTCCGATCCCCCACAATGGCTGCCGGCCGCGCAAAGCACGCAGGATGTGAAGCCTTGTCCTGTGCACCGAATGAGGACATCAACATTATTGCAGAATGGCCAGAATCCAACACACTGCAACATGAGCTATGCTGAAATGTTTGCACTCTAATTACGAGAGGCTTATGTGGGACGGGAGTGGAAGTTACAGCCAAATCTGGCTGTGTGGGTAAATGATGAGAACATACCTTCTAATTCAGTGCGTAGAGCCTGATGGACAATGTAGGAAGGAACTGCAGATGCTGCTTTAAACCGAAGGTAGACACAAAAAGCTGGAGTAACTCAGCGGGTGTGAAGACAGACAAGATTAATTTAGCTTGACATCATGTTGGACAACTCAGCATCTCTGAAGAAAAGGAATAGGTCGAGACCCTTCCTCAGTCTAACCCGAACCCTCAATCTGAAGAAGGGTCTCGGCCAGAAACATCACCTATTCATTTTCTCCTGAGACGTCGTCTAAACCGAAGATTATGGGGTCTAAACCGCTGAGTTACTCCAGCGTTTTGTGTCTATTTTCTGATGGACAATGTGTTGATTTTCAAAGCACTGAGACTCCTCAACAGCACAGATAATTGTAAGAGGTGTCATCAAATAAATTGTGAAAATATACCAACTTGTATGTCAACTTTTTGCTTTTTCGTGGTAATGGTTTATTTTTTAATTCCAAACTTTAAAACTCTGAATGTGTCAGGAGGAACTGCAGATGCTGGTTTAAACCGAAGACAGACACAAAAAGCTGAAGTAACTCAGTGGGGTCAGGCAGCATCTATGGAGAAAAGGGATAGGTAACTTTTCAAGTCGAGACCCTTCTTGGTGTGAAGAAGGGTCTCGGCCCGAGACGTCATCCATTCCTTAAAACTCTGAACATCAATGCATTTTTCAAGTTGTGTACTTGATAATTGCAACGATTTGCAAAACTGCAAACAAAGTGTGCAACTCCTTCTCCTATTTCCGCACTGCCCTTTCTGCCCTGGGCCTCCACCATTGTCTGAACGAGGCCCCATGCAAACTGGGGGAACAACACCTCATATTTCGGTTGGGCAGCTTACAACCCAAAATGACTTCTCTAACTTCAAGTAACCCTCACTCTCCCCACCCTAGTTCTCCAACTACCTGATTAAATATTATTGATTGAAAGCCTCGTTGTTACCATTCCCCACAACTAACTATGAACCAATCTACAAATCCATAATCACCATCCCTATTGATGTATATTTTCACACCTTACCCTTCTACATCTCCCTCTCTGCTGACTCTCGGTCGGAAAAAGGGTCTCAACCCGAAACGTCACCCATTCCTTTTCTCCCGCAGACGCTGCCTGTCCCGCTGAGTTACTCCAGCATTTTGTGTCTTAACTGCAGAGGATAAAATAGAAAGGATGAAAGTTTGTCTGCTCGCCACCGTGGACTTGTTTCCCGGTCTAATCATTTAATGTTCGCCGTGTTCCCAGTGCAGTTTGAGTCGTATGATGAGCTAATTCAGCCCTGAGCTGAAGCATTTACACTGATACTTGGGTTGTAGAATGAATGAGTTATTGTTCATCAAATTCTGTTAATATTAATTAAAGCTCAACTTCCCACTCAGCAGGGGGGCTGCTGGCTGCTACATCTAATTCTACCCCAGCGAAGCTGTCACTGACAGCAGACCCACAACCTTCACGCATACATTAACGATATTAATGAACACTTCCTCCACTTTCCACGTCTCGTTCAGTTGCAGATTAGTCGGGATGATATTAGAAATGAAGACAAAGGCAGGCTCCAAACTTCTAACCTTGCATGAGTATTGATTGCAGGGAGACACAGCTGCCAGGCTGCATACTTTGGCCACGCATTAATTGAGCAGCGTAAGGACCAAGAACGGCACCCTACTGGGGCTGTATCAGTGGGGAACGAAAATGAATCCGAACCATTGCTTTAATAGCATCCCAGAAATATCCACTTGGTTTAGATGCTGAACGCTTGACTGGAATAGCAGTTTAATCAAAACCATCTTTTTAGTAGGCCCTCCGGAGAATTTCATTATTGGCTGCAGTGTTCCTGTAAGGAATGATTTGAGTAATCATCCGTCAGTCCTTCCAATTTTGGCAGTGGCCTGAGTAAGTGGAAAATGGGAAAATCAGCACTCAAATATAGTTGAACATGCTTCTGCAATTGGTGCAAGGCACACAGGGTTATAACCTTACATCAATTACAGCACGGAAACGGGCCTTCTCGGCCCTTCCAGTCCGTGCCGACCATTTATTTTCCCCTAGTCCCATCTACCTGCACTCAGACCATACCTCTCCATTCCCTTCTCGTTCATATACCTATCCACTTTACTTTTAAATGTTAAAATCGATCCTGCCTCCACCACTTCTGCTGGAAGATCATTCCACACAGCCACCACTCTCTGAGTAAAGACGTTCCCCCTCATGTTACCCCTAAACTTCTGTCCCTTAATTCTCATGTCATGCCCTCTTGTTTGAATCTTCCCTACCCTCAATGGGAAAAGCTTATCCACGTCAACTCTGTCTATCCCTTTCATCATTTTAAAGACTTCAATCAAGTCCCCCCCTTAACCTTCTGCGCTCAAAAGAATTAAGACCTAACTTGTTCAACCTTTCTCTGTAACTTAGTTGCTGGAACCCAGGCAACATTCTAGTAAATCTCCTCTGTGAGAGGCCTGCAGAGAACATGGGAACCAGCCCTAACAGGACCCTGTTCTCCTGCCACCTCTCTTTTCTAACTCCCACCCCCCTACTACAATCACTGAAGAAGGTGTGAAACGTCACCTATTCATATCCTCCAGAGATGCTGCCTGACCTACTGGGTTCCTCCAGCACTTTGTGTTTTGTTCAAGGTTCCAGCATCTGCAGTTCCTTGTCATAGAGTCTTACAGTGTGGAAGCAGGCCCAACTTGCCCACACCGGCTATCATGTCCCATCTGCACTAGTACCATCAGCTTACATTTGGCCCATATCCCTCTAAACATATCCTATCCATGTACCTGTCTTATTGTTTCATAAATGTTGTGGTAGTACCAGCCTCAACTACCTCCTCCGGCAACTCGTTCAATTCACCCAACACCCTTTGTGTGAAAAAGTTACCCCCAAGGTTCCTATTAAATAATTCCCCCCGCACCTTAAACCTATGTCCTCTGGTTCTCAATTCCCCTACTCTGGGCAAGAGACTGCGTCGCCCTGATCTATTCCTCTGGTGATTTTGTACAGCAGCAAATCTTGCAAAGTTTTCCATTGGATAGCAAGGGGACCGTCAGAGAGCGAGGTGGGCCTTCGGAGAGTGAGACAGGCCATCGGAGAATGAGGAGGCCATCCGGGAGTGAGTTGGGCGAGATCCTAGAGTTAGGGGAGCCATCGGATAGCATGGGGACCGTTAGAGAGCGAGGTGGGCCAACATGTGAGGTTATCCACTTTGGTGGCAAAAACATGAGGGTAGACTTTTATCAGAATGGTGGCAGATTAGGAAAGGGGGAGATGCAACGAGACCTGGGTGTCATGGTACACCAGTCATTGAAAGTAGGCATGCAGGTGCAGCAGGCAGTGAAGAAAGCAAATGGTATGTTAGCATTCATAGCGAAAGGATTTGAGTATAGGAGCAGGGAGGTTCTACTGCAGTTGTACAGGGTTTTGGTGAGGCCACACCTGGAGTATTGCGTACAGTTTTGGTCTCCAAATCTGAGGAAAGACATCCTTGCCATAGAGGGGGTACAGAGAAGATTCACCAGACTGATTCCTGGGATGTCAGGACTTTCATATGAGGAAAGATTGGATAGACTCGGCTTGTACTCGCTGGAATTTAGAAGATTGAGGGGGGATCTTATAGAAACTTACAAAATTCTTAAGGGGTTGGACAAGCTAGATGCTGGAAGATTGTTCCCGATGCTGGGGGAGTCCAGAACAAGGGGTCACAGTCTAAGGATAAGGGGGAATTCCTTTAGGACCGAAATGAGGAAAACATTCTTTACACAGAGAGTCGTGAGTCTCTGGAACTCTCTGCCACAGAAGGTAGTTGAGGCCAGTTCATTGGCTATATTTAAGAGGGCGTTAGATGTGGCACTTGTGGCTAAAGGGATATGGAGAGAAGGCAGGTACGGGATACTGAGTTGGATGATCAGCCGTGATCACATTGAATGGCGGTGCAGGCTCGAAGGGCCAAATGGCCTACTCCTGCACCTATTTTCTATGTCTATGTCTAACATGCGGCAGGAGGCAGTAGATGGGACTGTTTGGTGAACTTTGCTAATTTTGTCACCAAAGCGTGGCGACACTTGTGTACTGCCTAGGTGAGGTCTGCTACATGGTTTTACCGGGCTGCATGCAACACAAAGCATTTCAGTGTATCGAGGTACATGTGACCATAAAGTAACATTGAATCATTGCACTCTCCATCTTATTTATACCCTGTCCCTTTTATCCTGTATTTGTACACTGTGGACGGCATAATTGTTATAATAAATGGAACTAAACTTTTGAAAACCTTGCTCGCTAACACACCACCAACTTTCATGTCATCTGCAAACTTACTAGTCATACCTCCTACCAGTCTGAAGAAGGGTCTCGACCTGAAACGTCACCTATTCCTTCGCTCCATAGATGCTGCCTCACCCGCTGAGTTTCCCCAGCAGTGTTGTCTACCTCGTCATACCTCCTACAATCACTTAGAGCTTTTCTGTGTATTCTCTTTTTTCTCATTAAAATACCTTTTCAGTTTTTGTGAGACTGTCTAGTACCAGCGCATGAAATTGCAGATGAAATGTGTAAGAAGGAACTGCAGATGCTGGTTTAAAACGAAGATCGACACATAAAACTGGAGTAACTCAGTGGGACAGGCAGCGTCTCTGGACAGAAGGAATGTGTGATGTTTAGGGTCGAGATGCTTCTTCGGTCTGAACAATGGTCTCGACCCAAATCGTCACCCATTCCTTCTCTCCAGAGATGCTGCCTGTCCCGCTGAGTTACTCCAGCTTTTTGTATCTTCCAGGAAATTGCAGAGCAGGCTTTGGCTTTATCACTCCTTGGCTATATAGAACAGCCTATAATGTGCTTGCAGCTAATTCATGGATATGTACTCAACGCTGTGTCAATTCATGTAAGGTCCCCACATCAGCAGCCTTCCTTTTTATCTTCACTCTGTTTAGTATTTCTATTGTTTTCATTTTTAACCCATTTTCCTGACTTGCGACAACTTTCTGTTTTAAAGTTAAAAGGTCTGTCCCACTGTGGGGACTTAATTGGCGAGTTTAGAAGAGTTTGCCCTCGACTCATACTGGCAGCACGGTCGACACGAGGTCCTAAGAGGTCTTTGTAACTCTCCTTCATGCTCGAGATTAGTCCCTGCGTACTCCGCGCCTCAGCTAGGTAGCGGCGTATTTTTCAACATGCTGAAAAATACCTGCGAGTAAAAAAACGTTGCCATGGAAAAAATCAATATTGTTTTACTTGTAGGTTTTGTCGAGGTAGGTCGTAGTAGGTCGGCATCTTAGCCGTAGGTAATCAAGGGTAGTTGAAGGAAATCGAGGGTAATTAAAAGTAAAAGTGTCTGAAGAAGGGTTTCGGCCCAAAACATTGCCTATCTCCTTCGCTCCATAGATGCTGCTGCACCTGCTGAGTTTCTCCAGCATTTTGTCTACCCCTGTAGTTAAGTTATCTGGCTTCTTAAAAGTCTCTCCACTCCTTCTCCCCCCCTTCTCTCTCCTTCTCTTCCCCCCCCCCAACTTCTCCGCGCTCTCTATAGGACTTACCGAACTGTGCCAGCCGTCTTTTACCTTCCTGTTCAGTGCGTCAGTCAGTGATCCCCTGTTTTCCCTGGCCCCCATCTTTGCGATTTGTGTGTGTGTGTGTGTGTGTGTGTGTGTGTGTGTGTGTGTGTGTGTGTGTGTGCGCGCGCGCGGTCGGTCGATCCAGCTCGCGGTTTCGTTGCTGATGGTCGATCCAGCTCGAGGTTTTTCAGGCGAGTGCCCTCGATCTTGAAGGTCGAAGACAGTCGCTGAGAAGTCGCGTTAGTGGGACAGGCCCTTTAAGGATACTTCTTTTCGTGTCCATCTTGTTACAAATGTTGACTTCGCTGTCATCGCCCGTCCTGAAAAGGACGCAAGCTTCCGGCGACAATCAGTGGGAGCCGTCACTTGTTGCAATAGATGATGTTGGTAGCAGAATTAGCCCGGGGTACTTCCAGTTTCCAGCCCCGCGACGTGGACGCTTCTGCTATGGGGCCCTTTAAGGAGAGAAGAGATATGAATTGTGAAGCCAGAAGAAGGAATATAGGGGGGAAGGGAGGAATTGGTGAATCCAGGTGGGGCACAATGAAGTGGGGGTGGAGGGGGGGGGGGGAAGGGGTGAGATTGGTTGTTTGTATGTTGGTTGCTTAAGATTGGAGAATTCAATGTTCATACAGTGAGCTACCCAAGCGATATATGAGGTGCTTTTGCATATGGCCTCACCCCTGGCAATGGAGGAGGGCCAGGTCAGAAAGGTCGGAATGGGAAAGGGAGATACAATGGTAGCAGCCTGGACTTCCAGCAGCCCTGCCCCTGGTGGACTGAACACTTGTGCAAGAACATTGTCATAAACACCTGAGTAACAGCCTCGTGAATGGATTTCCACATGGTGTGTGGTGCACAATCTCCCATGTTAATAACACTCACGCCTTTTGGCTTTTCATCTCTGGACTTTGTCCAACCATCTGCCGTTCAAGCCCCCCCCCCCCCCCCCCCCCATGTATCCAACTACCACTCACTTGGGTTTGTCCTGCCCCTCCTCTCTTCCAACTTTCTCCTCCCCAACCCCCAAACACAATCAGTCCGAAGGAGGATCCTGACCTGGAAGTTCACCTGTCCATGCTCTCCAGAGATGCTGCCTGATCCGCTGAGATACTCCAGCACACTGTTTTATGTCCTTAACGTAGAACGCGATGGAAGACATACCATCAAGCTGGTGCCTTCACTATATGGTGGACATGTACACTGACCGGCTGAATAGAAACCAAGACCAGTTTTCCCCTCATTGATACACACACAGCTGCTACAGCCACAGGGTTAATACATATTCAAAGAGACAGCAGAGTGTTTATCTCACTTTGCAGTCTGTAAAACTCTGCAGAGAAAGAGTGCAGGAAGGAACTGCAGGTGCTGGTTTACACCAAAGATAGACGCTAAAAGCCAGATTAACTCAGCGGGTTAGGCAACATCTCTGGACAAAAGGAATAGGTGATGCTTCGGGTCAAGACCCTTCTTCAGACTGAGAGTCAAGGAACTGATTATTGGTGGGCACCCATTGAAGAGCTACAAGGTCTGTATGGATTCATACCACAAATGGCTGTACAGTCACCCACAGTGTGTACCGAAGATAGACACAAAATGCTGGAGTAACAGTGGGACGGGCAGCATCCCTGGAGAGAAGGAACGGGTGACGTTTCAGGTCGAGCTCCTTCTTCAGAAGGTCGGCCAATCGGCCTGTCCTTGATCCTTACTCTTGGCGGTCACTTCAGTCAGTTTTGTTTATTGTCACATGTACCGAGGTACAGTGAAAAGCTTTTGCTGCGTTCTATCCAGCCAGCGGAGACAATGCATGATTAGAATCGAGCCACTTACAGTGTATAGATACATGATAAGGGAATATAATTTAGTGCAAGGTAAAGTCCAATCACGGATAGTTCGAGGGTCACCAAAGAGGTAAATAGTAGTTCAGCTCACTACCACCCTGCCACAACCAGAGGGTGGTTCAGCAGAATAGATGATTCAGTTGCCTGGTAACAACCGGGAAGAAACTGTCCCTGAATCTGGAGGTGTGCGTTTTCACACTTCTATGCCTTTTGCCCGATGGGAGAGGGGAGAAGAGGGAGTGGCCAGGGTGCGAAGCATCATTGCCGAGGCAGCGTGAGATGCCAATGGAGTCAATGGAAGGGAGGTCGGTTTGTGTGATGGTCTGGGCTGCGTCCACAATTTGCTGTGATCTTGGATGAAGCTTGGGCTGCCGAGCTTGCTCATGTTTGCACCGGGTGGGTCGGCTCCGGCAAGCGGAGCCCAATAATTTGGTCGCCCAAATATAGGAAGGATGTCAACAAAATAGAGAGGGTACAGAGGAAATTTACTAGAATGTTGCCCGGGTTTCAACAGCTAAGTTACAGAGAAAGGTTGAATAAGTTAGGTCTTTATTCTCTGGAGCGCAGAAGGTTAAGGGGGGACTTGATAGAGGTCTTTAAAATGATGAGAGGGATAGACAGAGTTGATGTGGACAAGCTTTTCCCTATGAGAATAGGGAAGATTCAAACAAGAGGACATGACTTTAGAATGAAGGGACAGAGGTTTAGGGGTAACATGAGGGGGAACTTCTTTACTCAGAGAGTGGTAGCGGTGTGGAATGAGGTTCCAGTGGAAGTGGTGGCGGCAGGTTCGTTGGTATCATTTAAAAATAAATTGGATAGGCATATGGATGAGAAGGGTATGGAGGGTTATGGTATGAGTGCAGGCAGGTGGGACTAAGGGAAAAAAGTTGTTCGGCTCGGACTTGAAGGGCCGAGATGGCCTGTTTCCGTGCTGTAATTGTTATATGGTTATATGCTTAAGAGCTGCCGGCCTGGAAAGATGGCACTTAGAAGTCAGAAGAGATATTATTATTTTTTTTATTTTATTTTTTTCTTTCTTTTTCGTATCTTTTTTGAAAATTCTTTCTTTTCTTTTTCCTTTCTTCCTCCTTTCCCTCCTTTCCTTTTTTCTTTTTTCCGATTCACTTATTAGTTTATAAAATATTAAAACTGAAGCTGTACGAAAATTGTATCATTGTTATGTCGATTACTTTCTCCGTGTACAATTGCTTCTAATAAAATAAATATTTTAAAAAGTAGAGACATGGAAGGGATAAGAAGAAGCAGGTGATGGAGAGTTATGGTCCATATGGATGCAGACGGGATTGTTTACATTGGTATCCCAGTTGGCACAGACACTGTGGGCCAAAGGCCATGTTCCTGTGCTGTACTGTGAAGCATCAAGAGTGAGAATTATCATTTATAATTGTTTCAACTAATGTACCTTTAAAGAGAGAAAAAAAAAATCAGTCGGGAACAATTTGTCTTTGTGTGAACTAATTGGATGGCGTTATATTTCATGCAACACTCAGCTCAAACTCAATTAATTACCTCTTGTTTCCAAAGCTGGATCTCTTCCCACTCACTGTCAAAGCAGGTGGGGAAATTGGGAGTTTGCTGCTCACTGCGAACTGTTTGTGCCAGTAATTGGATGCTGCGGTAAATGGGCTCCTGTTATGCAGCACACTTTGATTCATTGTACACTATTACTTAAACATAATTGAGAGTCAGGACCCCAATTTTGTGGTATCCAGGTGTGAAATAAGGGTGTCCACGGAATAGAGATCCTGAATTAGTTTAGTAACGCTGAACGAGGCCACCTTAGAGGGTGACACAGCAGTAGAGTTGCTGCCTTACAGCGCCAGTGACCTGGGTTCGATCCTGGCTACGGGTGCTGTCTGTACAGTTTGTACGTTCTCCATGCGTGGCTTTTCCCCAGATGTTCAGGTTTCCTCCCACACTCCAAAGACGTACAGGTTTGTAGGTTAATTGGCTTCTGTAAAATTTGGTGTCCCTAGTGTGTAGCATAGTGCTAGGAGACGGGGATTGCTGGCCGGTGCGGACTCGATGGGCTGAAGGGGCCTGTTTCCGTGATGTATCTTTAAAAACTACAACTTACAAAATAGAAACAAGTTGGGATGGTGAAATGATTTTGTTTAAAGAAAAAACATATATTGTAAATGAATCCCAGTAGTCGAGACAGCTTCATTTATCTGGAACAAGTGTGGATATCATTTTCAGCTGACAAAATTCTATCTGAAATGTTGGCCTGTAGTTTATTTCGGATGCTGGCCATTTCTGTCAATTTGCTGTTTTATTATTAAAATAACAAAGGAGGATGACTGAGGCTGAATCACAATACTCTGGGTTGCCAAGACAGCGGCAATTAGTAGATTACTTAATTTAGAAAAGAGATGAGCCCAGCCCATCACTAGGGTCATTAGATGCCATTATGCCCATCAGCACAACGCAGCTTTTTGTCATCCTTAACTCCGTACCGCACAGAAAGCTGCTGCTGCTGCAGTCTCTTATTATGTCGGATGGAACTGCAGATGCCGGTTTAAAGCAGATAGACGCAAAATGCTGGAGTAACTCAGTGGGAAAGGCAGCACCTCTGGAGAGAAGGAATAAGTGACGTTTCGGCTCGGGATCTTTCTCTAAACCAAAAGCAGAGCTGATGAGGGAAATAGGGTAAACGCACTGATTTTAAAAAAATGCAGAATAGCAGATCCAAGTTCCGGGGGACATCCATTTAGGGTGAGAGGGGAAAGATTTAATACGAACCCGAGGGACAGGTTTTTCCACACAGAGTGTGGTGGGTATATGGAGAAAGCTGCCAGAGGTGGTAGTTGTGGCTAGTACTATAACAACATTTAACAGATATTTAGACAGGTACATGGATAGGAATGCTTTGGAGCGAGACATGGGCCAAACTCGGGCACTTGGAACTACTGTAGATAGGATAACTTGGTCGCCATGGGCAAGGTGGGTCGAAGGGCCTGTTTCCACGCTGTATGACTCTATGACCAGATATCATATTCACTCATTGAACTACTCAGGAATTGAAACTGTCCTATTGTAACGCATAACTGCAGTAAATAACTTTATTCATGTCTTTCCAAAAATTATTGCAATTGATGCAAGCATCCTTCATAGGGTCCCACATCAGTGAGACTGGTTACTCTAGTATTAATGCACATGGACTAAAGAACAAAACCAATATACAAGAGTCTGAAGTGACCTGAAACGTCACCTATCTATCCTCCAGAGCTGCTGCCTGGCCCACTGAGTTACTCCACTTTGTATTCTTTTTAAATATTACACAAAACCTAGAGTCCCACAGAGATTGTACGATTGCTACAAGTGCAGTATCGATCGAGCTCAACACAGCACTGAAACATAAATCATTTTGTTGGGTGCATATAGTGTTTCTTTTCTCAGGACGTCACCAAGTATTTTTCAGCCAATTAAATATTTCTGAAGTGTTGTAACTGAAGTGCCTTAACCAACACAGCAAATTACAGCTTGAACATCGATTCTCCAGCAACTGATGGTCTCGTATTAAGCCGGACAAAATTATGGGAGCTCAGTAGAAATTCCCTGATCGGCCACAGATAGCGAAGTGAAGTGATGAGTGATGAAAGAGTTCCAGTCGTGTCCCTCTGTCGTGAATGACTTGAAGGGGCCTGGCCCACTTAGGCGACCTTTACAGCGACTGCTGGCACTAGTGATAGGTCGCCAACATTTTCAACATGTTGAAAATTCTGCCTGTATGGTCGTCAGAGGTCTCCTGTGGTCGTGAGAGGTCTCCAAAGAGTCGTAGCATCTTTCAGGTCGCCGCTGAATTTTCAACATGATGAAAATTTTCGGCAACCTACCACAGGTGCTAGCAGTCGCCTGTAAAGGTCGCTTAAGTGGGACAAACCTTTCCAGCGCTCTCAATCTTCTCGCCTGTTTTGCAAAGACTAAATACAGTAAACCCTCACTTTAACAAACCCTTATAACAGATGGTAGACAAAATTGCTGGAGAAACTCAGCGGGTGCAGCAGCATCGATGGAGCGAAGGAAATAGGCAACGTTTCGGGCTGAATCCATTCTTCAGACTGATGGAGGGTGGGGGGGGCGGCGGGGAGAAGAAAGGAAAAAGGAGGAGCCCGGGGGCTGAGGGAGAGCTGAGAAGGGGAGGAGACAGCAAGGGCTAACGGAATTTGGAGAATGTTGGATATGGCAGATGGACTGCTGACCCATCCCCGCCGACTCCGCTGCACAAGGACGGAAGCGGAGACTCCTTCCTCCAACCCCCCACCTCCTGTTCCTTCGCCCCTGAAATCACAGACATGCTCCACCTCGAAAGCGGCAGCATGTGATAGGGGAGGGAGCCCCATGGTGACCAAGGGGATACACTGAAAGAGAGTGCTGGAGTAACTCAGCCGACTGAATCACTGAGGAAGGGTCCCAGTCACCTATCCATGTTCTCCAGAGAATCTTCATAAGTTCATGCCACTGAAGTAGAAATAGGCCATTTAGCCCATCAAGTACTCTGCCATTCAATCATGGCGGATCTATCTTTTTCTCTCAACCCCATTCTCCCGCCTTCCCCCCATAACCCTGGTAACCATGCCGACCATCGACCACCCGTTCGCTCTTGTTCTGCGTTATCCCACCTGCACACGTGGGGCAATTTTACACAGGTCAATTAACTTACAATTTTGCACGTCTTTGGGGTGTGGGAGGAAACTGGAGCACCCAGAGCAAACCCACAAATCACAGGGAGAACACAGACAGCACCATGGCTCAAGATCACAGGCAGCACCCGAGGTCAAGATGGAACGGGGGTCTGCGCCACTGTGTCACATTTTAGTAGCAGGAATGAGCAAATCAAGGGATAGAAACACAGTGTTAGGCAACATCACTGGAGAACATAGATAGGCAGCGTTTTAGGTTGGGACACTTTTTCATACTGATTGTGTGGGGGGGGGGGGGGGGTGTGGAGTAAGGTGGAAGAAAGATGTGGGCGAGACAAAGTCTGGCAAGTAATGGGTGGAACAAGGAACTGCAGATATTTACAAAAAGAGTCCCAATAATACCTGACCCACTGAACTACTCCAGCACTTTTGTGTCCTTTCGGTGAGTGAAGAAGGGCTCGCTGATGCACCTTGCAAGCCGGGAGTGGCGTCAGAAGCCGGGGTTTAACGTGCCAGGGAGACCGTGGGAGCCAGGGACGGGTCTGCGGGTCATTCCATTCACATTTGGTTTACATTTGACATTTGTTTAATTTCCGTTTCTGGCACTCCATGGTGCTTCCGACACACAGGAGGGGTGCCATTAGTGGGCCAGGGGTGTATTGGTGTTTGATAATCACACGACCTGGTCGACCAGAAATACGGATAATCCAGAAAGGCTCTGGAACGGCGGGTGCCGGAAAATCAGTGTTCAACCTGTACCATAAAAAGTGAATGAACAGTTAACCTGCTTCAGCAAAATTGAAAACACGTTTTGTTGCAGGATCAGAAACTTTAGAGAGGAACAAATTATTATGTTCCATCACAATAATTAATCCCGAAAATCTCCAGCGTAGATGAATAGAGTTAAAATAAATGAGGAGGTAATCAAACACCATTCTGCAAAAATTTTATTGACCAAGTCGATGTGATGTCCTTAAGTATAAAGGTGTTTATAAAATGTAGCATTCAGATGAAAACGAGTTGAAAGTCATTTGTAAAATTAGAAATTCGTCATACAATAATTCTTGCATACAGGAGGGGAATGCAAACCTGGTTCCATGGAAGCAGAAAGCTTCCACGTGAAATTAAATGTGGTACAATAAATTCACAACACTGGTGAAATTAAAAGACAACTTATGCCCAGAAATTCCTCGCCAGTCACAAGGCCAACCTCAGTCGAAGCAGAGAGTACAAGACTGAGATACGGCCAAAGAGATGCTATTTTTCAATCACAACCAACAATACATTTCGAGGCAACAGAAATCTTCAATTGGACAGAGCTGATACGTTATATCCAGTTTCAATTTTAAAAAAGGTCAGTTCACACAAACACAAATAAACCTAAAGCTACAGAAAACAGAACAGGTCAATATTTTGGAGAGAATCCACCTAATTACCAAGCTTCCAGAGGAAGACTTTAATGCCATTTTCTGTATTCCCCTGGCTTTTGAACTGCTACATACTTCCATCAATTTCAGATATTATTATTAATAATATTAGCAATTCCAGATTCTCACCACCACCCTCTTCCCTGTCCACAGTAAGACTCATCCATCCTTGTTCCCAGTTTAAAATGGGACTTCACTTCCACCAAATGGTGAAACAGTGAACCACGTTTTATTGCACCGACTCCATCGATTCCCAAGCTGGTAGTGTGTAGGAAGGAACTGTAGATGCTGGTTTAAATCGAAGAGAAACACAAAATGCTGGAGTAACTTGGCAGGACAGGCAGCCTCTCTGGAGAGAAGGAATGGGTGATGTTTGCGGTCGAGAAGAAGGGTCTCGACCTGAAACGTCACCCCTTCCTGCTCTCCTCAGAGGCTGCCTGTCCCGCTGTGTTACTCCAGCATTTCGTGTCTATCCCAAGCTGGTAGTGAACTGTTCGATTGCCGGGTCTGCCGTCATTTGAGCAATGAAATGAAAATAAATGATAGTTGCACAATATCAGGGACCAGCGCTCCAGAGACGCCACTGTCAAGAGGTTTACCTTTTCCACTGACTTGGTCATCCACTTTCCTGGCCGCTCAGAGGATTAGGTGTGAAAGACGAGTTAGAATACTGAATCTAAGGTTGTTGCCTTCCACTACACTTCTTCCAAGTTCTACCTTTGGTGGTTCCAGACTCTCATTTGGATGTCCTCCTGGCACACCACAACGATGTGAGCCCAACACCATCTTCACACGCACGTGTGACGCATGTGAAAACTGACCACGTACTCCGCGTTGGTCCTCTGTACTGATATGGCAAATGGTTCGAAAGGATGAAACGTAAAAGCCACGAGGCGCCGCACCGTGTGATTAACCGGCCGTCCCAGCAGCCCTGCTTGGATTTTGAACTTCAGTAGGCCCGAGTCCCGAGCATAAAATCTAAAAAACAGAAACAGATTCGTTTGTGTAGAAAGGAACTGCAGATGCTGTTTTTTACCAAAGATAGATGGCACAGTGGCGCAACGGTCGAGCTGCTGCCTTACGGCGCCAGAGACACGGGTTCGATCCTGACTACGGGTGCTGTATATATATAGAGGTTATAAGTTCTCCCCATGACCTGTGTAGGTTTTCCCCGGGTGCACCAGTCTCCTCCCACACTAAAAAGACATGCAGGTTTGTAGTTTCAAGAGAGAGTTAGATTTAGCTCTTAGAGCTAATGGAATCAAGGGATATGGGGGAAAAACCAGGAACGGGGTATTGATTTTGGATGATCAGCCATGATCATGTTGAATGGTGGTGCAGGCTCGAAGGGCCGAATGGCCTACTCCTGCACCTATTTTCTATATTCTAATTGACTTTGGTAAGGATTGTCAATTGTTCCCTGTATGTCAGGTAGTGCTAATGTATAGGTAATTGCTTGTTGGTGCGGACTCGGAGGGCCGAAGGGCCTGTTTCCCTAAACTAAAATAGACACAAAATGGTGGGGTAACTCAGTGGGACAGGCAGCATCTTTGGAGAAAAGGAACAGGTGGCATTTCGGGTCAGAACCCTTCTTCAGATTGAAAGATAAAGGTTGATGTGGGGGTTGGGGGGGGGGGGGGGTGGTGAGGAAAATTTGAGGCGAGAAACTCCCACAAGTCCGCAGCATAACAACGGAACTGTTACAGTCAAGAGGTCCCTCACAAATGAGCGGTGAGCAAGTGAGGGGATAGTTCTGAACTATTAAGATAATTCATTGCATCGACCAGAAGATCCTGGTCTGTGCCAAATTTATTTACTTGAGTATTTACAGTTTCTACCTCCACGCAGGGTTAGGGAGCTCCTGAAATATTGCTATTGTATCTGCCTCCACTGCATCCCCTGGCAGCTACACGTGTGAAATTAAAGCACAGCTTCTAGAAAATGAAACTGTGCTTTAATTTGTTATAATTTGTTTAATGTGTTTTAATTTGCGTAAACTAAGAGCAGATCACCAACTGCAGAACCAGATTACTTTACTCTCTGATCGAGTCAAGAGTGATTTATTGTCATATGTCCCAGATAGAACAATGAAATTCTTACTTCGATCAGAGATACAGCGCAATGCCAGGGGATGCAGTGGAGGCAGATACGATAGCAACATTTCAGGGGCTCCCTAAATCTTCGGCCCACCGGGTCCGCGCCGACCAGCGATTACCCTGTACACTAGCACTATCCTACACACACTGAGGACACTTTTTCTTAACCAAAGCCAATTAACCTACAAACTTGTGCGTCTTTGGAATGCGGAACAAAACCGAGGATCTCAGAGAAAACCCACGCAGGTCACGGGGAGAACGTACAATCTCCGCACCTGTACTCAGGATCGAACCCGGGTCTCTGGTGCTGTAAGGCAGCAACTCTACCGCTGTGCCACTGTGCCGCTCAGATGGCGAAACAAAAGATCAGGGAGTGGGGAATGACTTTGTTAGAAGGTGAAACACAAGTTCATGAGTTTGCAGCAGAATCTCTGTTACCTTTTAACGAGGTGAAATGTTTGAAAACAAAATGGAAACATTTTTCCCTGGAGATAAGGAAGGTAAATATGCTGTATAATTATGCTAATTATGAAGTAAATACAATCAAGAGGGGCATAGATAGGATAGATAGAATCATTATCCTGTGGTAAGGCACCAAAGGCAAGTGGTTTAACGAGAAAATTATGTTTAAAAGAGGGTCGGGGGGAGGGAGGGTTTTCCACAGAGAGTGACCGATAGCTGGAAAGTGCTGCCACAGCAGGTGGCGGTGGCTGGTACAGGTACTACAGTCAAGAGTCATTTAGACTGGCACTTGAATGGGCAAGGCTTGGAAGGATATTGACCTAAAACAGACACATGGGATTAGTGTCAATAATCAATCAGATTGGTGCGAACTTGGTGGGTCGAAGGGGCTGTTTCTACATTGTACCGCTCTGTATAATTCGGCATTGGGTAGCAATCAGTGAATGTGTGCAAGGGGAGAGGCACAAGTTACTACAACTATCCACTTGATGGAATTAAGTTAGTTAAAGCTAATAGCCTTGGAAATAAAAGCATTGAATTAGAAAATATTATGGACGCTGCTTGTTTACCCTGTGTGAGCGCCGGAGGGTGGATGAGGACACGCTGCCGAGAAAACAAAGTAGGACCCAGAGCAGGGGAGGAGCCAGCGCGAATGACGTGGGACCATTGGGACGATACGACTTTATTTATCCCAGGAGGGAAATTGATCTGCCAACGGCCATAAAAACACAAAATACATGAAATTAAAGTGAGGGTGGAAAGTATTGGGGATGTGCAAAGATTGGGATGGGGGGGGGGGGGTGGGAATCAGTCTCAATCTACCCCACGACAGAAGGGGGAGGTTGTAGTTTGATAGCTACAGGGAAGAAGTATCTCCTGTGGCATTCTGTGGAGGGGGTGAGCTGTATTGTCCAGTTTGAGGAGCATCCTCCCCTGCAAGACCACCTGCCATGAATCCAACTCCGCCCCCAGGATGGAGCCAGCCTTCCTGATGAGTTTCTTGATCCTATTGGCGTTCAGGGCCTTCTCCCCAGCACACGACAGCGAAGAAGATGGAACTGGTTATCACCGATTGGTAGAACATCTGCAGCATCTTACTGCGGGCGTTGATGGAGCAGATCCTTCTCAAAAAGTACAGGTGGCTCTGTCCCATCTTGTATAGGGTCTCAGTGTTCCTGATAAAGTCTAGTTTACTGTCCAGGTACACTCCTAGGTATTTGTACTCCCTGGTAAATTACACATCCACACCATTGATGGAGACAAGGGACAGGGGTGTTCCTCTCCTCCTAAAGTCCACCACAAACTCCTTAGTCTCATAGCCCGAAGCCCACGGTACAAGTTCATTCCAAGAGCTCTCCCGAGTTTTAAAAAAATCAAACTCGTGGTAAGCACGGAGAATGGATGTAGCGGGTACGTCGGAGCTCGGGGACGACTCTTAGCGCTAACGGCAGGTACTCGGGAAGACTCGCTAACGGCAGGTAAGCACGGGAAGACCCGTGAAGATTTTTCAACATGATGAAAAATGTGGACGAGAGTCCCGGGTACCGACGAGTGGCCATTACCGTAAATCTCCGAGTTCGAATCAGGGCAAACTCGGGAGAACTCTTGGAATGATCTCGTACAGTGGGACAGGGCTTTTATGTGTTGAGCTGCAGGTGATTCAGCCCACACCACTCAACAAAGTCGTTGATTACACCTCTGTATTCAGCTTCCCTCCCCTCACTGATGTAGCCCACAATTACAGAGTTATCCGGAAACTTCTGCAGGTGGCAGGAGACGGAGTTATATCTGGAGTCCAAGGTGTAAATGGTGAACAGGAAGACGCCCTGTGTTGCTCACCACCATGTCCAAGACACAGTTCTGTAGTCTGACATTTGTGAAATTCCCTACCACAGAGGGCAGTGGAGGCCAAGTCACTGGATGGATTTAAGAGAGCTCTAGGACATGTCACATTCGAAAATAAAGTATCAATGACGTTACCTGATGGGGTGATCCCCACAAGTCTTTGGCCGCTCCATTACTGAGACCCACTTGTCATCGTAGCTAAAGAGGGAGAGATCAAGGTATGGGCTGCTGCTGTATGACTGTGCACTGATGGGGAGCTGCCCAAGCAGTCGCCTCACCGCCTCAGTGTGACCCCCGTATTTGGCATTCACAATAGTGTCTTTAAACCTGAAATAAAGGAAAGGTTTGACAGATTGGAATTGGGACTGCAGTTTGAACAAAGTCTGTTGTGGGTGATGAACTTTGCCGTTCCTCTCTGGCCTGGTTATACTGTATCTACACTCAGCACCAAACTCTGAAAGCATACCACGTATGTGAGCTCTCTACAGTCAAGAAGATCCGGAAGATCACTGGAAGCAAAATCCCAAGCTAGACTGCAGTTTACAATAACAGCAAGAAATATAAATGGCGAGAATGAGAAAACTGCCCAACTATTTTTACTTCAAATGGCCTCTTTAAACTAGAGAGATACAGCATGGAAACAGGCCCTTCGGCCCACTGCGTCCGCACTGACCAGCTATCACCCCGTACACTAAACCAACACAGTCACAGGGAGAACATACACACTCCGTAAAGGCAGCACCCGTGGTCAGGATCGAATCTGGCTCACTGGCACTCTAAGGCAGTTTCTTCCCCTCTGTTGTGTAGGAGTGAACTACAGATGCTGGTTTAAACCAAAGCTAGACACAAAAAGCTGGAAGAGGTGACAAAGAAGGGTCTGCACAACAGAGGGGAAGAAGGTGTTCCTGGGCCTGGCAGTGCGCGCTTTCAAGCTTCTGTTCCTTCTGCTGGATGGGAGCAGGGAGAAGGTGGGATGACTGGGTGGGATAAGTCTTTGATTATGTTGGCTGTTTTCCCTTTAGCCAAAAGCGACTGAGAGTGAAATGGAAGATAACTATTTGGGATGATGGAGGAACCACTCACCTTCGCTGAATCTGCCTGGCAAAGTTATTGCTGGATGCAGAGCAGGGAAACTGGACTGCTTCACTGTGCAGGGTGGCGTTTCGATAGAGGTCGCAGAAATTCTCAAACAGTTGTAAAAGCTCGTCGCAAGTATTCTCAAACACAGCCAGGACCCGAGTGGTAACCATGTTATAAACAACAAAGAACGACGGCTGCAGAGGAAAGAACGGACAAGAGGAGAAGATTAGCCCGAGGTACTAATTTCATGCATATTCACACATCCAACATTAACAAAGGCCACAAAGTCCCAGTGTAACTCAGGGATGTCACGCTGCATCTCTGCAGAACATGGGTAAGCGAGCCAAGTATTCTGAATATACTACATTAAGGAACAAGATAATGGTGGTCTCCATTTTGTCCTCTGGACAATACCTGCACCAGCTCAGCACTACCGTAGTCAGGTTGGTTTTCAGTGCTCAGGAGTGTAAGGATTCATTTCACGACACCAGGTTGGTGACAGAGAGGCAGCGTGTGATGACAGTTCCGGCAAGCGGTAAATTGCTAGATTAACAGTTAATGTCAGAAATGAATATCATATGAGGACCATCAGCCACAAAATGTTTGGAAGGAAAAGCCTACACTCTGACATAAATCAAACGTTACAACTGTGAGTGCCCTGCATGTTGATTTTACCCTTCAAGTACAGTTCATGCTCTAAAGCTGGGACTAACAAACTCAGTAATGATAGTGCCATAGAGAGATAAAGCATGGAAGTAAGCCCTTTGGCCCATCGTGTCTGTGCCAGCCAGTAATCACCCATTTACACTATGTTCAAGAAGGAACTGCAGATGCTAGAAAATTGAAGGTAGACCAAATTGCTGGAGAAACTCAGCAGGTGTGGCAGCATCTATGGAGCGAAGGAAACGGGCAACGTTTCGGGTCGAAATCCTTCTTCAGACTTTGTCTACCCATTTACACAAATCCTACATTCTTATTTTAATATTCTTCCCACATCCTCATTTATTTCTACCAGATTCCGTCACTCACCTACACGTTAATTGGATGATAAAGCACAGAACCAGATCCTTTGGCCCAACAAGTCCATGCTGGCCATCGATCACCCTGTTCACACTATTTCTATGCCATTCCACTTTCTCATCAACTCCCTGGAGGCAATTTACAGAGGCCAATTAACCAACACACCCGCATGTCTTTGGGATGTGGGAGGAAACCGGAGTAACAGAAGAAATCCACGTGGTCACAGGGAAAACGCGCAAACAGCACACACAGCACCCAGATTTGGGATGGAACCCAGGTCTCTGGCACTGTGAGGTAGCGGTTTAATCAGATGTTTCACTGTGCTGAGTTGTTAGGGGCAATTTGCAGCGACCAATTAACCTACCAACCGGAATATCATTGGGACATGGACAAAACAAAAGCACCCAGAAGAAACCCACGTGGTGATAGGAGCACGTGCAATCTATACAGACAACGCCCAGGGTCTGGACCAAACTCTGCCTCTGGGGCTCTACCCACTGCACCACACTGCCAACCAACTAGGACGTTCCCAGTCTGGTCCAGGGAAAGATAACATCTAAAGAAACAAAGCTAGTCATTCCTCCATTAGACTTTGACTTTGAGCTACACAGCCCCTCCAGCACTTTATGCCTTCCTTTCAGAATTACACATGAAAAACAGCCTTCCGTATCAATTGGAGGAGCATTTGTCTGAATGATTCTGAATATTTAACTACAAGGGTATTTACACTGGTAAACATTGAGTGAAGAACCATGTCCCAGAGGAAAACATCCCAAAGAATCTCAAGGAAAGTGCTGTCGAACCATAATCATAACTGGCACCAAGCCACATAAGGAGATGTTAAAGATAAAAAAGAGCTTAATTGAAGATCTACGTTTTAAGATGCATTTTAAATGGGAAGAGAAGGAGAAAGGTGGTCGAGGTTTAAGATTGGGATTCCAGCGTTTAAGACTTGGCAGCTGAGAATATGATTCCCAAAGTTGGAACAAAATCGTATCCCATAATTGTAACAGTGTTGCTATCACAGGGGAATACAGGCCGAGTGTAGAATATAGAGGGACAGAGGCAATTCTATGCTGAGATTTTAATTCAAGATCATAGAAGTTGTTACAGCAGGAAAGCTGTATTTTATAGATAGGAAATGTTTCAATTTATATTTGTTTAAAAACTATACTTTCTGAATCTCCATAATTTACCAATTGGAACAAGAACAACATTATTGATTGACTGATTGAAAGATACAGCCCACTAGTGCACGCCGACCATTGATCACACATTCACACTTGTTCCCCGTTATCCTACTTTTCTATCCACTCCCTGTGCACTACGGACACTTCAGCGGCCAATTAACCGACAGACTGCAAGTCTTTGGGATGTGGGAGGAAACCGGAGCACCCGGACGAAAACCCACGCAGTCACAGGGAGAACGTGCAAACTCCACACAGAGACAGCAGCCGAGGTCAGGCTCAAACCTGGGTCTCTGATGCTGTGAGGCAGCAGTTCTACCAGCTGTGCCACCTATTTGTTTAAAAACTATTTGGTTCCGATTGGATAACTTGCTAATTGTACCAAATGATATCATAAGATGATAATTTTGCAACTGATAGTCCATGAACGATGAATTCTGGAAAGCATTTTCAGAGGAAGTTTATTCTTTTCAGAGTTCTGAGCATATCTGGACATATTCTGGGCTGTGGATGATCAGCCATGACCACATTGAATGGCGGTGCTGGCTCGAAGGGCTGAATGGCTATTTTCTAAATATCATGTCTAACCGGAGATCTCTCTGCTACTCATTCGTTGAGTCTAGGTGAGGGAAAATGCAAGAGCCTGCTTATGATTGCTGACTCCTTGCTCTCACTTCCATCGAATGGCACATCTGTTCTTCCACTAAACCACAACAGTTATGTACTGACCAGCTGATCAATTCTAATGTACCTCACTATTGAACAAAATATTATTATAAATGTAATACAGTGCCCTCCATAATGTTTGGGACAAAGACCCAGCATTTATTTATTTGCCTCTGTACACTATTTTGAGATTTGTAATAGAAAAAAAAAATCACATGTGGTTGAAGTGCACATTGTCAGATTTCAATAAAGGCCGTTCTTATACATTTTGGTTTCACCATGTAGAAATCACAGCAGTGTCTATCAATAGTCCTCCCCATTTCAGTGCACCATAATGTTTGGAACACAGCAATATCATGTAAATGAAAATAGTTATGTTCAGTATTTTGTTGCATATTATTTGCATGCAATGTCTGCTTGAAGTCTGTGATTCATGGACATCACCAGTTGCTGGGTGTCTTCTCTGGTGATGCTCTGCCAGGCCTGAATTGCAGCCACCTTTAGCTTATGCTTGTTTTGGGGGCTAGTCCCCTTCAGTTTTCTCTTCAGCATATAAAAGGCATGCTCAATTGGGTTCAGATCAGGTGATTAGCCACTCAAGAATGGACCATTTTTTACCTCTGAAAAACTCCTTTGTTGCTTTAGCAGTATGTTTGGGATCATTGTCTTGCTGTAGAATTAACTGCCGGCCAATGAGTTTTGAGGCATTTGTTTAAATTTGAGCAGATAGGATGCGTCTATAGACTTCAGAATTCATTATGTTACTACCATCAGCAGTTTTATCATCAATGAAGATAAATGAGCCAGTACCTTCAGCAGCCATACACGCCCAGGTCATAACACCCCCACCACCGTGTTTCACAGATGAGATGGTATGCTTTGGATCTTGGGCAGTTCCTTCTCTCTTCCATACTTTGCTCTTGCCGTCACTCTGATATAAGTTAATCTTCATCTCATCTGTCCACAAGACCTTTTCTAGAACTGTAGTTGCTCTTTTAAGTACTTCTTGGCAAACTGTTAACTGACCATCCTATTTTTGCAACTAACCAGTGGTTTGCATCTTGCAGTAGCCTCTATATTTCTGTTTATGAAGACTTCTGCGGACAGTGGTCATTGACAAATACACACCTGACTCCTGATGAGTATTTCTGATCTGTCGGACAGGTGTTTGGGGATTTTTCTTTATTATGGAGATAATTCTTCTGTCATGAGCTGTGGAGGGCTTCCTTGGCCTGCCAGTCCCTTTGCGATTAGTAAGCTCACCAGTGCTCTTTCTTCTTAATGATGCTCCAAACAGTTGATTTTGGTAAGCCTAAGATTTGGCTGATATCTATAACAGTTTTATTCTTGTTTCTCATTCTCATAATGGCTTATTTGACTTTCATTTAAACAACTTTGGTCTTCATGTTGATAAACAGCAATAAAAGTTTCCAACAGTGATAGAAAGACTGGAGGAAAGACTAGGTGCTGAGAATTATCTTATACCTGCATTAAGGAGGCAATTAAACAATAGACAATAGGTGCAAGAGTAGGCCATTCGGCCCTTCGAGCCAGCACCACCATTCAATATGATCATCTGATCATCCACAATCAGTACCCCGTTCCTGCCTTCTCCCCATATCTGCTATCTTTAAGAGCTCTATCTCACTCTCTCGTGAAAGCATCCAGAGAATTGGCCTCCACTGCCTTCTGAGGCAGAGAATTTGACAGATTCACAACCCTCTGTGTGAAAAGGTTTTTCCTCATCTCTGTTCTAAATGGCTTACCCCTTATTCTTTAGCTGTGATCCCTGGTTCTGGACTTCCCCAACATGGGGAACATGTTTCCTGCTTCTTGCGTGTCCAAACCCTTAATAATCTTATATGTTTTAATAAGATCCCCTCTCATCTTTCTAAATTCCAGAGTATACAAGCCCAGCCGTTCCATTCTATCAACATATGACAGTCCTGTCATCCCAGGAATTAACCTCTTGAACCTATGCAGTACTCCCTCAATAGCAAGAACACACACCCGAGCAATTACAAACGCCTGTGAATCCATGTGTTCCAAACATTATGGTGCCCTGAAATGGGGGAACTATGCATAAACACAGCTGTAATTTCTACACATGGTGAAATCAGAATGTATAAAAATGGCCTATAATAAAATATGACAATGTGCACTTTAACCACATGTGATTTTTTCTATTACAAATCTAAAATTGTGGAATACAAAGGCAAATAAATAAATGATGGGTCTTTGTCCCAAGCATTATGGAGGGCACAGTAACCTCTGACTGTAGCCATTGGGACATTGTTGAAAAACCAGAACAGAATTCTAACGTTATCTCCTGGACTACAAGATGTCCCCACAGACCAACACTGCCAAACCAACACATTTCATAATGCACCCGAGGAGGACATCCGTGCAAATGACAAAATCGTCTTTGAAGCCAGTGAAGGCCATCATTCCCTGCTCCCTGGCAAATACTTCACCATAAAACCTTAACCCTGTTGTGATACTTCACGGGATCAGCATCAAACAATTGGACATGTCCTTCACAGGGAGTGGTCGAGGCAACATTTAAAAGACATCCAGATACATGGATAGGAATAGTTTCAGGAATATGTGCCTAACGCAGGCAAATGGGACCAGTTTAGATGGGTCATCTTGGTCAGCATGGATGAGATGGGCTGGATAGGACAGGTTTGGAGGGATATTGGCCAAAAGCAGACAGATGGGCTAGTGTAGATGGAACATGTTGGCCGGCGTGGGCAAGTTTGGTCGAAGGGCCTGTTTCCACACACTTTAAACTACATGACTCTGCAAAACCTGTTTGTGTGCTCTATCTCGCTGTAACAAAAAGTTCTAGAGGGATATGGACCAAATGCAGGCAAATGGGACAATGCGAAGAATGTACATCTTGGCCAAGTTTGGCCCCAAGGTCTGTTTCTGTGCTGTATAGCTGTGCGTCCCACTGTTGGTTTGGGTGGAAGGGGAGAGACTGCACAGTGCGGGAGGAGGTAACCAGTTGGCCAGTACCTGAGAAGGATCCGTGACCCGGAGTGTCACCACGTCCTCGCTCGTGTACTTGATCAGGAGATGGTTCTCATCCAGAAGCTGCATCTTCCACATGCGCAGCTGCTGCAGCTGATCGAAGTACTGGAAGAAGCGGCGCTTGGCCGCGGCGCTGCCGTCGTGCTCCGCTCTCTGCCATAGATACACCAGCAGCCGGTGCTTCAGCGAGTTCAGCGTCTTCTCCTTGAAGGGCCGCGAGGTGGCATTCTGCGCGTCGCCCTGAACCTCAGGGTACACCGCGGAGATGGTGAGGAGGTCATCTTCATAGCAGAACCGCCCGATGGTGCGAACATCAATGAAGGTCCCCTCGGGCGTGACCTGAAACACGTGGATGGTCTGATGCTGCACAGAGAGAACGGCCAGGATGTTTTTATACAGGTAAAGCCCTTGGTTGTGCGAGAGAATGATCTTGTCGCACTTGAAGGATCGTGTATCGCAGAGGCTCCCTGTGTGCAGATCAATGATGTGCAGGGAGTAATCTTCCAGAGGAGAGCGAGGGTTCGGCGTGACCGACTCGTTGTTTCGATAAACCTCGAAGAAGAGAGGATGGGGCTCCTCGGGGAGGTAGGCGGCCGACCCAACGATGACGTACCGGCAGTCGTCGGTGAACAGACTGCACTCGCGGTTCAGGTGTTCCCCGTTCGACGCCACGCTGGTGACGTGCAGCAGCACGAAGAAGCGCTCGAAGAGCTTGCCGCGGACGTTGACCGACTGCAGGTCGCCGCTGCCGTTCAGCATGATCTCCCCATCATGCCCCTGCAGGAGGTCCTCGGCGGCCTGGCAGCCCTGGTACTCGTAGATCTCCAGCGAGGTCTGGTCCAGGGAGAAGGCGATAAAGTAGCGTCCATCGGGAGAGAACTTGCGCAGGAAGCAGGGGGGTTTTTCCACGTTGACCACGGTGAAGTTGGGGAAGACGTTCTGGTGCAGGCATCGCACCATGTACCAGTGGGCACCTGGCCTGCCCGAGTGCATGCGCCGCCGCTCCAGCCGGTAAACCACATTCTGGTTCTCAATCCGACGAGGCTTGATGGTCGGGTCATCATCATCCATTCTCAGCCATCACCACACGTTGTCTCTGCAGCTGCAAGCAGGACAGAGAGACAAGGGCAAAGTCAGCAATGCTCACAGAGTGACAAAAACAACAGCATTACAAGCCGCATGCTCAAGTGAATAACGGTGACTTAAGTGGAAACAAGGAACTGCAGACACTGCTAGAATCACTCAGTGGGTCAGGCAGCATCTTTGGAGAACATTAAGAGGTGACGTTTCAGGTCAGGACCCTTCCTCAGTTAGAAGTCAGGTCCCAACCCAAAACGTCACCTAGCCATGTTCTCCAGGGATGCTGCCTGGCCCGCTGAGTTACTCCAGCACTTTGTGTCTTTAATGGTCATAATCATGATTGGCCAACAAGCTTGTATGTGGCATCCAATCAATTATAAATATACTAGATCCTACCTCTCCTGACAGCTGAAACCTTCTAATAAAAACAGCTGTCTAGTAAACCTTCACCCTTTCCAGAGCCTCCATATCATTCCTATAATGGGGGTGACCAGAACTGCATACAATACTCCAAATGCAGCCTAAACCAAGGTCCAAAAAAGCTGCATCATAACGTCCTGACTCTTTACTCAATGCCCCAACCTACAAAGGTAAGCATACCAGTTGCCTTCTTTATCACTCTATCTACTGATGTTGCCACTTTCAAGGGTTGTGGACTTGGACCCCAAGATCCCTTTAGATTTTTGAGATGCAGCGTGGAAACAGGCCCTTCAGCCCACCGAGTCTATGCTGACCAATCACCCGTACACGTTCTACCCTATACATTGGCGACATTTTACAATTTGCAGATGCCAATATACCTCCAAACCTGTGTAAGAAGGAACTGCAGATGCTGGTTTAAAATTAAAGATAGACACAAAATGCTGGAATAACTCAGCAGACCAGGCAGCATCTCTGGAAGAAGGAATGGGTGATGTTTCGGGACGAGTCCCTTCTGGGTCTCGACCCAAAACGTCACTCATTACTTATCGCCAGAGATGCTGCCTGCCCCGCTGACTTACTCCAGCACTTTATGTCCATCTGCAACCTGCAAAACCCGTATGTGTTAGGAGTGTGGGAGGAAACCGAAGCACCCAGAAAAAATCCACACAGTCAAGGAGAACATACAAACTCCATACAGACAGCACCCGTAGTCAGGATCCAACCCAGGTCCCTGGCGCTGTAAGGCAGCAACTCTACCACTGCGCATCCATGTTGTATGGGGTCATGCCATTAACTGTATACTTTTTACATTTGACCTCCCACAGTGCAACACGCCTCATATGCCCAACTGCCATCTCTGCAGCTGATCTATAACCCGCTGTATACTACTTCACGGAAGATGGACACAAATGATGGACTAACTCAGTGGCTCAGGCAGCATCTCTGGGGAAAAGGACGAGGTGACGTTTTGGGTCGATACCCTTCTTCATACCCGCAACGTCACCTAGTCCTTTTATCGAGATGCTGTCTGACCCACTCGGTTACTACAGCATTTTATGCCTATCTGCAGTGTAAACCAGCATCTATAGTTCCTTCTTACAACCTTCCTCACAGTCCTGTTATCATGAGTCTGTGACCCCTGTGTCCAGACCCTCAAATAGGGGATCCTCCGCCATCTCCCCCCATAATAGCTTTTTCATAGAGATTGCAGAAGTCTGCCATAGGGCAGAAAGCAGTCCTGAACAAGTCCATGTGCCCTCAAGCAACTGAGACCCACCCCCGGCCCCCTAGACCCTAGACCCGCCACCCCCCCTAGACCCGCACCCCGGCCCCCTAGACCCGCACCCCGGCCCCCTAGACCCGCACCCCGGCCCCCTAGACCCGCACCCCGGCCCCCGGCCCCCTAGACCCGCACCCCGGCCCCTCACTCACTGCCTGACCCTCTGTATCCAGATGTGGAGACGGCAGCTGTCCACCACAGTGATCCAGATGTGGGCTGACCGCCGCGTTCCTCTCATCGTGCTGTAAAAGCGGCGCCCGGTGATTTAAACGGTCCCGTCCCTGTCCCGCTCCCCCCGAACCCAAACCCAAACCCAAACCCAAACCGCCGGCGCCTCCTCCCCGCCCCCCCCCCCGCCGCCGCCGCCGCCGCCGCGACTCCACACTCACGGTCGGGCGGTGACCCGGCGCCGTCGTTCCCGCTCCCGGCTCCGGCGCTCGGCTGGAGGACCAGCGCCGATCCCACACTGCACCGCTCCCGCTGCCGAACATCCACCCGGAGGACCAGCGTCTATCCCACACTGCACCGCTGGAGGACCAGCGTCTACCCCACACTGCGCTTGCACTACCCCGGGCCGCCGGTAGAGGGGGCTCGTCCCAGGAGATGGACACAAAGTGCTGGAGTAACTCAGCGGGTCAGGCAGCATCTGTGGAGAACAAGGAATGGGTGACCCTTCTTCAGACTGGGACTCAGGGGAAAGGGAATCAAGAGTTGCAGATGGTGGTGCGGGGAGATATAGAACAAATGAATGAAATATATGCAAAATCGTAACGATGATAAAGGAAAGGTGGAGCTCACAATGGTCCATTGTTGGCTGTGGGTTGGAGGATAACGAGTTACACAGAAAATTAAATCAACAGGACGACAGTGAAACTAGTACGACAACTAGGGTGGGGGAGGGTTGGAGAGAGAGGGGATGCAAGAGTTACTTGATGTTAGAGAAATTAATATTCATACCGCTGGGTTGTAAGCTGCCCAAGCGAAATATGAGGTGCTGTTCCTCCAATTTGCGTTTGGTCTCACTCTGATAATGGAGGAGGCTCAGGACAGAAAGGTCAGTGTGGGAACGGGAGGGGGAGTTAAAGTGTTTGGCAACTATGAGGGGGTGGGAGTTTGCAACCTTCACGTGGTCCACCCTCTTTCGACGAATGCAATCGACCTGGCGTGCACAAACAGAAGATCAAACAGAACAAGTTGTCTTGCAACTTTAGGCTGTGGACGCCATACGCTAGAAGAAGAAGAAGAAGAAGCAACCGGGAGATCACGTGGGCCACACTCAAAAGATGTACAGGTTTGTTGGTTAATTGGCTTTGGTAGAAATTGTAAATTGTCCCTCATGTGTAGGATAGCACTAATGTAGGGGAATCACTGGTCGGCACAGACTCGGTGGGGTGAAGGGCCTGTTTCCACGCTGTATCACGAATCTACAAGTCACACACCTCCTCCCAACCTTCTTTTGGTGAGAGTGCCGTTCATACTCCAGGCTTCCCCAACTCCATAGCATGTGTTGCTATGGAAGAAGGAAGAAGGGTCTCGACCCGAAATGTCGCCTATCTCCTTCGCTCCTTAGATGCTGCTGCACCCACTGAGTTTCTCCAGCTGTTTGTGTAACCCTCGATTCTCCAGCATCTGCAGTTCCTTCTTTTAAACTCCATAGCATGTGCGTTGTGATGATGATTGGATAGCACACAACAAAAAGCTTTTAATTGTACATGTACACGTGACAATAATAAACTATACAAAACTATTAATTCTACGAACGTGAGATGACAGAACTAGTGTGAATGGGTGACCAATGGTCAGCGCGTCCACTCGATGGGCCGAAGGGCTTGTTTCAAAGCTGTGTCTCTGAACTAAACAATATATGTTTATTGTAACCAATTTATGTTTAATGGTTTATGTATCATTCTTAACTGTCACTGTATGTCATGTTGTCACTTGTGGGCAGAGCACCAAGGCAAATTCCTTGTATGTGAATACTTGGCCGATAAACTTATTCATTCATTCATTATACCGTAACATGAGAAATAGAAAGAAGTTCGGTTGCTGTTGTGTTTACATATTCTGTTGTGTTTACATATTCTGTTGTGTTTACATATTCTGTTGTGTTTACATATTCTGTTGTGTTTACATATTCTGTTGTGTTTACATATTCTGTTGTGCTGCTACAAGTAAGAATTTAACTGTTCTATCTGGGACATGTGACAATAAAACACTCTTGACTCTTAACTAAGACATGTGCTTGCTCTGGCAGTCAATGAGAACATGGCTGGTCTTGTACCGGTGGAATTTCACTTCCCTATTGCCATATCTCATGATGCCTCTACCATCCAGAAATCTACCAACCTTGGTTTCAAATGACTGATCCTCCACAATCGATCCAAAGGTTTACCATCCTCTTTAGGAAATTGCAGCTCATTTCAATTCTGAATTGCTTACCGTTCATTTTAAGACTGAGACCCCTATTTCTAGAATTATTAGCCGAGGAAGCTTTGTCCCTGCGCATACTTTGTGAAACTCATTGTAACCTTAGGACAGCACGGTGGCGCAGCGGTAGATTTGCTGTCTTACGGCATCGGAGACCTAGGTTCAATTGTGACTACGGGTGCTATCTGTGCGGAGCTTGTACGTTCTCCCTGTGACCGCGTGGGTTTTCTCCAGTTGCTCTGGCTTTCTCCCACACTCTGGTCTTGGAGAAACGAGGGGGCGCCGTCGAGTATGGCCGCCCTTCCAGCAGCTGTTAGTCTTTTCATTCTTTTTTATATTGTTTTAGTTAGTTAAAGTGTTTGTTTTTGGAGGTCTTTAGTCTTTTTATGTAGAGGGTGTGGGGTTGGGAAAGGGGGAAACTATTTTCTCAGTCCCTACCTGGTCGGAGATGCGGCATTTCTCCGGGCCGTATCTTCGCCCCTTCCTCGCGGCCTACCGGCAGTCTGGAGTGGCGTTTCCTGCCGCGACTGGCCCGGGACTTCAGCTTCGGTGGCGTCACACAGCGCTGGGGCGCCATTGTGGTGCGGGCGATGTCTTGCCTGGGTCGCCGTGCAGTGGAGCTCCGGAGGGCTGGGACCACCGACAGCAACATCGCGGAGCTGCGAACCTTCCATCCGCGGACGGGCGGCGCTGAGTTGTAAAAACCGCGGAGTCTGGGACCTCACGACGAGGTCGCCAGAGTCGGAGCTCCGACCAGCGTGGCCCGTGGACTACGGGAGCTGCGAACTCCGGGGAGGAAGCGGCTGCTCCAGACACTCTGGGCCGCTGAGAGTGTTCACCCAACGGCAGAACTCCATCATCCGGCGAGTGGGCCTGAAGCATCGGGCTGTCGTAGCAGCAGCTGCAGAGGCCTCAATAGGCCCGACTATGGGTGAACTGGGGATGGGACTGGATTTTGCTGCCTTCCCCCACAGTGGGAACCATTGTGGGGGGATGTTTTTATGTTTTTTGTTAAATACTCTTGTATTGTGTTGTGTATTATCTTTATTCATGTGCTGCATTGGCAAGTCAAATTTCACTACACCAATTGGTGTATGTGATAATACATGTCCTTTGTCCTTTTTCCTTTGTCACTCCAAGGACATATCGGTTTGTAGGTTAATTGGCCTTGGTAAAATTGTAAATTGTTCCTAGTGTGTGTAGGATAGTGCTAGTGAATGGGGTGATCGCTGGTCGGCGTGGACTCATTGTGCCAAAGGACCTGTTTCAGCATTGTATCTCTAAACTAAACTACACTCTGTATGTTTCAGTGAGTCACCTCTGATTCTTTCAAACTGTGGAGGACAGAAACCCACCCAATGTCTTCTTGTGAGCCATTATGAGACTGGTTAGGCCGCATTTGGAGTATTGCGTTTGCAGTTCTGGTCGCCCCATTGCAGGAAGAATGGGGGGGCTTTGGAGAGGGTGTAGAGGAGATTGACCATAATGATGCCTGGATTTAGAGAGTAGTAGCTACATGGAGAGGTTGGACAAACTTTGATTGTTTTCGCTGAAAAGCCAAAAGTTGAACAGAGACCTGATAGAAGTATGTACAATTATGAGGGGCACAGACAGGTTAGACAGTCGGAATGTTTTTCCCAGCATGGAAATATCAAATATTAGAGGGCATAACTTTAAAGTGAGAGGGGCAAACTTCAAAGGAGATGTGCGGGGCAGGTTTTTTACACAGAGGGTGGTGAGTGCTTGGAACGCACTGTTGGGGTGGGTAGTAGAACCAGATACATTAGTGATAGTTAAGAGATTATGGATAGGCATATAGATAGGCAGGGAATGGAGAGATATGGGTTATGTGCAGGTAGATACAAGTTGGTCTTGGCATCATGTTTGGCACAGATGTTGTGGGCTGAGGGGCCTGTTCTTGTGCTGTAGCCTTCTATGTTCTATCTTTCCTCTTGTACTCTAGATCCTCTTTCAATGAAGGTCCAGCACATCAGTCTGCAGAAGGGCCTGATAAGAAACATCACCTATCCATGTTCCCCACAGATGCTGCCTGACCCGTTGAGTTACTGCAACACTTTGTGTCGGTTCGTGTAAACTAGCATCTGCAGTTCATAAGTTCTGGGAGCAGAATTAGGCCATTCGGCCCATCACGTCCTCTTTGCCATTCGATCTTGGCTGATCTATCTTTCCTTCTCAACCCCATTCTCCTGTCTTCTCCCCATATCCCCTGACCCCCTTTACTACTCAAGAATCTGTCGATCTCCGCCATGAAAATATCCACAGCCTTCTGTGGCAATGAATTCCACCCTCTGACTAAAGAAATTCCTCCTCATCTCCTTCCTAAAAGAATGTCCTTTTATTCTGAGGCTATGCCCTCTCTACATCCACTCTATCCAGGCCTTTCACTATTCAGTAAGGTCCCCCCTCATCCTTCTAAACTCCAGCGAGTACAGGCCCAGTGCCGCCAAACACTCTTGCCGACCATTCACTATTCGGTAAGCTTCCTTATTTGTACATCATTCACCTTTCCTATTGCCTTCTCTACAGGCATTTTAGTTTTCAAGGACATAACGGCCATTTGAAGGTCCATTTTAACAACAACGTTTCTCAGCCTATTGTCATTTTGCACATACTCCGCATCTTTTGTACTGAAGTGGATAGCTTCATATTTTCCCACATTGTACTCCATCTGTCATGTTGTCCTCTCTCAGCTGATTCATTTCCCTGCAAAATCATCTTCAAGCCTTCACAGATATTCACATCTTCATTTAATTTCATATTATCAATGAACTTGGAAATGTTACACAAAAAAACAAAAATGGTGGAGGAACTCAGTGGGTCAATGACGCAGCGGTAGAGTTGTTGCCTTAAAGGCCTGTCCCACTTGGCCGTCATTCGCGCGCCATTTACGTGACCTGCTAACGTGTGGATAACGTGTGGGTAGCGCGGCCTGGCGCGTAACAGACGGCCAAAGTGGGACAGGCCCAAGACCCTGGCACGGACAACATCTCACCTCCAACAGCAGCAGAAGCAGGCAAATGATCGCCGAGTTCGGCCTGGGCCTCACGGCCGTTGCGGATCCGGATCCGCCCCCACTCCTACTCCCAGAGCGGGGCCAAGAAAATTGAAGATGGACACAATATGCTGGAGTAACTCAGCGGGACCGGCAGCATCTCTGGAGAGAAGCAATGGGGACATTTTGGGTCGAGACCCTTCTTCAGACTGAAGAAGAGTCTCGACCCGAAACATCATCCATTCCTTCTCTCCAGAGATTCAAGTCCCCTAAAAAAGCAAGTTTATATGTAAAAATAAACAGCTTTCACTTACCTGTCCCCTACGTAAAATCCGTCCCCGTTGTCGGCGTTCACGGCATTGGGAGGTAATTTTTATTTTACTGCAGTGATGAAGTAGTCGGGCCTTTTATTTAAAAATACGGACTTATCGGCAGTCGGAACGCATCTCCAGAAATAGATCGCACTCCGACAACAGAAAGCTCCGGATTGCATGGGGAAAACCGCATTTTAACCCCGCCCCCCCCCTTAAAGGCGCCAAAGTCGCGCACACGGCCAGTGACAGAACTGCAGCACCGCTAAAGGTAAGTTTTGTAACATACCTAATATATGTTAGTAGGTTAAATGGCTTTTGTAAAATTATAAATTGTCCCTAGTGTGTAGGATAGTGTTAGTGTGCGGGGATCGCTAGTGAGTGCAGACTCAGTGGGCCAAAGGGCCTGTTTCCGCGCTGTATCTCGAAAGTCGACTAAACTAAACTGTGCAGGGGTTTTTTAACTACTCCACTGTGAAGTCTCCCTAAAGTATGGCTGCTTTGAAAATGTTTTCTTCTCTCCGACGAGAGTTCTGTGAGAACCCGGGTCTCTGGCACTGTGAGGCAGCAAATCTACCACCACCAAAGATCTTTGACCACCAGTATCGTGCCACCTGTAATTATGTCAGCGCGCGTGCGCCCCTCCCCACCCACCAGCTCTCTCGGGCCGTGCGTCTGCACCGCTCTCAGCTCTTGGCTCCGGCCACCTGGTTGGAGCCGCTCCGCTCACGTGAGGTGCCGCCAACGGCCGGGGGTGGGGCTACAAATAGAGGGAGCGGGAGAGAGGTGGCAATTAGTCGAGGCGTGCATTAGGTGTGAGGTGGCATTTACGTGGGAGGTTTCATTAAGTTGAGGTGGGGGTTAAGGTGTGAGGTGTATTTGAGGGCCGAGGTTTAATGAGGTTTAGTCGAGTCAAGCTTTAGGTGTGAGGAGAAGTTTGCTAGTGAGGTATCGTCGAGGCGCGGGGTTTAGTCGAGGTGCAGGTGTGTAGGTGAGGGGATGTGAGCATAGGTGCAGTGAGCAGCAATGTTACAAAAATGTTGATATTTTAAAAATCAAGTCTGCAAATTATCCCATCAGATAAAGCATAAAATGAAGTTTAATTTGACGCCTAATTCACTTTCATATCTTCAGTATTTAAAAAGTTATGCCCATTTTCATACTCGGAAATTAGCATCTTGTTCCTTATTGCTTTTCCATTGACTTAACTCAAAAGCTGTGATCGAGGACAGTCAAAAGCCCATAACTTTCTTAAAAATTAAGATAACTGAATGAAATTTTCAGTTATTATAGATTGAAGCATTCTGAAACAAATATAAAACAATCTTGGTTGGATGACCTGAAATTAAAGCATATGATTAGTTAGTTACCTAATTGTACCTAATTACAAAATTGACCATTGTGAGGGAAATAGTAATAAACACCCAGACTGCTTTGAAAATTCAAAAATGTCATATTCTCAAGATCAGAGCTTTAATATTATTGTATTATGTTGTAAGTCCGTAACAGATATGTAAATAAATTACAATTTCTAGCAATAGACCAAGTCTTTATGGAGAAGATCATTTGCTAGCTGGTACATTGGCATATCATAATCAGTAGCATCATCATACTCCTCAGATTGTAACCAATAAGCAACTCTGTACACCTTGTTTTTCCTCAACTTTTCAATGTTGGCATTGTAAACTACAAGTTGTTGCTCTTCAAACCACGCACGACATGCCTTTCTGCCGCTACTTTCCCATTAAGAATGTCCTGTAGATTCCATTTCTTAAGAAAATGATATATATTTTAAATAGCCTAAGTATCCAAGTAACAAACTAATCCCATTCACACAAGAATTCACAATATAACATGATTTTTAAATCTCACTGTCATGAACTTATATGCCAGATGGAAGGAATTTAATGTTTAATTCCCATAAATTAATCTAGAAACATCCACTCAATATAATTTAAATTATTATTTTTTTGCATAGTACATGGGACTAAAACTGATATTCAGTATAAAAATATTGACTATGGATAGACAATAACACAAAATATAGACGATTCAGATGCTCTTATGCCATGATTGTCCAAAAAAAAGAGCATTTAAATCATCTTGCGAGTGGGTTTTTCTGGAACTCGATCGATTAGAACGTTGCATTTGCGGTGAATTTGAACCCCATATTGGCAAGAAAAACACTGCCGGTTCGTATGGGGCCCAAATCACATTTTCGCAACGTAAAATTTGACTAAAGTCATCCCAAGAAACAAGATTATATGTAAAATAGACGATTTACGTTTTGTTTTGTCCCGTTCATGCGATCCGTCACGTGGTAGGCGTTGAGGGCGTTTGAAGTCGCTTTTTATTTTAAAATAATTATTAAATTGTCTTGCGATTTAATATTTTTTTTTTAATCGGGAACGGAAGTCCGATTGATTATTCTTCAGCAGCTTAGCAACCCGAGGAAGTCCACCTCCGATAAGCAGTAGAAAACGCCATTTTAACCACCCCCCCCCCCCTCAAAGGTGCCAAAGTCGCGCACACGGCCAGTGGCAGAACTGCAGCGCTGCTGAAGGTAAGTTTTGTAACATCGCTACAGTGAGGAGAAGTGGGTGTCTGAGCTCAGGAAGAGAAACCGAGGTGCTGCTGAAAGAGACAAGATCACTGTCTTCTGTGGCAGAGAATTCCACAAATTCACAACTCTGTTCACATTTTCTTTTCAGTGCTAGGCAAAGAGCCATTTTAGTTAACATTTTCGTAAAGATTTTTTTAGTTCTATGAGGCCATTTATTGAAACATATAAGATTATAAAGGGTTTGGACTTGCTAGAGGCAGGAAACATGTTTCCAATGTTGGGGGGAGTCCAGAACCTGGGGCCACAGTTTAAGAATAGGGGGTAGGCCATTTTGAACGGAGATGAGGACATTATTTTTCACACAGAGATTTGTGAATATGTGGAATTTTCTGCCTCAGAAGGCAGTGGAGGCCAATTCTCTGGAGGCATTACCCCCTGAACCCCACCAAGGTGCTGCCCTTCGACCCCGCCGGGGGCCGAGCCAGCCTCCCGGACCCCCGGCCAATACTTCCTAATTTTTTTATGGAGGTGAATATCATGCATAGTCCACATTGCTTAAACATTTTGTCTACTGTATGAGAAGGGTTTTTAAAAATAATAATATTAATAATATAGTGTGATTCAATACAAAATAAAAGTTAAAATAAAAATGTTAAGGTTATTAAAGTATCATGTTGGCTAGCCGTAAACAAAAAAATGTTCAGATTAAGGATGTTTCATTCTAAATATATTCAATATAAAATAATTATAACACTATTAACATTTATGACAGAAATTAAAATTTGTGGTGATCTGTCGTGGAACAACCCCATTAAAGAAGATATCAATGGGTTTCCCAGACCTCATTGCTGGTTGAGAAGTGTCCCTCATAACAGTTCAAGCTTCAGGCCCCCAAAATGTAGGTTCGACACTGGGAGAACGTATAAACTCCGTACAGACAGCACCCAAGGTCAGGATCGAACACGGATGTCTGGTGGTGTGAGGCAGCAATTCTACCACTGTGGTGCTGTGAGGCTGTGTCCGCTTTATTTTGATCAAATTAAAGGGATGGAGAATGAAAATGACTGGAACTCAAGCCCATCCTCATGGACTGACCTGACTCTGTGCCTAAAGCAGTGCTCCCAACCTTCCTCATGCACGACCAAACATTAATCCTACTTTTAGCCGCAGCCCATATTTTAAGATTGCATGATAAATGAATTGATATTTCCATCAACACGACTTGAGTTTTCAAAACATTATGTTTGGGCTTTGCAGCTTATTAATAGGAAAATTAAAGCGTTCAATAAAAATAAAATTAACTAATTAACAACAAAATTCTAGCATTAGAGATGAATATTCCTCCCCCTTGACTGCCCCTTGCGCTGACAGATGGAAACATAGAAAATAAGTGGAGTAGGCCATTCAGCCCTTCGAGCCAGCACTGCCATTCAATATGATCATGGCTGATCATGCAGAATCAGTACCCCATTCCTGCTTTCTCCCCATATCCCTTTATTCCGTTTACCCTAAGAGCTATATCTAACTCTCTCTTGAATATATCCAGTAAATTGGCCTCCACTGCCTTCTGTGGCAGAGAATTCCACAGATTCACAACTCTCTGGGTGAAACAAAAATCCTAATTTCAGTCCTAAATAGTTTATCCCTTATTCTTAAACTGTGACCCCCAGGTTCTGCTCCTTTAACATGAGGAACATTTTCCCTGCTTCTAGCCTGTCCAATCCCTTAAGAATGTTATATGTTTCTGTAAGATCCATCTCATCCTTCTAAATTCCAGTGAATATAAGCCCAGTCGATCCATTCTTTCATCATATGTCAATCCGGCCATCCCGGGAATTAACCTGGTGAACCTACACTGCATTCCCTCAATAGCAAGAATGTCCTTCCTCAAATTGGAGTGTAGGATAAAACTGGAACACCTGGAGAAACTGGCACAACGGCTGCAAGGCAACCATTTCAACAATTTTTGCCAGAATTTGCCAGACCCCACACACAGCCCAGTTTCAACCCAAGGCCAAGCCTGGAGACTGGGAACCAGAGCTCTCATGGGAAGCTTCACTTGCACTGACACCAATCTGCCTCCAGAGGGCGATTTGCCTTGCATCTAAACTTGCCCTGTTTGAGGAGAGAGCTTCATGTAAACTCTTCCTGCATCAGACCTGCAATTCATGTAATTCGGTTTAGTTTAGTGTAGTTTAGTTCAGAGATATAATATGGAAACAGGCCCTTTGGACCACCGGGTTTGTGCCAACCAGCAATCCCCGCACACTAACACTACCCTCCACACACTAGGGACAATTTACAATCCTACCAAGCCACTTGGCCTACAGGCCTGCACTGTACGTCTTTGGAGGAAACCAAAGCACTCAGAGAAAACGCATGCAGTCACGGGGTGAACATACAAACTCCATACGTTCAGCACCCATAGTCAGGATCGAACCCGGGTCTCGGGCGCTGTGAGGCAGCAACTCTGCAACCATGCCACCGAGCCGGCCTGATAACTTATGGCCCAAAATTGTAATGAATCTGAGAATGATAGAAAATAAATAGATTAAAAATAGATAAGTATTATATGTCTATATACCCCGCACATTGCAAGATGGCGGCCAAGCCAGGTGACTCTTTGCGTGCTTGTGCAAGATAAAGTCCAGTAAAGCTAAGTCCCTTCACTAAATACTTTCAAGCCAAACACAAGAACAACAGGTAGAGTGAAGAGAAAAATAGCAGCCTGCAGAATACAGTTTCTCAGCATCGTAGCGCTGCAGTTCCAGAGGAAAATGTGCAATGTCCACAATGACGTTGGTAGGAAGACTGCACTTGTACCCTCACTTATGGAAGGACCATTCAGAAATTTAATAACAGTGGGGAACAAGCTGTTCCCGAGTTTGATAGGACTTCAGGTTTCTGTGTCTTCTGCCCAACAGGATCAGGGAGAAGAGCGAACGACCAGCTTGTGAAAGCTCCTTGGTTATGTTAAAAAAAAAAGGACACAAAGTGCTGGAGTAACTCGCTGGATTTAAGAGAGTTAGATAGAGCTCTAGGGGCTAGTGGAATCAAGGATAAGGGGAGAAGGCAGGCACGGGTTATTGTTTGGGAACGATCAGCCATGATCGCAATGAATGGCGGTGCTGGCTTGAAGGGCCGAATGGCCTCCTCCTGCACATATTTTCTATGTTTCCTATGTAACTCAGCGGGTCAGGCAGTATCCCAGGAAAAATGATGGCTATGGTGGCTGCTTTTGTGAGGCAGCGTGACGTAGAGATGGAGTCAATGCTGGGGAATCTGGTCTTTGTGAAATATTTGTCTACTCATCCACATTTTAATTGGATTAACTTGCTGCCTTTTTTCCCCTGCTCCTCATGGAAGTTCTTATTCCTTTATCTTTACAGTTCGAGGTGCCAACCCGGAAGATCCAAAAGCTCGTCAGTCAGTGGGACCGGGAGGGAGCTGGAGATGTTGGACATGAGGAGCAAGGGCTGGTAGGAGGATGAACCGGGGTAATGCCTCCTGCGCCTTCAGCTCAGAGAGGAGAGGTTCGCGGGAACTGCTCCGGTACATCGAGCGAGTCAGAACACCATTGAACCATGAGGGCGGACGGTGGTGCAGCAGTAGAGCTGCAGCGCCGGAGATCTGGGTTTGATCCTGACTACGGGTGCTTCTCTAAACGGAGTTTGTACCTTCTCCCCGGGACCTGCGTGGGTTTTCTCCAGAATCACCAGTTTCCTCCCACACTCCAAAGGCGTGCAGGTTTGCAGGTTAATTGGTTCACCACTGAACCAAAGCATGTCCTTCTCTGCACTTTCGAGGCTCTGTCTCTCACACCCGCTGGGAACTGTAACGAACCTTGCCTCAGTCCTCTTGTAAGATGTCAGAAAAAGTTATTTTGAGGGAAGAGCATTTTCGTGTTCTTTTTCTAGGTCTGCATGAAACTTGAGAGTCTTCAAGGTACAACAGAAGTCTTTATTACATTACTCAATTCTGGTAGCAAGACAACTCAAATGGCTGCACACACACACACACACTACAGACAGGAAAAACTATATACAAAACATCTTCCTTTGTCCTGTGCAGCACCACCTGCTGCACGGGAGGAGCAACATTCCTTCCACCCCACACAGTCCACCATACATCACAAGCATCATTGGAAATCTATAAGTATAGCATTGCCCAAAAGTGTTAGACTTGCCAGTCGATTTTAGTCAGGGTGGTGCAGCGGTAGAGTTGCTGCCTCACAGCGCCAGAGACCCGGGTTCCATCCTGACTACGGATGCTGTCTGTAAGGAGTTTGTACGTTCTCCCCGTGACCTACGTGGGTATACTCTGGGCGCTCCGGTTTCCCCTCACAATTGAAAGACGTACAGGTTTGTAGGTTTATTGGCTTTGGTAGAAATTGTACGTTGTCCCTAGTGTGTAGGATAGTGTTGGTGTGTGGGGATCGCTCCTCGGCATGGACTCAGTGCGCCAAAGGGCCTGTTTTCACACTATATGTCTAAACTAAACTAAACTAAACCTAGTATCTAACACAAGACAACAAGATGAGTTAAGCCTGCAAAATGTTCAGATGAGTGGCTGTCCTTTACTACCTGGCAGTGAACGCTTTACCCAAAGGGTGGGCGCAGAAAAAAAAGACACCAATAACCATATAACAAAACCATATAACAATTACACAGAAACAGGCCTTCTCGGCCCTTCCAGTCCGTGACGACCATTTATTTTCCCCTAGTCCCATCTACCTGCACTCAGACCATACCCCTCCATTCCCTTCCCGTCCATATACCTATCCACTTTACTGTTAAATGTTAAAATCGATCCTGCCTCCACCACTTCTGCTGGAAGATCATTCCACACAGCCACCACTCTCTGAGTAAAGAAGTTCCCCCTCATGATACCCTTAAATTTCTGTCCCTTAATTCTCATGTCATGCCCTCTTGTTTGAATCTTCCCTACCCTCAATGGGAAAAGCTTATCCACGTCAACTCTGTCTATCCCTTTCATCATTTTAAAGACCTCAATCAAGTCCCCATTTAACCTTCTGCGCTCCAAAGAATAAAGACCTAACTTGTTCAACCTTTCTCTGTAACTTAGTTGCTGGAACCCAGGCAACATTCTAGTAAATCTCCTCTGTACTCTCTCTATTTTGTTGACATCCTTCCTATAATTAGGCGACCAAAATTGTACACCATACTCCAGAATTGTTCTCACCAATGCCTTGTACAATTTTAACATTACTTCCCTGCTCCTATATTCAATGCTCTGATTTATAAAGGCCAGCACACCAAAAGCTTTCTGTACTACCCTATCTACATGTGATTCCACCTTCAGGGAACTATGCACAGTTATTCCTAGATCCCTATGTTCCACACCACTCCTCAATTCCCTACCATTTACCATGTACGTCCTATTTTGATTTGTCCTGCCAAGATGTAGCACCTCACACTTATCAGCATTAAACTCCATCTGCCATCTTTCAGCCCACTCTGTAAAATGGCCCAAATCACTCTGTAGAAAATCTACTTCATTATCCACAGCACCACCTATCTTAGTATCATCTGCATACTCACTTATCCAATTTTCCACCCCATCATCTAGATCATTGATGTACATGACAAACAACAGTGAACCCAACACAGATCCCTGAGGCACCCCACTGGTCACCGGCTTCCAACCTGACAAACAGCCATCCACCATTACTCTCTGGCATCTCTCATTCAGCCACTGTTGAATCCATCTTGCTACTCCGCCATTAACACCCAAAGATTGAACCTTCTTAACCAACCTTCCATGGGGAAACTTGTCAAAGGCCTTACTGAAATCCATATAGACAACATCCACTGCTTTACCCTCATCAATTTCCCTAGTAACCTCTTCAAAAAATTCAAGAAGGTTTGTCAAACATGACCTTCCAGGCACAAATCCATGTTGACTGTTCTTGATCAGACTCTGTTTATCCAGATGCTTATATATATTATCTCTAAGTATCCTTTCCATTAATTTGCCCACCACTGACATCAAGTGCTGGAATACCTCAGTGGGTTAGGCAGCGTCGCTGGAGAACATGGATGTTTGACCTTTCACGTCGGGACAGTTATTTAGAATGAAAGTGGGGGGGGGGGGGGGGGGTAGGAGGGGGTGGGGGGGGCGAGGGGGGGGGGGGGGTGGAAGTTAGAAGAGAGGACAGGACATAATCTAATGTATCTATCAACCGCAACCCCCTCCTCCACCCCTTCAGTCCGCCTTTGTTCTTCTATTACTTGCCAGGCTTTTTTCTGCCCTTCCTCTCCTCCAGCTTTCTCTCCCCCCCCCCTATCACAATCAGTCTGGAAACGGCCCCAATCCATGTCCTCCAGGGATGCTGCCTCACCCGCTGGGTTACTGCAGCACTTTGTCTCCTTCAGGCAGACTGATGTTATTCTCTTCTTCTCTTTGTGCCTTCTGCTAGAAATGTGTTGTTGAAAGACATTTTTTAGAGGTGGGTGGTAATGGTTTTAGTTGTGTGGAAAATGGTCGAGAAATCGGGTAGAATCGGATAGAAATTGGGCGGAAACCCGAGTTCAATCCTGACCGCGGGTGCTGTCTGTACGGAGTTTTTACGTTCTCCCCGTGACTGTGTGGGTTTTCTCTGGGTGCTCCGGTTCCCTCCCACACTCGAAAGACGTGCAGGTTTTTCGGTTTTAAAATGGCTTCTATCCAAGTGTGTAGGATAGTGTGGGGTGATTGCCGGTCGGTACGGACTCTACGGGGCCGAAGGGCTTGGTTCCAACTTGTATCTCTAAAGCCTAAACATGGCATTGATGCAGAATCTGTGATGTAATATTGCTTCACATCAGTGTCAGAGACTGTGCTTGCAGGTTGACTGAAAGCTGGGCCTGTGTGCTGTGTTTAGCAGCATGCCGATGATTAAAATGCACATTTGCACCGAACAGTTAATGCAATTTGACGGTGGAACATATGCAGGGTGTACCACACACGCTGGGTGTGAAACCTCCCACACCGCGCTGCCGCAGCCTTGTGTCGCAAGCCTCCTTCTAAAAGCTGAACACAATTAGGTTCGATTCTTGCTGCAAGCATGTCTGTGCATCGAGATTGCTCGGAATAGAGAAAGCAACACAATTTCACCCAGTTACTTGGGGGAAAATGCGTGCAGATTGCGGACTGAAAGTGCTCTTGCTGTACATGTGCATTATTGAGTCATCCCTCTTGTCTCCTTTTCTCTCTCCACTCTACTGAAATAAAGACTGCACTGTGGGAGGCACTCTAATGGCCCTGATCTGAGTGCCTGCTTTCACCACCAGTCTCATCAAAATCCTATTAGCCCTTGCATCAGGAGTAAGTGTGAGGCCAGGAGATGAAGTGGTGCCTCGAGATTCTGAGTCTGACTTCCATTCTCTTTGCCCAAATTGATTTAATGCAGCAAAGTAAATGGGGCCTAAGTGGAGTGAGAGACCTGGCCTGTAGTTTGAAGAAGATGCTCTTTACTTAGTGGAAAATGTGAGAAGGAGATTTAATGGTGCCACCCGTACACTGCACCAGAGACACGGGAATGGCATTCAGGCACTGAGCTCCCTTAATCAAGCTGCTGTAAGACGCGGAGGTTGGAGAGAGTCCCTTTGTTCTCTCCTGAATGAAGCATGCTTTATCTGGTTATTCAATGCAAGCAGACCTAATGCAAGTTATCCCAATTCTCTGTATTTTCAGTTTCATCCAAATCCTGCCTGATTTTGCCTGCCTGGATTTTGATGATGTCGTCTCCATATGTCTTCCATCTTGGATTGCCATCTGTGGAACGTCAGACATTGAGGAGAGACCTGATAGAAGTTTATAAAATCATGAGAGGCATAGATAGGTAGTAAACGTTCTCCCAGGGTGTAAATGTCAAAGACTAGAGAGCCTAGCTCAAAGGTGAGAGGGGCAAAGGTGATGGGAGATGTAGGGGCAGGTTTTTACACAGGGGCTGGTGCGGGCCTGGAACATGCCTGAAGCGACATTTAAGAAGCTTTTGGATAAGCAGGGGATGGAGGTTACAGATCATGTACCGGCAGAGGAGGCTAGTTCTTCTTGGCATCATGTGTAGCACAGACATTGTGGGCCGAAGGGCCTGTTCCTGGGCTGGCCAAATGAGACAGCTCATGGTATCTTCCTTCCATCCCTGGGTCCAGAGGAGGTTTACAAGAATGAACGCAGGAATGAGTGGGTTAACCTATGATGAGCGTTTGTCGGCACTGGGCCTGTACTCGCTGGAGTTTAGAAGGATGAGGGGACCTTCATTGAAACATACAGAATAGTGAAAGGCTTGGATAGAGTGGATGTGGAGAGGATGTTTCCACTAGTGGGAGAGTCTAGGACTAGAGTTCATAGCCTCAGAATTAAAGGATGTTAATTTAGGAAGGAGATGAGGAGAAAGTAGAAAGATGAGAGAAGGAGATGAGGAGATGAGGACTTTGCCAAAGAAGGCTGTGGAGGCCGTCAGTGGATATTTTTAAGGCAGAGATAGATAGATTCTTGATTAGTACGGGTGTCAGAGGCTATCGGGAGAAGGCAGGAGAATGGGGTTAGCAGAGAGAGATAGATCAGCCATGATTGAATGGTGGAGTAGACGTGATGGGCCGAATGGCCTAATTCTACTCCTATTCCTTGTGGCCTTAATGTCGTATACTCTATGAACATGGAGATAAACTTTGACCATTTGAAATTTGTTACGCCTCACTGATTATTTACTGTTTACTGTGTGGAAATCAACGTCTGGCTCCCTGCAAACACCCTGCAGACAGATAAAAGCACGGCCAACAGTAGCCGCAATACCTGGAGCAGGCGGTCTACAAACATACATGATGATGGACAACCTATCCCTCAACCAATGTACACACACGCACACATGTACCCACACACACGCTCACACACACGCACGTACCCACACACACGTACCCACAAACACGCTCACACACACACGCACCCACACACACTGATACACACACCCACACACACATGCACACGCAATAACAGACACACATGCAGACACAGATACACGCAGACACACACACATGCACACGCACACACGTATGCACGCACACATACACACACAGACACACACATGCACACACAGAGACACATCCACACGCGTACACACAGACACGCACGCACACTCACAAGTACAAGTATATACGCACACATGCAGACACGCACACACATACCCGCACACATGCACACACACGCACAAACACACACATGTACACAGATACACAAACACGCACATACATACATAAACACCCACACATGCACACAAAGCAGTCAACCAAGTCCTCCACTTGATTTTCTATTTTTACTAATACATAGATACATAATTCCCTGTTTTCTCTCTCCTGCCTTTCTTAAAAAGTGGGATAAATTTAACTACCCTCCAATCCCCAGGAACTGATCTTGAATCTATGGAACATTGGCGAATGATTACCAATCATTATACGGTATATGAATTAGAAAATCTATGAAGTAAAAAATTCAAATGCTGTAGGCAAGAGATAAACACATTCACCCCAGTATGTGAAGCCAGATCGGGGTTGGTTAGTGAAGAAACGAGTCTTGAAAGATATTTTAATAAAAAAGAGGGAAAGCTAAATTGGGGCAGATGGCTCTGCTGAGGAGGTAATACTGTCACATAGAACATAGAACCGTACAGCACAAGAACAGGCAAGAAACTGCAGACAACCGATTCTTGAGCAAAACGCAAAGTGCTGGGGGAACTCAGTGGCTCAAGAAGCATCTGGGAGGGAATGGACAGCTGACTGGTCTAAAGAAGGGCCCCGACCTGAAACATCGCCCTTCTGCTTCCCTCCCAAATTACTGCCTGGCCTGTGGAGTTCCTCCAAACCCACTTGATACTGGATCCAAAGGCAGGATCTTGTTCTAGCTTTCCCCCGCTCTCCCATGATCCCTCTAGCTCCAGGGGCAACATGTCTGTTGCATGCTCGATATGTGCCCTCGTGCTGTGAAGTTTACCGCTCTTCCAAAGTCCCAGGGCCTTATGGAGTTTGTACGTTCGTAAGTTCTCCCCATGACCCGTGTGGGTTTTCTCCGGATCTCCGGTTTCCTCCCATACTCCAAAGAGTTTGTAAGTTATAGGTTAATCGACTGGGTGAGAACTGTAAATTGCCCCTGGTGTGTGTAGGATAGTGTTCATGAGTGGGGATCGCTGGTTGCTGCGGACTCGGGGGGGGGGGGGGCGGGGTGTTTAAAGGGCCTGTTTCCACACTTTATTTCTAAACTAAACTGAAGCTTGACATGCTGGTAAATGGGCAAGATGCAGGGCAAGAATAATGGGGGCTGATACTTCATTATAAACACATTCCCTCCAAGTAGAGAGGCCAGGTGATGAGTAATAAACCACTCTGTCCCTCGAGACTTGCAGTTAAGTCAAACTCTGCTGTTACGGGCTACGATTTGATTAGAAGAAATCATCACCAAGTGGACAGTGACGTCAAATGACCAATGAAGAACATGACTCAGGATCATTGACCACCAGCAAGTCTAATTATAGCATCCATTGATGCAGGAGCTCCAATGACAGCAGATCATGCCGGATGAACCAAGATGTCGACACAGCTTGACGACTCCGGACCCGCTGGTCCCCAGAGGAGGGTCGACCATCATCCAATACAATTGCCACTCTTTACAATCTCTTCTCTGCTTGGGGTCACTGGGGTTCGATCCCGACCACGGGTGCTGTCTGTACAGAGTTTGTACCTTCTCCCCGTGGGTTTTCTCCGGGATCTTAGGTTTGCTCCCACATTCCAAAGACGTCCAGGTTTGTAGGTGAATTGGCTTGATCCTAAATCCTAAATTGTCCCTAGGATAGTGTTAATGTGCAGGGATCGCTTGCTGGTCGCTGTGGAATCAGTGGGCCAGAGGGCCTGTTTCCACGCTGTAACAGAATTAAATTTTAAAAAGTCATAGAGTCATACAGCGTGTAAACAGGCCCTTCATCCCAACTTGCCCATCCATCCAACCAACATGCCCCATCTACACTAGTCCCACCAGCTTGTGTTTGGCCCAGTATCCCTCTAAACCTACCCTACCCATGTATCTGTCTAAATGATCCTTAAACCTTGCGATAGTCCCTGCCTCAACTACCTCCTCCGGTATCCCATTCCATACATCCACCATTCTTTGTGTAAAAAACTTACCCCTCAGGTTCCAACTAAAATTTCCCCCGTCACCTTCAACCCATGTCCTCTAGTCCTCAACTCCCCTACTCTGGGCAAGGGACTCTGTGCATGCACCCGATCGAATCCTGTCATGGTTTTGTACACCTCTATAAGATCACCCCTCATCCTCTGCGCTTCAAGGAATAGAGTCCTAGCCTGCTCAACCTCTCCCTATAGCTCAGACACTCGAGTCCTGGCAACACTGTAGTAAATCCTCTCTGCAACCTCACCCACATGTCCTCACTATCCATATCCAGGTGGCACCAGTTCACCAGTGAGTCTGGTGTCAGTAAGGCTCCTGCCCTGTAGGTAGCCCAGTGAGTGGGGACACATTTTGTGCCCACTAGTTGCCCGGAGACAAGTGCCAACCTGCCAAGGCTCCATACATGATATGCCAAGGTGGTGTTTGCAAAGGCCGTGCGCTATTAAAGCTGAAAATATTATTCGTGGACGTATGTCATGCAAACACTTTTCTGAAATTCCACCACACTACTATTCCAAATTAATGTCAAGGCTGTAGGGAAGAATTGGAGAATGCTGGTATAAATCAAGGGTAGACACAACATGCTGGAGTAACTCAGCGGGACAGGCAGCATCTCTGGAGAGAAGGAATGGGTGACGTTTCTGGTCGAGACCCTTCTTCAGACTGATGTCAGGGGAGTGGTCGACACAGAGATAGAATGTAGTCGGAGACAGTGAGACTGGTGGGAGAACTGGGAAGGGGGAGGGGTTGGAGAGAGAAACTGGGAATGGGGAGGGGTCGCCTTCCCGGTATATCTCTGTATATATACACAAACAAACAATAAACATGCAAAAAAAAACCAGAGCCAATAAATATATATATATATATATATATATGTGTACTAGATTAAGTGGGACTCATTGGGTCCCATGTTCACACGGGAGGGCTGGTCCCCCGACGCAATATTCCACCTCTCCACCAATTCCAATATTGGTGGCTAGTGGGGGGGCTTACTGGAGCACTGGTATGGGTTCTTGGACTGGAAGCTCAGTCCCTCAAGCCTGATGTGCTGGCAGCTCACTCACGGCTGGTGGGCTGTCAGTTGACTCATGGCTATTCCTTGAAATTCCATTTCAAGCAGGGGGAAGGCCACCAAATTCAAATCCATTTTCATGCCGCTTCAAGCAGGGTCAAGGCCACCAAATTCAAGTGCAGTTTCCTACCACTCCAAGCAGGGCCAAGGCCAACCAAATTCAAGTGCAGTTTCCTACCACTTTAAGCAGAGTGCAAGGCCACCAAATTCAAGTGTAGTTTCCTACCACTTCATGTAGGGTGTAAGGCCACCGAATTCAAGTGCAGTTTCCTATCACTGCAAGCAGGGTGAAAGGCCACCGAATTCAAGTGCAGTTTCCTACCACTTCAAGCAGGGTGCAAGGCCACCAAATTCAAATGCAGTTTCATACCATTTCATGCAGGGTGCAAGGCTACCACATTCAAATGCAGTTTCATACCATTTCAAGCAGGGTGAAACCACCATAAAACCTCCATAAAACCACACAAAACACCAAACTCACAGTTCAGTAGACATTCAGTGTGTTCAATTGATTCACAGCTCAGGCAGAGTCGTGACCTCTCCCTCCCCCATCATGCAGAGACTGAGCCATTCCCCCACTTCCGGGCTTTATAACCCCTCCCCCTCCCACCGGAAAAGGTGTGGCCTTCATGGCGTGATTGACAGGAGAGACATTCTCAACATTTTTTAAACACTAATAACACTTTTATTTTTCATTGATGG